>VWZT01008901.1:474351-504650 GCA_013397055.1 Pachycephala philippinensis
GATGGATCACCCCTACAACTGCCTATTGCTGTTTGTTGAGTCTAAGGTGACTCAGATGCAAATGTCTACATTTGTTTCAATGAGCTTCGCAGCGAGGATTTAATCTAGATGAGGGAACTGTTATAACACAACTGACCTTCCAACACGAAATGCCGAATCTTTGCTAGTAATTCCCCTAATTTATTAACTGGTGCTCAGATCATAACAACCAATTCATTGCCTTGTTTAGTAAATTTAACTATCATCATTAAAGGCTAGGGAAGCAGATATGGAGAAATTATATTCTTGGTTGATAGACAAACATTACATTTTAGCTATAAGATGCAAGATTTTTTTCCCGTGACAAGCAAAATTCTAGAAAAAAGCTTAGTGACCTGATTATAACTAAATGATCTGTTTCTGGTGTTCTGTGTGTTCCCAAAGCACAGTTTTATGAAAGCATTTCTTTAGCTTGAAATATGATGTGCTCAACATAGCACATTTGTCCTTAAGGCTGTATGATTATGCTTTTGCAAGCACCTAGACAGCACTTTTCACCCACAGATCTCAAACAAATTTACAAAAGTAGGTATCTGTCACTGACAAGCATTTGTCTTATGTCCCATGATGTCAAAGTTGCATGCACGGTCTTGTCATTAAAAGAAGTGCTATGTATCATACAATAAACACCGACATTCTGCAAAGAATCCTTCTGGTCTGAAGTTAATGTTTATCTTATTTTCATTTTTGCAAGTGAATACGTTTAAAAAGGGAACACATCCATCCACCTAGGAATATACACATTCAGTTTAGACTAAGAGAAAAATACATATTAGTAATAGTATAAAAGAAAAAAAAAAAAAAAAATCAGTGTTTAATCTGTTAAACAATAGAAAAATTCTTATGAACTAGTGATACTGTCATTGAACTGGAGAGAGTTTGAGAACAAGCTTGCTCTGGCTTTTTCACCCTATGATTTGGAATCTGCTCACAGTACTGCCAGCTTAACCAAAAAGGATTAACTCTCATATCCAACTGAGAACACAGATAATTCTCAGTAATTGGTAAAAAATGAAGATGAATGGGGCTGAGAGATAAGGAGCAATTAGCTCATCAGCAGTTACAGCTGTGCACTCAATCCGGATCCATCTCTTGAGTCTCGGCCCCTTTTAAAGAACCCAAGCAGAATAAGCACAGGACACCCCCTCCCAAAAAATTGCCATACCTGCCCATCATTCCTCTGTCTTCCATTTTATTTCCATGCTATACAAAGACACCTGTCATAGCATTCTGTGTAAATTACTACCTCTCCCAGGACCTGTATCTACAGCCAATCTTCTTTTACANTTT
This sequence comes from Pachycephala philippinensis, assembly GCA_013397055.1. Classification (NCBI taxonomy): domain Eukaryota; kingdom Metazoa; phylum Chordata; class Aves; order Passeriformes; genus Pachycephala; species Pachycephala philippinensis. The sequence goes on from VWZT01008901.1 coordinate 475,681, forward strand.
TATTACAAAAAAAAAAAAAAAAAAAAAAAAAAAAAAAAAAAAGGGGAAAAAAAAAAAAAAAAAAAAAAAGAGCAAAAAAAAAAACCCCAAACCCAAAACCCGGAAACTAAATGACTACTGTAGACACTTTTAAGTTCCCTGTCAATCGTTTCATTACAGCAGCATCATCTGTTTGAAAATATAAGCAATTCCCTCATCTAATTATAGGGAGGATTTGAGGTTCATTAACATTGCCAAGGCAGAGAATCAGATGTGCAACTGCAGAGCTGTGCTCAGTGGCCTGCATTCTCTGTTTCCTTTTATTTGCTTTTTCAAGGTCTCCAAGACTTTTTCCTGAAACCATAAAAGTAATTCTTTCCCTTAAAATAGACACGTGTGTTTAGAAAAAGGAAATTACTGCATTTTGTACTGTTCTATTATTGGGCAAGGTCACCGGAGAAAAATAATTTCACCTAAATCATTTTATCTCTGATTCTGGATGAAAAAAAAGAATAGTATACAAGCAAGCATTACTTTTGAACAACACATCACAGGAAGTCTTGTGTTTGTCTCGTAATTTTAAATATTGCAAAGTAATGCAGATGAAGAGGAAACTTAACATGCCAAGAAAATCTCTTAATTTTCAACACATTTTGTGGTTGTTTATGGATTAACATGCTAGCCAAGTGTAAAATGTTGCCTTGTATTTCCTAACTGTGTTTAGAAACTAAGAACACCAAAGTCTTCATGATTGCTTCACTTCCTTAAAGAAATAATAGCATTTTTTTTGTATGAATGTAGTTTAAACAATGACATTTTCTTGGGACATCTGTTTTGAGATCACATTTTGAATAGATATGAACTCATTTCCTACTAAGCAAGTAATTTACTATTGTTGATAGTTGTTTACAAGTTTTATGAGTCATATTTTAGCAAGTGGCAAAGGTCTTAACAAATCCTTTGAGTATTCCCTAAAGTGTATGCATAGTGTTTTCATTATATCAAATGTTCGGGAAGCAAAAGTATATGGACTGTTCTTCACTTCCTACCAAGTTATAGATAGCAAACTCTAGCTCACAGAAATAGCTTTAAAAAGGTATTTATTTTCAAAGGCTTTTATCTTTTGCTGCTGCAGGTTAATGAAGTAGGACAGCAGGGCAGTAAGTACTTAAGCAGCAAGGAAACAATTGAGCTGCTTTACCTATCCATTGCTTCAGAGCATCAGATGGCAAGCATACAACTGATCCTAATATCACACTAAGATGTTAATATGACAAAGAGTAGAACCTCGTCAATGAAATTTAAAATTTGAGCTCGCCATTCTCTTTTCATTCTGCAATTAATAACAAAAAAACCAGAAAAAAAACCCAAAAAACAAACCAAAACAAACAACAAAAAAACCCAACAACAACAACAACAACAAAACCCTACAAACAAACAAAAAACCCAAAACCCCCGCCAAATCCAACAAAAAAAACAAGTACCCAACACACAGCATAATCTTTCTTTTTCCTTTGCTGCCCTACAGAATTCATTTTTTAAACAAAACCCCAATAATTTATCTACCCTGCATGTTGTATGTAGAATTGCCACTAAAAAGAACCTGGGACATTTTTCCTTCTTATCTGCAATGTAGCTCATATCAGCCAAGCTGTCACAAGACAGTACTTGATATAAACAAGAGATTGCAAAGACATCTCGGTAATCAATATTAGGATGGCTACAGTATGGAAGCCCCAACCACTGCATATCATTTGTCTCAGCATCTATTTCTATGACCAAATGAAGCATTAATTCAAATCATAAATCTATGGTGATTTAAATCTGGGAATGAGCACCTGCCTGCTTTAATGATTTATTTTGTACATTTCAGTAAGCAGGAGATTTGTCCATATGAACTGACAGGTCACCTTCAGATGCCAGTAGCAGACTGTTTATCACCATGCAGACTAGCATCTCATCTTAGCAAGTAAATATTAAACTAAAAGAATCCAATTGATTGTGGATGGGGGAGAAAGGCGTTGCAGCCATATATTTTACTCAGTGTGCTAATACCTCACTCTGATTCCTCTGTAATTTCTTTTTTTTTTCCCCCCCTTCTAAAATGATAATTCTGGTGGGAGGATGCAAGCTCAAGGTTACCAGCAAAACTGAGAGTTATAAAATAATTACTTATTAGTATCATTGGCTTCCTTTAACTCCCTTCACTCACTAACCTTTTGGCCATTGCTTCAAAAGACCAAGTTAATAAATTTGTGTAGTGCTCTGTATAATTATACAACGTTTGACTACAAAAATTACTTCTATAATTCACATTAAGCATTTGATTAAAACCAAAAAGCAAGACAATTCGGAAGTAAACCTGACAAGTCAATAAGATAAATAAAGTAAGGGTCCTTATTTGATTTATCTGCCTTTATGTAGGCATTGGAGCACGGGATGATCAACCCATGCACACCATAATGCCTGCTACATATGGGCTAAGATGTATCAGTTAAGCTTTTAGCCTGGTTGGATCATTTGTTCCTTTTCAGTTTGGTCAGGCACATAACCTAAATTAAAATGTAAACTAAAATCAGGTTGTTTTCTTTTCTTTTGTTCTTTCCTCTGTCAACATTCAGTAATGTAATATTTCATATTCTTGCCTAGCAAGCCATAATTTAAAACATTAATAGTATATGGACTTGGTAATATTTATTTGAAAATACATAAATAAGCATCTGAAAAAATGCAGAAGAAAGAGTACACACCTATTACAAAGCAACACCTTTGAAATATGAGTTCTTGTCAAGATAATACAGTGTGCTAATTTTCAAAAATGCAACTAATAAACAAAGAACTTAACTCTTCATGAACCTAATAATACCCTGATATTAGCAGCAGTAGGAATCACTTCTCTGATTCCATATGCAGGACCAACACTGGACACTAGAAGGGGTTCACTATAAAAGAAACAAATAAAAGCAAACGGATTTTGAAAAATCCTCTGTATGAAGGGTGTAGCTCAAGACAAGATGCACAGACAAGCAAACTGTATTTTCAGAACCATTCCTCATGGAATGGAGACAACTGGAAAGCTATTCACTCTACTCAGAAGAGCCATTTTTTTTCTGAACAAAATTAACTTAATTCTTCATTCAGTTAAATTGGGAAATTAACTGAAGCTAACAAGTAAGTTAAGGGGCTGAGCGGAAATTTTGACAATGACAATAAATAATCTTGCTTCGCTAACTTTGCCCTACTAAAATAGCTAGAATGTATTTTCTTAAATAGGGAAAATGATTAGGCTGTCTAAGAGCATATTGGTTCTCTAAATTATGCCTCAAACAATGATTTCAAAATAGATATTTTTCTTTTTTATTCAGAGGAAGTTCAGATATTCCTTATATCCACTCTTCTACAAATACTCTGTGTGGTTTAGATGTTGATTACCTGTTAACTTTTCCATCCCCATGGATGCACACGTGGTTTATGACTAGAACTGCCAAGCAGAATAGCAGCTCCACAAACCAGTATTTGAACTTTTTATTTCACATAATGAATTCATCTAAGCCTGAAAATCTAAACTGGCTTCTAGTTCTACTACACACTCTTTATCTTCTCAGTTTGCATTTACACTTTTCACCCCTTCTCATTACTTCACTTTTCTCCCAGTGTGCTAGAGGCCACCTGGTCCTTCCACTTCATTTGTACCTATCTCCTCCCCCCAGATTTCAAAGACACCTGCTCTCTACCCTCTCTTGTTTTCTCTTCAAGAGAACAATCTTTACACTAGTATTCGAGTGACTGCATATGTTGGTATTTGAGTACTCACACAAAATTTAAGACTATTTTCTTCACCATCATAGAGGCATTTTTAAAGCCTCTATTTAAAAGGAAAAAAACCCCAACCAAATAATCTCCTTATGCAGTAATGCATACATATTGTTGCTATTTACCGAAGTACGTGCCCAGGTGAACCTGTTCTTTGAACTGCAATTCATATTATTTCTAAATAATACCCTACCAATGCCTTCTGAACTGTACAGAAACATTGTTCAGAAACACGTATTTATTTATGTTAAGGCTAGTACATACCCTCTAAGATTCATTCCAAATGTATTTAGAAGATGAAAAACTAAAAAAAAATAAAATAAATAAAGCTAGACAAAGGGCCAAAATAAAAACAAAAAAGCCTATCTGAAGCCATTTTTTTCCAGTATACACCAATCTTCCCTGCAGTCTTCTGAACGTACCTCTCTGTCATTGAATTTCTGTTGCTGAGTTAATACTGTCTCAACATGATAAAAGGATCCAATACAATGAAATGGCATAACAAAACATTTTACAGCAGACACACACAGATGATTAAAGATTTAATCAACAACAACAAAAAGTTATCCTAGCTTTGAAGTATGCTTTAGCAAAACAAATTGTCCAAACAAATGAATAAAGTATACTGAAACAATTCTTTTTTGAAAAAGAACAAGAGTTGCTGATGGCTGCTTAAGAAATGGAAAAAATGTTAACTACATTTTAAGAACGTGTTTATTAAAATAAAATATGATAGGAACTGCAGAGCATGGCAGAATTTATTGTGTATGTATGTTTTCCTTTTGTCACAGGGCACATGAAAGTATGAAATATTTTGCTTTCAAGCTTGTGTTCTGAATTACCTAAAGTCGATACCCAGCACACTGAGCAGGAGACATTGTTAAATTTCACTTTGACACCATCATCTGTCACTCCACCTGTACTTTGAAAAATGAACTCTAAGCAATCAAACCACTTTCTTTCATGGAAAATATTAACTGGAGTCTGCAAAAGTAGCCTGCGAAGAAAAGAATGTTTTTGTAATAGTAACAATAACACTGAATGCTGGTGTAAAGGTCAGGTACAAAGTAAAACTAAAAACATTAAGAAAAGGAAAACAAATATGCAACTTTTTACACCAAATCAAGGACTTAAGAAGGAATTTCATAAAGATCACCATTTTAATAAAATATCTCAGTATTATGGACATATAATAATGCTATATCTGAAACTTACCAACACTTGAATTCAGATCTCCATTTTCAGAATCTGCTCCATGCTGGTTGTTATTTGCATGATAGTTGGACATAGCTTCCAGTTTGATTTTTTTCACTTTCATTGCTTCTGCTATGGCGGCATTGGTGGCAGCTGCTGCTGCTGCAGCTGCTGCTGTGAGACCTGCAAAGAAGTATGAAAAAAATTTAATATTCATTATTCTATGAGTCTCCATTATTGTAGGGACTGTTATTATTCCTTCATGCTTGTTACATAAGAACAGAGAGCACTGCAGAGTATTATTCCTCTTGTTGGATTTGAAAAGTATCAACTTTTTCAAGTAAAATATTTCACATCATATTTAGATAATTACTCCTATACATTCATCTGAACTTTAACTTGGTATCTAGTAAGTGCATTCATAATACAATGACAAGTAGCTGCAGCTATAAATATATGCAGTCAAAAATCTAATTTAGTTTCAAAATGGTGTCCTGAGTGTCTGACTATGAATAGGTGAACATGTACATAACCATACCTAGGAAAAAGAAAAATTCCTTTAGATCTCTAATGTTTGACATGCTAAAGAAAACAGAAAAAACAGGTCTATAATTTCTGTTTATGAGTAACAGATAATAGAACTCAGATATTTCTCATTTCACACATAACAGCAAGGAGATGTAGTTGTTCTAGGAAGCATTTCTAGAAAAAAATAATGCAGAACATTATTTTGCTTTCCCCAGACTTGAAGGCATTAAGGTATTTATCAATGAGAAGAGGAATTATTAACCCATTTAATACCAGTCCCAAAGCAAAGTGCTCTTCCTACCAAACCAAGTTTCTGCCATCCAGCCATTTACAAGAATGTTCTACAAACCCAGGAAAATTTCTCTTTGTCAGGAGCAATTGGAGATCTGGTCCAGTTCTCCAGTTGCTTTCAAAACCCAAAATTAGATGCAGCCTTTAATCAGTCACAAGCGTCCATTTTTGCCCTCTTCCCTGAGGCACGGCAATTCTTCTGTGGTCCCCGAGCCCTGCTGCTGCCCACCCAGATCCCTCTGCCACAACCTGGGTGGCAGCAGAGAGAAGCCAGTGTCAAAACTCCACAAGAGCTGCCTCCCCCACTCAGCTGATGCATGAGGCAGAGATAGAAATGATAGAGAATTAATCTAAGAAATAAAAGAGAAGGCAATAAAGCAGGTAAGTTTAATGCAATGATGCACTCTCAGCCCTCAGCCTGTGATGCCGCAAGAAGAGAACAGACCCTCAGTCATTTTGAATCAAGATTCTTGCCCTGAATGTGGAGAAGGCTTGAAAAACTCCATGTAATTAGTTTAAAGGTGCCTGCTCGTCTGATTTTCAGCTACTCTGAGAGGTGTGAAGTGTCTTATGGATCTCAAGAGGAACTAACTCCACAATTTACTATTCTAGTGGGCCAAGGCTGCTGTCTAGCATAGGAAGAGTGCAATTTAGCAGGAAAGACCAAATAAGCAAATAATCCCAGGCTGCTGAGGTAAATATTGCTACTACCATTGCTTCCCAGGGTCTCTTACTGTCTCCTTTGACTCCTTACATGGAAAACAAGTTCACTTTTGCCATGTTTTTGGCTAGTGATGGGGAGGGACAGAAGGCAAATTCCAGCAGGGAAAAAGCAGAAGGTGAGCAGACATCAGGAAATCTATGAGGTGGCGTTAAGAGGTGCCTTTGAATATATTGTTGCTTGACTCAAGGTTTTTTTACCTTATTTCTTTGCATGACCACATAAAGATTAGCAAATGTTTCCAGCCTCCCGACCCTCCTCACAGGCTGACTTCTAACACCTCCCAGTGTAATGAGAATTACTGACCAAGTGATAATTACAGATCAATATTCTTTAGAAAAGTGCTGTGTTCAGGTAGAAAATGTACCAAAAGCCAAAAATAGATGAGAAGGTGGATAAATATGAGGGTTTACTTTTATTTTAGCTTCTGCTACTATTACAAATTGTCATGTTCTGATCTTAAAAAGGTATTGACAATAACATGGATTGCTTCCAATTATATTTTTACCTTAGAGGAAGGATATGAAGCCATACATTATACAAATTTGGTTACAGTCCCTAAATTTGGCCACAGAAAGAGGGATGGTGCACCTCTGAACTTTGGTTTGCATCCGGTGTTCATGAAACAACACAATAACCTATACTTCCTTTTTAAATATATATATACATCACCAAAAAGCTAAAACTAGCATTTTTAAAGAAGAATCCTTTGGAGGAATATTCCAGTACATTATATCCAATGACTACAACAGCAGGCCCCAAATTTTTGCAGTTTTTAAGTGCTGCCAGGTATTGGGGTAAATTACATATTAAACAGATGCTGGACATAGGACTTGTGAGACCACCTGTAATTATTATATTTCACAGGTATAACGACCTAGATACAGAAATCCTAAAACAAAACCTCTCTTTTGCTACAAAATTTGCAAAACAAAGGTATGTTTTGATGAGTCTCTTTGGATAGGGACTAAGAAACTAAAATACAAATTGCTTAGTTCTGTAGTATGATTTTTGCAAGATAATGCTTGTGTTAAAAAATTATAATTTTAAAAAGCAGAAATTAAACTAATAATTTCATGCCTTCTCTTATACAACCACAGAAATTACTGAAATTACTTTGCTATGCAGCAATTAATGGAAACCATACGAATCTGAAATGCGTGTCTCGTATAAGCACTGGTGTAAGTAAGGAGGGAAATGTAAGGAATAATGCTCAGAATTCCAGCTTTATGTTGAATTCCTCACAGCAATTCCAGCCTACAGCACAGTTTCTCTTTTACTGCTACTTTTGCCTATCACCTGACTGTGATGATACAGCAAAGCAAGTGTCAAGGAAGGCCTAAAGCTAGTTATCAGAGCCACTTGCTTCATAATCACTGGTGCACTGTGGTGTACTGCGGTGTAGTGCAACCCAAAACTTCAGCACAGGGCCCAGCTTATCTTTCCTATCTCACTAGTATAGGCAGCCAAATATAGTATAAGCAGAAGTTAATACACTACTATGTATCTATATGCTTATTTTAAAATACTAAGTTTTAAAGCTCCAGTATGGGTATATACCAAGGGAAATACTCGGGATTTTTTTTATATTTATTCTTTGAAAAAGTCTTTTGATGTAAACATTATTTAATATCAATTTACTCTTAGAATAAGTAGCCAAGGACTTTCCAAGGTGCACATTTCTCTACACTAGAGAAATGTTATCTTCAAAAATGAAATAACCAAATGTAACCTATAAAGGCAACTGAAATTAAAGAAATAAAGATCACACCAAACAGCCACATAGGTATTTTTTATTTTTTACAAATATTTATTTGAACAGTTAAAAAGTATCCAGGCCAAAATATTCAATGGATTAAAGTCAATGGTAGTTGTCATTAATATTCTGAAATTGATAAGTTGTTTATGTCTGGCATTCTTCCTGCTGATTATGCAGTGAGACAGGCAGCTTTATAAATATCTCATCACTCCATCGTCACACAAATTTCATCGACAGTGCTCATGCACAGCTATTAGCAATATGAATCTAACCATTACAAGAGGAATGAAAATCGAACATGTGGCATTAATACGCAGTCCTGGTTCCTAACCATCTGATAGGCAGATGGTGTAAAGCGGATTCTCCAGCTGAAATGAAGGGGCACATCATTTAAAACCTTGTTTGCATTCTAACTGATATCAGTGCCATATTGATATACATGATACATCATGGCAGTATTTGAACAATCTAGTTTGTTTCAGTCATAAATGTTTACAGCCTTGTTTTTTATCTTTAGAAGCATGTTCTGAGGAGCGTATTTTTAATTTATGAAACCTATTGTTTACTTCTGTTGAACCAGAAGATTAGCAAAGAGCAGGAATATTAAATTACCACAACCACAGCAGTATAACTAAGATGGATGAATAAAGTATGGTTTTTCAATAAAAGATGTTAGTAAAGGAATTAAAAAATTAGCCTAGACATTTTATGCATTAAATACATTTATTCATTTAAACCTTACAGCTTTTTTCCCATGTGACATACTTAGAACTTTAATGCTTTATAAAGCCATTCATTTAAATCTCTTACTGCGTGCAATTAATCTTGTCCAACAATTTAATTCAAAAAGCAAAACATCAGAAAGTAAAGTTCAATTCAACCATCACGCTTCTGAAGTAATCTCCGTATTGCTGACAGTTCCTATAGACTCATCAGCAAAAGTCTGTTCAAGGTGTCTTGCAGGAGCCGTATGAATTTGAATTACAGCTCAATTGAACGCTCGCCAAGCCTTAGTGGGAACTCAGGAACAAGAAGCAGAACACCAAAAGAGAGCGCGAAGGATCCTTTCCTACTAAGACCTTCTCTCTTCTGTCACTAGATTACTTTGGCCTGTTGGGTGTGTTTGTAGCTGTTAATTATGTTAATAAAGTTGCAGCCTGCTGTCTCTGCCAAATATAATCACAAGCTTTCTCCTGCCAAGTCCTAGTCTAATTTACACCCGTGCAACTCTACTGAAGTCAGAATTTCGTGGGTGAGAATGAGACCAGAAGTATGCCCAGTATGTGTGGTCTCTAACACTGAAAAATGAGTGAACGAAAGAGAAAACAATGACAAAAAAATGCAGCATCTTCAGAAAACAATTCTGTTTTAAAAGCAAAGTCCCCGAGAGAGCTGTCATATATCATGACAGATTTTCAAAATGTACACGAATTACTGGTGGGCACTAAATCACATCCAGGGTTTCTGCCTTCCAACAAATACTATAGAGAGAAAGCTCTAAGAGAAAGCTCTTAAAACTTTCAGTTTTGATGGTGTGAGCAGCTTACAACACGATCTATTTTTGAAGCAAAATAGAAAAGGACCTGTGAGTGTAACTTTTTCAGCCTTGAACATATCTCAAAACACACATTTTTTAATTGTATGCCTAAACTTCATCCTGGGACAAATTACAAAATTATTTAAATAATTGATCTTAATTCACTTTTAACTTCCTTCATATAATTATGCCTAAGAGAAATAACAATTCCTAATAGTCATTCCAATAAATAATTAATAATTTCCTTAATGCAACTATTACTTCCTTTATATTTTAATTTATGTATACTTATATATATATTTATGGGTATTTTAAAAATTCAGTAACATGTATGTACTTACTCAACCTCCTTCTTTAGGACTTCAACAATGTTTTCAAGAAACTTTACCTTTGTCATCACAGAACAGACAGAAAACCAAAATACAACTATCAGCAGTGTGTTACATTTAATTTCATTTATTTGCTGGAAGCTTCATTCTGCAGAAACACTTTACTCACTGCATGGGAGAAGGTCCAAATCTCATCTCAATTCTGAAAGAACTCCTTTCAAATTAATGCTTAATCCTTTTTCTTCTAGTTTATTTCAATGGTACTGACTTGAAAATAATTCAAGCCCTTTCTTGATTTAATACCAGATTTCATATTGTGCTTCTTACTTCGGCAAAATTCCTACTAAAATCTGAAAAAAATCTGCCTGAGAAAGAAAGGCAGGGTTACCTCCTAGGACCTGACCCCGATCACTGTAGGTTATTGCACTGGGTTTCAGCAGTTCAGGTACAAGTTTTTGGTAGCTTATTACGCTGCTGCCTAGTTATTTCAAATGAAATAGGATCCTAACCTTAGTCTCTGATCTAATGGGTGTTTTATATAGTGTGATACGTAAAACAAGAAGGGGAAAGCAATCTGCAGGAGGACAGAGGTCTGATTACATAGACTGGATTGCACAAAGGAGAACTTCAGACTACACCATAATGTTCTGCTAAAATATACTGAGTTTCAGTAGTAGAACTCTTTATGTATAATGTATGTCCGGAATCTGACAGTTATCTAGAAACCTTATTTCTGTTAAGCTGTCTGGATTGATCCAATACAACAACCTTGGTATACCCTAAAAATTTCATTACCTGTTACTTTGGGATAATCAAAAGAATTCTTGTCTGGTCCCCCTAGCTGTATTTTCCTGATCAACTAGAGTGGTTCAGCATAAACTGCTCATCCAGATAATTTTTTTCAATATCTTTTAAAGGGCTATTATTAAAGGTGTCATATTAATGGGGAAAAAAAAAAAAAAACAAAACCAAAAAACAACCCCAACAAACACCTGCACTTTAAATACGGTTATAGAAGGAATACTTAGGAAAAAAATCATCCATGGTTTAGACTGGTGCAACTAAACTGAAACTGACAGTCTTGCACTGGGAGAAAACCAGTGTATGTGAAGCTCAAACCATCTGTTGTTCATCAGTCTAATCAGACCTTTTTCCTGTAACTACTCCTAACTTGTAATATGAATTTTGAGGCCTGGGTATAGCATTTAAGATAAACAAGCAAAAGAGCTAAATTTCCACAGCAATCTTCAAATCTAAAAATATGTCTGCTTATTTGTGCTTGCACAATTAATAACACAGTTGCAGAAATAAAAAATTGATGTAGAAAGCAGCAGTGTCCTTTTGTTTTATTAAGACTGCATTTTTTGTTATAGATCTACTACCAGGTTCAACGACGCTTCAAAAAAATGAGTAAATGGAATTATTTTATCACTAATATTTGCCATTTATGAAACTGATTGACTTACATTCCACGAAGTTATTCTTTCTAGTGGATTTATTCCTTTGTACTGAAGAGTAAAAAGTGAAATCACGAAGTGCATTTCAAATACCACAACAAATTACTAACTGTTACAGCTTCATGGGGTTTTGTAATCTATGAATTTATTATTGGCTTGGTGCAATTGTGACAGAATTAAACAATGTATGTTGCATAACTGCCTGGCTATACTGCAGTTTTCAGCAACAGTTTAAAATCCTACTGGAATGCACACAGCAACAATACAATACAATTAAAAGAGAACATTCTTTCTTAAACAACAGTCATCTTTTCAAAAGCAATAGATTCTCAGTTCTCATTCACTCTGTTGCATTATTCATTTCATGTGCAACCTCATGCTGGACCATAAATTGTTACTTTATCTAATCAAAGGCGACTTAACTCCACAGAAGGTCAAAGGTTTAATTTTGTGAAGTATTATCTTACGCTATGAGTTTAACGGAAAAATAGAAGAAGAAAAACAGCCAAGAAACTGGTAATAAATGAACCTTTATTGCCTCAGGCATTGGCCTAGTTAATAAACTTTCATTGAAGGTTTCTTTCAACTGTTATGGACAATGAGGTAAAAAAAATCTTAAATTACAGCCATGTGTGACTTTTAAAGCAGGCATTCTTTTTTATCTCAACCTCCCCAGCTTAGGAGAAAGACAAAGAGATTGTCTTCAATTTCTTAACCAAAAATGTATGCTTCTAAACAGATGAAAAAGTGCAGACCAAGCCTTTTAAAAGCAGAGGTCAGCTTTGAACAATATAAAAAAATACTTTTCCTTAAGTGTCAAATCCTGATCCACAATCTCTTTAACTGAATAGCTTGCAGTTCCAAAAAAAAAAAAAAAAAAAAAANACCTCCTGGGTGCTGCTGGGCCTGATTATGTTTCTCATACACAATTGTGTTTTTCTGATTTAGACTTGCAATACAAAAAAAAAAAAAAAAAAAAAGTGGGAAGGCAAAACATACATATACTAACAATATATTATGCTAACAATGATAGTTGGGTCCTGAAAGACTTTCTGTTTTACATTTGCATTGCTAGAGTGCAATAACAGCTCTTCTTTAATAGAATGACTTATTATGGGAACAACTTCCCTGCACTTTTTACAAACAGAAGTTCTTTTCTTCTTTTCGTGTGTATTATCTCATGTTCTCACAATACTATTCTCACTGTTAGGAGAAATTAAAAGGTTTAACATAATGACAGTTACTGGTGGTTATTGGTGCTCTGTGAATTTTCTTCCTTTAATGTTCTTAGATTTTACTAACTACAATGTCTTTTATTGACATACTCTTTGGGACCAGTTTAGAGAAGTGTGTTATAGTTTAAGTGATACAGTCAAAAACAATAAGAAGACCAGCAGTATTTAAAAAAACCTTAGCCTTTAACTTTAGTCTAATTTATAACTAGATGGACACAACTAATTAATTGTAACAGTGCTACAATTCAAAAATACTGAAAAGACGTGTTCATGCCTGTAACAGCAGTAATGTAGCTAAATACTCATAATCTTTCAACCAGCAGGAGCTTTTGTAGGTTTTTTTTATAAACCTAATCCACAGCTTGACACAGATCCTGGGGTAATGGCACACAGTTCTTTGATTAAACTAATATCTGAACACTGCTGAGGCAGTCTGATGGCCCCGTGGAAGTATGTCTCCCTACAACTTCCAAGCTCAGCCTTGCAAACTGAACTGGCAAATTCTTTCCCATAGACTCACTGTAGTCCACATGCCCAATCACGTTAGTGAAATTTAACTTATTCAGGTGTATAAGTATTTGTGGCACCAGAACAACTTCAGAATAACATGAGATTTTAGCTGTGGATCACAATGGTGCAATTTTAACTTTGATAGCCTTCTGGTAGGATGGACGTACCCCCAGAGGGACCTGTTCCCTGCACTGAGTCCACACACTGAAGAAACGGCCCACTAATATTTAGTTGATGTGTTATCAATGCCTTTGTGGCCTTTATGGCTTTGGTCACTTCTGGTGCACAAGAATAGTCAGCTACAGACTTATTTCAGGCTCCTGCTATCCCCGGGAAGTGAAAACAGCATTATTCCTAGTCATGAAAAGAGAAGGCAAGAAATTCAGGGCTTTAGCTAAGATGAAATATTATCACAGCTGCTGAGTAGAGCAGTAGACCTTCAGTAAACGTCTAAAATACAAACTACTGTTTCAAGATACTTTAAATAAAGTTTCCATCGGATTATTCTTTAATGGAGTAAAAATATACTACAGATATAAAACCCCCCTAAAATGTCTTTAAAGAACAATTTTGATCCTGATTTGTCATATTTAGCTTTAACATAGATATTGTTTTTCGTCCCCTTGCCCCCAAAAAGAAACGTTTATAATACAATATATATTAACAAATTCTATAACTATTTTCTGATTACCTCTCTCTATTTGTGTGTAAAGCAGGTTGTGCCAAGCATTAGAAAGACAGAAGTCAATATAACAGTGGAAAAAAGTCCCAGAAATCCCCCACTGGTTATTTCAAGACATATATACCCTTTTTTTAACACAGCAAGTTGAGTAAGAGAATTTTCACATTTCTGAATGTAAAGAATTCACCTGTAAGGGTCAGGAGAGTCCTCTCTCCTTCTTCATTCTTTTATTCACTAGAAGTGTTGTAACTTCAAGAGCTGCACTGTGGCTTTGGGGCTCTTTTTTTTCTCTTTTTTTTTTCTTTTCTTTTTTAAGTTTCGTCAGATCCATTATGCATTACTCTGTGCCAGAGGCAAGGCATGGGGCTAAATGTACTGTTACAGCACAGTGATAGCAGAGTTTGTACTGTGATGCAGAACTGTGATACTGTACAAAGTAGCTGTGATAATGACTCACAGGTAACACTGTGTAGTCCTTTTTTCAGATGAAAAGGCAGTCAATTGTCACAGACAGCCCTCTCTCACCTTTATGCTCTGCTTGTTGCACAAGTTAACAGAACACTAAATCCCACAGGCAGCACCCTGGGTGCTGACCAAGGCATTAGATGAATGTTTTTTGGTGGCCTGTCCCATTTGAAGACACAGTATCTTTTTCCAGTACAAACTATGGCACAACAGGTGCATGGTGTGCACTTTTGTCATGATCCAGCACCTTATCAAAGCATGGATATTAGGACAAAGGTGTTCACTGGAAGAGTGGTTAAGCATTGGGACAGGCTCTCCAGGCAAGCAGTGGAGTCACCATCTCTGGAAGTGTTCAAAGAGTGAGTAGATGTGGCACTTCTTGATACGGTTTACTGGGCATGGTGGTGTTTGGTCAAAAGTTGGACTTGATGATCTTGGAGGTCTTTTCCAACCTTAATAACTCCATAATTTTTTTTATTCTAAGGCCAAATTATCACCCCAAATCAAGGGAGTTCTCTCACACTCAGAGTATTCAGTGAATACTGAACTTCATTCAACAGAATATTTTTATTTTGTACCTCACAATTGCCTGCTACACAAAATGTAAACATCTGAAGACTATTAACGATAGGAAAGTGTGGTATTAACAGTGGATACATTATTACCGTACTTGATTGTAATACAAAAACAAACATGCAGTAGCTTTTCTACAGTTCCTACCACATTGGCATAATTGCAGTTCTGTATTAAAATCAGATTTACATACACGATCATATGTATTGCTTCTGAAAGGCATATTCTTTGAAGCTGACAACTGATTGGTACCACTGTCTAACACATTATGAACAAATATTCAAAGGTCATCAAATAAGC
Source organism: Pachycephala philippinensis (assembly GCA_013397055.1). Lineage (NCBI taxonomy): Eukaryota > Metazoa > Chordata > Aves > Passeriformes > Pachycephala > Pachycephala philippinensis. The sequence goes on from VWZT01008901.1 coordinate 491,054, forward strand.
AAGCATAACAGAGCCCCAACGTTCTCTATGGCAGAAACCTGAGAAATCCTCATGATATGCTAAGCAGAGGAGACATTATATGTTCATTGCTAACAGTACTTTACAAAAGAAAAATTTTATGTTACCATGATCCTCTTAACTTGGTAGTGTCCACCAAAAGACAAAATATGATGACAATTTATTTCACAGATTCCACATTTTGTAGAGAGAACTAGATTATAATTTGCAGCAGGTAATTTAATTAATCTTTTCTTCAGCCATTAATGAACAGGATATCAACATATTCAGATTTTCACAAATCTAACTCTTACTGGAAATCTCTTTTCTCCACCTTCTCAACATTGGCAAAAGTGCAAAATGGGACGTGTGTTTTCTAATTTCTCATCCTTCTGGGTTATGACCTGCTTTGTGATCATTGCTAAATTCCAAGTTTTAGACTCATCTGACATTCATATCGACAAGATGGACTGCACATTTAGCACAGAGTGAGTAATAGAAATAACAGGCAAAAATTTAATTAGTATCTGGGTAATAACTCACTGTTTTTATTCCAACTACAAGTAATCTAACTGTAATCAACTACGAGATGCAATCTCAATACCTAACAATGAAAGTATCAACACTCCAATTGAATTTATTTTTCAACAAAAAATATACATAGCCCATATAGTGTACATGTATGTCTTTGGTATTTTTTAGATATTACTGGTCTTCAACATAATGACTTTTAGATTAAAATTTTTAGTATGAATAATTTGAAAAAAAAGGAACAGGATCATTATTGTTACTTTATCTTAGAAATCAGAGCATCATTCTAGTAATTTGATACTAATGTTGACTTGCAGTCACTTAGGAAGACATACAGATAACTAATAAGATTGCAAGTATAAAATGTTGATTATAATCAATATTTGTCACTGCATAGCCCAAAGAGCTGGTGGACATTTTCCAAAGTGAAGAATATATTAGTTCTGAAAACATGTCTATGGCACGCATAAAATTTACAGGAAAGAAAATGACTGGATTTGATGCAATTTCTTATATTAAACTGCTGAGTTTCTTTAAAATTGAATTCCTAATCACTACTTAAGACATGTTAAAACACAGGAATTGCTCTTGAAAGGATGCAGACCTATTGTTAGATTTAATTCTGTGGTGTACCGAGAGCCCATAACATTAAGGAATTTTTTTTCTGCCAGTGCCTTAAGAAGTTTATGAGACATTTCTAGCATTCTCTTTGTTTGCTCTGTTCTCTAATTGGTTGTATTAGTCACATACTATATTTCTTTGCCAGGCTTGAAAAAGAGTAATTCCTCCATCCATTGAAACAGATTTTCTGTGGCAATAACAGGCCACAGGAGAACTGTGTTTCATCTAAGCTGCATACTAACTATATATATGTGTGTGTGTGTATATATATATGTATACAGTGAGGTTTCATGTAATAAAGGCAGATGAATCCACGTGATTCTCTCCTTCCAGCAACAATATTTAATAAGGATGGCATATTGTCTACAGAGACATTCATACATGCACCAGGTAGTACCACGATCAAATCTCTGTGTGTAAATGCAGTTGTATCTACATTTTTCTTTCTTTGCTGTTGACATCCTGCCCTTCTCAACTACAGCTAACACATTTCAGAGGCAGTATAGTGTTGTCTCAATTCACCATGTTTTTGAACAAAAAATATTTACAAGTAGTTTTTTCCATTCTCGTGTTTTTTTTCTAAGAAAGCTTACATTGCAGGAAAACTTCAGTGAATATTAGTAAATGTTCTACTTTCACTGGAAACTGCTACCATTCAAGCATAAGTGATTGATATTCCTCATATCAAAGAGCATGAAATACAAAATTAGTTATAAAATGGCTTCAGTGCATGGAAAAAAGATTGCCTCCTACAATGTCAATGATATACAGGAATTTTGGATGTATTCATATTTCCAATCTCCTAAATGAACAGTTGACATTCCTCACCAAACTAACAGAACACCAGAAATCCAACTGTATCCTGGGCTGCATCAAATGAAGCATGGCCAGCAGGTTGAGGGAAGTGATTTCCCCCCTTTTCTGGGTTCTTGTGGGGCCCCAGCTGGTGCACCGTGTCCAGCTGGGAGCCACAACATAAGAAGGACATGGACCTGCTACTGGAGCCGGTCCAGAGAAGGGCCACAAAGATCAACTGGGGGGCGGGAGCACCTCTCCTGTGAAGACAGGCTGAGAGAGCTGGGGTTGTTCAGCCTGGAGAAGAGTAGACTCCAGGGAGACCTTACAGCACCTTCCAGTACCTAAAGGGGCTACAAGAAAGCTGGAGAGGGACTTTTTACAAGGGCATGTAGTGGTAGGACATGGGTTAACGGCATTAAGCTAAAGAGGGTAGGTTTAGATTAGGTATTAGGAAAAAATTTTACACTGTGAGGGTGATGAAACAGATTGCCCAGAGAAGCTGTGGATGTCCCATCCCTGGAAGTGTTCAAGCCCAGGTTGGATGGGGCTCTGAGCAACCTGGTCTAGTGGGAGGTGTCCTTGCCCATGGCAGAGGGGTTGGAACTAGATGATCTCTAAGGTCCACTTCAAGACAAACCATTTTGTGATTCCATGAAATATCAATTTTATCACGAGGATTAAGTATTTTTTGCATCCAATCACAGCATCAGCTTGCTTTGATCTTAGTGTTTTATAAAAGAGACATTTTAATGAACACTTTTACTTCAAGCTACCATATAAACAAAAAAATAAACTTTAGTCCAATTTAAAGCTCCTACCTTTGTGCTATGTCTCCCCAAATCTGTCCTTCACTAACACTGACTATTTCACACAAGTGTTTACAGAAGCAATTGTATCTGCAGAATGCCATTAACACAGTGCACTTCACCATGTATTAACTTTCTTTTTCTCATCCTATGTGTTCATATAAAATGCCCAGATGCAAATTATGGAAGATATTTTTTCTAACAGTAGGATTGTGCTTTTTGACAGATTATATGAGCAGTTATTTTGGCAGCTTTAGAAATGCCCCTAGGTCAGTGGCTTGGTTATACTGCTGATGGCCTGAGTCTCCTGTTTGTCATTTTCTTATAATTTATCTTCAGTTAGTTGCAAATTAAATCCAAAAAGATCATAACCCCACACCTACAAGACCTCTGCTTAACCACATGTGCCAAGCATGTCTTCTACAGAAATCCTTAGCTGGTGGCAAGAAGAATCTGAAGAGACACTGAAAGAAAGTATCTGAAAAATATCGGAATTAGTTTGTTCACCCTTTTTAGTTAAAAATACCATCAGAAGAGGAAATTAGAGGCTCTTGAATTTTAATTCTGAGATTACCAGAAGGCATCAGATGTCATCTATATTTTCATTTTACTCCCCTTTACCTATTAGATGGAGATAACACTTCTTTACTCTACAGAAGGATTATCAATACAAATCAGTCAAGAGTTGAACAAAGCTTTAAAAATAAAGGAAGTGCCAAGAATGCATTAATATTGTTATCAGCCCTTGTTATAAATCTATAAAGTCAAATAAAGTCCATAAAATGCAAACTAGATTTGCCTAAGAAGTGAGGGCAGCAGTTCAGTGCAAAGTGTACATGGATAAAAATCCACAAAGGAACTATGAAGATGAAACATTGCTTTCAATTTTACTATGCACCTCAAAAGGTCACAAAACACTTTTGAGCATGGGAGACACTAAGAAGGAATAGGAAATAAATATTTTTATTAGTTTAGCTGTAGTGTTTTTCTTAAAACCATCACATTAACAGATACAAGGTTTTTTACCAACTTGAATTTCAGGTTAGCATATGGTCAATTCAAACTCTGAAGCAGGGAAGGCATAAGATCCATAGTTTAGCCATTAAAAAAAAAAAAAAAAAATCAAAACACTTTTCAATTTTTGATCATTTGTCAAAATTTCTTAATTCCATGAAAGCTACTTATGGCTTTATTAAAATTAAGTTTAAAAAATCTCCATCCTTTTGTTGTTACCTGAGTTAGTTAAGTGTTAAATGTGCTCTTCCTAAATCACTGATAACCACAAGGAATATAATGATTTTTCCTTATGTTTGTAAAATGTCACTAGTTATTTTTTTGTTGACTGTAAAGGAAGTCGTATTCTGAAAAACAGGATATTAAGGATTAAAAAATATACTTCTAATCTAATTGTGCCATAAAGCCGTCAGATACTTTTTTAAATGCCCTGAAAAGAAAAAGGAACAATATGATTATCTAATAATCTTTCCATCCTTTACAGACAAGAAAAAACAGGTGTGTATTAAGAACTATTACATCAGTTTACCTGTTCAAGGATACAGTGGAAGAATGCTTAACTCTTTATCACTACATTTATTTTGAGTTGAGAGCTTCATAAAAACATATTCTAAACTTTGTTTCTAATCCAAAAGTGTACACACACAAAAGGAGAAAATCAATGTTTGTTTTCAACAGAGAAGTAATAGCATTGGGGGAAATTCTCATGCCAATGTCCATCTAGCATAAATTAATGAATTAAAGCCTAATGTGGTCAACAGCCTCTTTTTTTTAATAATATATTTTCCAGCTGCATTGGATCAGTGAAACGTCGCAAAGACTTTGCTCCTCTAAAATACCTTCATGTATAATAACTTTGCAGTTAAGTCTAAGCCAAAAGTGTGTAATTTTATTTCTTCAAAGGAATTGTTCCAAGAAGATCACATACTGCATACCACCCAAAGAGTATCTTCTTTGACGTACTACTGCCTAATTGAAATATGCAGGTACCTTTTCATTTTCTCAGAATTTCATTGGTAGCCAAACACAGACTTTAGGGCAGGTTCAGTACTGCTTTAAAGCAGATTTTATTCAATATAGGATTATTTCTATTTCAAATTATTAAGGTATGGCTACAAGATGCAATTAAAAATTCAATATATTAGTTCTAGTTTCCAGGGTATCATCTGTAGATATATTTTGGAACCCTGAACAAATAAATATCATTAAACAGCAAACACTCTCCTCAAGAGCCCTAGAGAAGAAAGAAACGACGATTACTTTTGCGGGTCACGGTTGGCAAATACAGGCAGTTCTGCCTGGGGTAAGTGGCGAGCTGAAGCCATGAACTGTAGCTGCAGTCCTCTAACTCCTAAAACATGAGACATTTTTTATGCACCTAATTTGCTAAATATAAAGTCTGTGAGATTTCCTGGGGTTTTTTGGTGATTTTTTTTTTTTTTTAATAATATACTATGTATCTATGTACAGTGTGCTTTTTAAAAGCAATGTAATATATATCTTGCAGTCTTAGTATATGCTATTCCTGTTGCATCCTCTCTGCACTAATTGCACCCTATCGCATGCATTTTAAGGAGTATCTTCTTTATTTTTATTATCATTAGTATTTGCACCTTCATTTTTAACTACTAAATGGATGGATATGGGAAAGGAAATTGAAAGAAATATGGGAAATATATGTTGCAAACATCAGTATATTTCTACTAATATTCAAACTTCATTTTCAGCAACTTTGTCATTTTAAAGCTAACTGTTCTGAGGTTTCTTGAATTTCCTACTGGATTATATTAAAAAAAAAAAACTAGCCTACCAGATAGGCTAATTCTGATAATAAATATTTATCCTGCATCTTTATGTTAAGTTACATGGTACGCCCCTGTGTAGCTCTAGAAATTAATATGAAGCCAATGCAGTAGAGAGAGATATTTGAAGTTCAGAAGCTGCTGACATTGGGCATTAGACCATAAGTAGGTCAGAATAAACACTTAACATTCAAATTTAAATATAATATTGTGTAATACAAGAAGATCTATAGAGTCATAATGTTTGAATATATTAGGTATGATGATAATACTTCTATTGATTTCAGTCTGTTAAAATAATGAAACTGGATTACACAAATCAATTCTTGGAATACAACACAAAAGCATATATTATTTGCTTTGCACTTTCAAAATAGGCTTTTCAAGTGAGATTGCCTGTAACTATTTTAGACTTTAACTGAAAACAAGTGTTAATTTTCTCAAAACCACCTGAAAAAAAGGCTTATAGTAAGTAGTCTTTTTGTTATCTTACGGTTGACAAGCTTAACAGTCTTTTAACCATCTAACAAACAGCTTTCTCCGTGTGATCAATTATTTAAGACTCTCGCTCTTACATCATTACTTCTGCAAGGAGAGGAGGTGTTTCAATAGGAGGATCTACCATTAAAGACAATTAACGAGCAGTCTGTTTCCTTTGGCAGAGGGAGGACACTCACAAAATGCTGTAAAACATTCAAGAATGTAGTTTCTGGTGATGTCTTCACAGTTATACAGAACTAAATATTTCATAACTTCTTGAAGTCTAACAAAAAATAAGGCATTGGCTTTTCAGGCTGTCAGGAATGATGTTTTGTTTTCCAACAAAGTGCTCAGTATATGTTAAATTATTTCTACTCCAGATGGGAATCAGACTGTACTCTTGACTATACTCTCTGCTATAAAAACATTGAAAAGATTATGTTTGTCCAATATCACTATTATGGTCACTAAACAAAAATTAAAAATAAGGCATTTTTGAGAATGTATGTTACAAAAATGAGTTGTGATCCAGAACATGGAATACGATAAATCTGCAAAGCACAAAGCATGCATTCAAACCTGAAGTGTGAAGCAAAGAGGAATTTGCATTGTGAATGCAATAAAAACTGTAAATCAGTTCCTTAAAAGCAGAAGACAACAGTCTGAGTTAAGGGCTCCAGGCATCACAGCCTAACGGGGTGTGCAGAATACTATAGATTTCCATCCTGGCATAGCAAGTTAAAGATGTGCGATGGAGAGTCACACTCCTCTGTTGTTACCAGGAGGTAATTATACAACAGTATTTCTAATGATGGAGTCCCAAAGCAATGCTTCTCCTCTTCCCAGCGGAAAATATCTTTTGAAGCAAAGAGTGGCTGTGGGATTCAAGAGGAGGGAAAACACATACCATAAAATATAATTAAAAATTGTGGAGGCTGCCTATGACAAGAATAACCATAAAAAACAGATACAAACCAGCTGGCTGTTAACAACTCCTGAGTTATAAAAATCTTAACCTGCTGTAAAGCACTCAATTCGATTTACATAACCACAGAGCTGACATTCCTTTTAGGCTCCTCTGCTGGGGATTATTTTGACATGTTTTAAGGCAGCATAAAAAGCAACTGTGAAAGGAAGACATGTATCATCTTACATAAAAATTCATTCTTGCACTAAGATTGGACTTAAACGCTTTAATCCCAGCATCTTTACTGAAACTGGAAAATATCTTCAATGGCTACTGGTGATTCAATTTTATAACATTATCCCTTTGGTGCTCATATTTTTGATAAAGTTGATAGTGTATGTATACACACAAACAAATAGGGAAAAAAATCTATACAATCACAGAAGCTTAAGTTTTGCTATTACTGCACAAAACATCAACCCCACTAGAACCCACTACAGAGCACAGTGTATCTAGTCTAAGATAGATTATGTTGCTTAAGATTGCAACTGGCCTTTGCTAAACAAGAAAGGCATTTCTTAGGAATGTAATGATGCAGACAGCATTTTACACAACTAACACAGCTTGCTGTAGGGAATTAAAATAAACAAAATAAAATAAAATCAATCTTACACTGAGTGAAGTTTTGATGTATAAGTGCTGGCAGCTTACATTGCCCAGAGCACAGAACGAGTTTTGCCATTTGATAATTTGCTTGATTCACTGTGCTGCCTCATGCAGGGCATTTTATGCCTGATTTATGTTTAATCGAGTCACCTGCTTAATGTTAAGGAGGGTCACAGTCAGATAGAAGGGTTACAACCATATAAGGCTTTCAACATCTTCCAGTTTGACATAAGAAATGGGTGTAAGTGTTAGGGGTCAACCTTTTTCTTTTATTTTGATTTAATGTTCTCTATGGAATATTGCATAAAACATTAATGCACCACAAAACCAATTTTATTCCCTTTTGAAACGCAGTAGGCAAATATGGATTAAGAGACTCAAAACACTGACAAAATAAAATAAAAGCAATCTACAGTCTAAATGATCCTGTATATGTGAGGGGTTTTTAAGGCTTATAAGGTACATCCTTACTTATACAAAAATGAATATAAGTTCTCCCTTTAACAGAGAAGCAATCAAATTTAGTCTGGTGTCTTGGAAAAATAAAGACTTTAAGGACAAAAGGACAATAAACTTTCAATATAACTAAGGTGTCCAGGTTTACTACTCAGGCTAAATGTTCATGCTTTTAAACATATATAACTGGATATTAGAATTATTAGCATTTTCTTTGCAATAATGATATGAAAAATTACATCCATATTTAATAAATAAAACTAGATGTGGAAAACTACTACTGACTGAAGAGCTTAGACAAATCTGACCTTTCTTTCAGTGTTTCAACATGCTGAAAGTACTGCAGGACATTATGAATTTTGAGATTAAAGTTCTCCCATACAGCACTGAAGAAAACCAGACATTGTGCCAAATAAGGTATTTAAAGATGTATTTTTAAGGAGGAACTATTACAGTTAGCAAGTGAAGATGGAATTCAGCACTTAACGAGTTTGGAGAGATTTATCAGTATTTAAGTGCACTAAAGTATGTACATGTTATGCCATGAACACAACTACCAGAACCCAATAACAGACACAATTCACAGTGAATCAAGAGGTATATCAGAAGCATCAGCCCTTGGCTAAAATGTGATTTGTTTGCCTGCTAAATTGTGTGTGTGTGATATATAACTTCTTGTGCGAATGAAAAGAACAAATATTTCCTTATTTCTTTTTATTACCACACCCAGAATACACTAAGCTTCTTCAAATACTTTAAAACATATCAATAATTTCCAAAGATTCATTTAAAGGACAATGTACAGACACAGTTTTGCATCCACATATTTAAAATAATTTACTTACATTGACAGCTTCACCCAGCTAATTTTAAATTAACCTTCTAAAATTTAATCATTCAGACCAAACTCTTCATCTAGGTTGCCTATAGTCAATGAAAAGACACATGCATTTCCAGAGGGTGATTCAAGTGGCCTATTTTATACTGAGATGTATCACTCTCTTGATATGTCTGCTACTTTCCACTGGCTATGAAAGGAGATGACTTTTTCAGATTTCTACAGCTACATTTCAGACATATTAGCAGGTGAATCTCCTCCTTGATAGCTAACTTCTTACATGGCTAAAGCTGGGGAAAATTAAATTCTTTCCTCAGATAGTAAAAATATAGTGAAGATATTTACCTGTATAGGAATGTAACCAATCTGCTGTTTTGGAATTCTATTTCTAGGTACATAGTTCTTTTAAAATTAGTTTTCTGCTCAGAAAAATGCTACTACAAAACTTTCTCAACATCCTTCATACTTGATTAAAAACCTTTCCTTTACAAACGTTTTTTAAAGTTTAGTCATTAAAAACTCAGAAAAATAAAGTAAGTCTCAAAATGATGCATGCTTTGTACTGTTCTGTAAGAAGAAAACAGTTTCTATTAAACATACTTTCTTTCCTTCTTTCTTTCAAGGACTCTATTTTTTACACAAATATTTAAAAAAATAGACCCTTATAGACAAGACAGATAAAATCGACTTTGAATTCTACTAGTTCTCATACGTTCTATCAGTTTCTGTCAAATATTTTGCCAGTTAGTTTTTTTCCCTAGTCCCACTTCCTATTAAAATCAAATTAGGGAGGCAAACTGATTTCACAATATAAATATTCACCTTTTAATCAAAAACTAGATTTAATGCCAGAGTACATATTGCTAATGAATGCAAAGCACCTACAGAACTGAGTACTCTCCAGCTGCATTATGGGCACACTCTGGCCCAAAATCAGCGGTAACTGGGTTATCAGTGGGAACTCTATTGAACAAAGCATTTAGTGGTTGGTCACAAAAGCTATTGCCATGTCTTGAATTGGGGGTAGAAATCAGCTGCAGAAGAGGACAGCAGCAAATGTCCCAGGCACTTTCATATAATACAGAATCCACCACATCACTGTGCTTTCCATTGCTGCATAGAAAAGCTCGAAAAAATGAATTCATCAGAGCATAGAGAAAATCTCAAACACACTCAGAAAGATGTAGTTCCATTCACTTGAGTAAACCTAAAGGAATGATACTCAATGATGATTATGGGACTATTTATATCATTTAGTCAAGCACAGTAGTGAGACACCTGTATCAGCATGTTCACATGGTACATACACCACAGAGAGGTACTGACTCAGGAATGGAAACTCTTTTGCCATGTTATAATAACGATACAGCCAGGATGACAAGGAATAGTCTCTTTTACATTGTAAATATTACCTTAATTCCCCCTTCATAAAGGCAATGGCAGACCAAAGAGGGAGAAGTAGCTGAAACTATTTCCTACTTCAAAAGGAACTTACTGGAAAATCTGCCAGCTTTTTCTCTCCTTCTGGCTGTCAGGTCAGGCTGAAACTGTTTTAATACTGTGCCCAGAAAGCTCTGTTCTCAGTAGCACACACTCTAAATAAAGTGCTCTTACATTGTATATTTCACACAAAAAAAAAGTAGATGGCAACAGCGCGGCATGGAGTGTGGAATTCTGAAAGCCTGAGCATCAAAGAGATGCCCACTGTCCATGCTGGTAATTATGTAATTCCAGCTCTCTATATCGAATGGTAAACTTATATTAAGAAGGAAAGAAAAAAAAGTTATTTTAAAAAGAAATTGGCAAAGTGTTCATAAGAATTACAATTTTAAAAGAACTGTGAAAAGTCTCTTTACAGATCTTTAAACAGGATAGGGTTTGTGAACAGCCCTTTTTGATCCTGTGCACCACAAATAGTATTTTCATGCTATCATAGAGATGTAACTGCATTTAGCAAGCATTTTTCCAAGAATATGTTGTTGGAAACAAATGTAAAGACAGCACAAGGTATATTTGTCAAAATTGTCTTGAAATGTTCCTTTTTTTTTGTGTCAGTTATACAAAGCTAAAGATTTCTCATTAAGCAGCCTCAGGGAGTGAGGTTTCTTCCTGAAGATGTATGCAGTACATATGAAAGAAAACTAATGCAATTCAAAACAATTACATCATCCGGAAATTTTCCTAGAAGCTGCTAGGAAGCAGGAGGAAGCAAAGAAGGAAAAAGGGGTAAGAATTCAGGTTTGCATTTTCTTCAGACATTTGGCAAAAGAGACTTCAGAGGCCTTTAGGAGGAATTATGAGCTATGTTAGCACTGGAAATCCCTTTTCATTTGCTACGTATTTATCTATCAGTGTTTAGTGTTTTTTATCTTTTCTTTAAAAGAACATTACCTAATGGCATTCCTCCCAGATTTACTAGAATAATAGAAGTAATAAATCTGTCAAGCTTGAAGCAACAGTATTAAGGTGTCTAAAATGAATCTAATAATCTTGCCAAAATACAGTTACATAACTTGCTTTAATTTTTGGTCAGCCCTGGAGTGGTCAGGCAGTTGGATTACAGGATTTTTGTAAGTCCCTTCCAACTGAAATGTTCTATTCTATTATATTCTAGTCTATATTTTATGCATATTATAGACATAAAAGCAAAACCACAAAGTGAAATTTAAGTGAGCATCTTGATTTTGATTTTTGATATGGTGAAAACATAACAATGTAAAGTAGAAAGGAACTTAAAGGGGACAGAATTCAGATGAATCTCAAAATCACTAACTTTTGAAAAATGAGAAAAAGGGGTGTGTAGATACATTCTCTTTAGAAGACAGCATAGTGGCCAAAACTTAAGTCACTTAATCAAAATATTCAAAGAAATGAGGAAGTTTCATACCATACACCGCAATACCAATACCTTCTTCCCCCAAAATAAATTGATTAGGATAATCAGTGCCCAAATCTTTCACATCTCTGAAAATAATGTTGAGATCTAGGCAACAGGATATCATGGAAGATAACGCGATTTTTGAATACAGAGTCAGGGCAGCAGAAACTATACCAAAGCAACAAATAAAAAGTGAAAGAATCAGATAGTAAACTCTGGTAGAAATAATCCCTGCAAGTAACCATAGGAACAATGCTATACAAAAAGTGAGATGGAGCTAAGCAGTGCGTGAGATGTTTGTGTGTAATGACTGAGGATGAAATAAGGAGGCTTTTACTGGGAGCAGGCCACAGATGGATCCGTGTTAAGTGAACAAATACAATTAGATCATGAATAATTCTAAGAGGAGCAATGAAGCAGATTCAAACACAACTCCAAAAGACTGCGTTATCTCAGAGGTTATATAAACAGTTCTGAATTATACAGCAAAACAAAAAAATCCCCACTTAGCACAAATTTTTTTACACAAAGAAAAAAAGTATTTTCCACAGGCAGACTAAACAGAGTTTCAGTGGTTTCACTGAATTATAACAGCCGAAGATGTGAGACAGAAATTAAGCTAAATCCATTGGCAATAACCTTCACCCAACTTGATTAAAAGTTATATAAGGGCTACATTAAATATCCTTCTGTTTTGCCTATGCCCTACTTTAATCTGGGCTACCTACTGAATCTATTAACTTACTTGATTACTTAATAAAAAATAAAGTCTGAAAAATAAATAAAAATTCTGAAAAGATACATCATTATTTCTAATATAAAATCCTGGTATTCTTTTTAACTTTTCAAGTGCCAAGAAAACAAAGGAAGTTCTGTGAAACTTTCCAAAGTTTCTAAAGAAAGTTCTGTGAAACTCTTGCCTGGTCAGCTAGACAGGATCAGAGAACTAAATATTTGCAATGCATGGCAAGGTAAAACATCCCAGGGAAAATCCTGATAGTATTTACAGTTATTCTTCATTTATTGTTATCCCTTCCAGAAAATTTCTTTTTGTTATTAAAGGTTTATTAAATAAATCCGAGTATCAAACAAAGTAGGTTTGATAAAGGTGAGGGAAGAAGGATGATATATTAACATACTCATTCTTACCACAGTTCTGTGGGTTTATAAAGTACCATTTATATAGTTCAAAATTCATGCCAAGGCTAAATCTGTGTAGTCTGGAATCAGTGAAACTTCCAGCCCTCCTTAAGGAAAATGTCTCAAATTAGGATGAATAAAGAATTACGTATTCTAGTCCTTCTATCAATTTTCAGGGGAGACCTGAAAAATAAGTCACAAAGGTGAGACTCCAGACCGCTTGTAGAAAATTCTAAAATACTTTTTCACATCATAGAATAAAAGTAAATATTTTCTCAGATCACGTGACTTGGAACTCAAAATATTATGAGAAAATATAGTGTCTCAATACCAAGTTTAATATTTTGACTAATATCATCAAACTCACTCCTAGTAATATGAGTTGAGATTCGGTTAAACAAATAGAAAACAAAACTTTTCATAAAACACTGTAATAGTAGTAATAGCAGTAATAATAACAACAATAACAACAACAACAATCACTACAAAGACAGCAGGTAACAACTATGAAATAATTTAAAAGCAAGTCTTTTTCTTCAGAAAATTATAGAGACAGAAGTCTGTTAAAAAGAAAAGTGTGAATGGTTATCCATAACTTTAAGTCTTAGACAGTAGCAGTTACAGGGCATAAAGATGTAACTGTGATCTCAGGATGACCTTGAA
>VWZT01008901.1:504677-566542 GCA_013397055.1 Pachycephala philippinensis
AAAAAAAAAAAAAAAAAAAAAAAAAAAAAAAAAAAAATTAAATTATTTGTTTCCGAGTACAAAATCATCTAACAATTCCTTAAATTTCTAAGTGGATATGGTAATTACCATATATGGTAATTATACCGTGTTTGGACTGAATGCTTATTTTGTGCACAAGGATAAAGACAATGTACGTAGACAAAATGTATATGTATTTTCTTCTTCATCATCAGGAAGTTAGTTTGGGATCTCCAGAACAGGAGGAAAAAAAAGAGTAAAGGTAAATTCAAAATATCAAGAGTCTTCTCCTGGAGTAGAGAAGAAAGCAATTAAAGAATCAAAAAAAAAAGATTCTGCAAGAGATTTTAAAGGAAAAAAGTCATCATCCTTAACACACAATGGACAAATGGTATCCAGCTATTGAGCAGAAGGTGGAGAAATCAAGTTACTTTTACTTAAAACAGAACTTCCATATAAGCATTTTTAATTGCTTTCAGATGCTTTTAGACCATAGTAGTGATTAACTTCATTCAGCAGACATAAGTGCATGTGTTCTAAAAGCCTGAAAGTTTTTGGCACTTGGTCTAATAAAAGATAAAGATAAAACTTCCATAAAACTTTGCCTCTAGTTTCTTTAAACAAAAAACACATTATAAACTCAACAAGAAAGACATTCAACCTAGTAGGGATTTTGTAGTGTAGCTACAAAATGTGTTCTGTAATTGGCCATAGACAGTACAAGAAACAAAACTGGCCAGGAACTCTTCCTTGGGAGAAGATACGGGTCATTTTTTTTCCCTTAGGTTAGGAAAGACTGTAATAAGAAAAAGGTTTTAGATCTACAGTTGTAAGCTGCAGGATGCATGCCTGCCATCCAAGGTAAAGAACAGCTCTGAACTGGTTTATTTATCATTTATTTATTGCCATAGATGTAGCTATGGAAGTCATATTCTTCACAGGAATCATAGCCTAAACAGTACAGTCTCTTGCCCAGACATTTCCTGATGTGCAAGCATTTGGGGTTTTTTTCATTTAACTTAAGAATGTTCAACTATGGTAATACTAATTTGTTTTGATTCTACATACATGTCAGCTCTTAATAGTCTTTCTATGTAAAATTTTAGCCTAGGTGATAGAAATAAATCTTAAGAGAAATCCAAGTAATTTACATTTTATATAAGGATATTCTTATGGTTATATATATATTTTTTTTTAATCTAAATCCGATTTCATAGGGAGTTATTCCATATTCCACAAACATGATGCTCATAGAGGCAAAAGTGCTACATTTTTTGTCATTCACCTCTAGGAGTATGATGTCCTCAGTGTGTTCAGCATCTGTACATCTGAGGCATCAAAGCCTGAATATAACCTGAGCTTTCAACAGAGGAAAAAAATTACTTTAATAATTGTTTTGTCACACAGTCACTGAGTGCACAGGAACCACTGTTTTCTTCCACTTCAATGAAATATTAATCTAGTAGAATCTTTTGAGATACTTTTCAAAACAAATGTACTGATTGACAAAAATTCACCTTTCTCTTCTCAAATACTTTCACTGAATATTGTTTGGATGCTGAAAATTATTTGGGTTCTGAGGGTTTTTTTTCCTTTTTGTAGGTAGTCTGGTGCTTAAAAAAATAATGCACTGTTGTGATGTAGTAAGTTACTTGATTATCAACTCACCCAAGTAACACTGTTCTTTTATTTGCATATTGATATACATTTATTAAGCAAGGGTACAGGGAAACTCTATCATTCTTTGCTCTGTGTTAAGCAGCTTTTCTCACCATCTGAAGTCCAAGTTTATGTGACATTACAGAGTCAGTATTCTAATGAAATAATTACATTTAGATCTCTGTATGTTGGATTGATGCATCACAGCATATGAATTAAGGACTCAGTTTACTGTCAAAAAAAACCCCAAAAGTGATTTCATCCTTTTTAGTAGTGATGTTGCTTATCTAAGATCATACCCTTGATTTTATGGTTCCTACCAAGGTAGGTTTAGTAATCTGATGCAAGGACAAATGGAAATTATTGGAATATGCAGCTGACACCAACTCATGTCTCAAATTCTGTATTTCCACTATAAAGGCTGGAAACATTCTTTTAAAAAAGCGTCTGCAGAAAGAAAAGCTACTCCATTAACTTTCCTCTAAGTAAGGGCAACTGCATTGTTCAAGCTGTATGTGTGGTCTTAGTGCTTGTGATAGCAGACAGCTCAACGAATACAGAGAAAAGGAAATTTCATAGAAGCATCTGCCCATTTAAAACACTCCTCGGGACTTACTCTACTTCCCCTATGTCAATCTAAATCTCAGCCACCCCCTAACAAAAAAGTAGTGGTGACAAAACCTTAATTCTCAACAAAACTTGTTGGTACACTGTCAGACTATCTGCCATTTGTACAGATTTTGGTGAGTTAAAACAACCCAGTGACATTATTAATTTTGTCTTGACTAGGTGTGGTTTTCCTCTCCCCATCTTACTCAGTCCTAGCATGCTACTGTTTTTGTAGTTAGAAACTAATACATCATTAATTGATGATCAATATCATCATGTAATAACAGTAAAATTCTCCTCAAACTAAGACTTTTCTTCCTAAATGTCCAGTCACATCTCTAATGCTAGTAGCAGTATCAGTTTATTCCTTGCTGACAGCTTGAACACAGTATCTCATTGCAATTAAGACTGGACTGAAATGAGATGATTTAAGCGTTTCATGTATAACATTCATAACTAAAAAACATTTAAGAAAAGCAAAATGCAGGCTCCTGTGCACATACACACTGCAGAAAGAAGGTAACTCCTGAAAGCTATTATATAAACACTATACCAATATAGCCTTGTAACTTCTCAATAGTCATGAATTAATACACAACAGCAAAGAGACTAGCCTGTATTACGTCAAGTAAGTTGGTTATCCCAAATCATAAAGAACTTCTCTCTCCCTTCCCTCCCCTTTTCTCTCTTTCCTTCTCTCCATCACACTCAGCTTCCTTCCCCACTTTTCATCCCTCTCTGTCTTTGCAACTTCTGTCTCAGGCACACAGCAACCAATCAACATACCTACCTATGTCTGCATTTTGAAGGAATTAGAGAAGTTTTTTTCATCTGAAATGAGGTTTTCAAACTGAGCACCTTGAATGGATGGAAACTCAGACTATAAGCTCAGGTTTTCATAAACCACAAGCTCTTGGAAGCAGCTCCATGAGCAATAACTGATAGATTGTTTTCTGTTTGCAACACAGTTGATCAGCACGTGAACTGTTACAAAATGTGCTTAACTTCACATCACTAAACAGTTCTGACTCTGATTTCCAAACAGGAAGAAAAATGTTATGCAATTCTCAGATGATATGGAATCAAGTTTGAACAATCTGGCCTTGTAGTCCTGAACTTGAACAAGAACAACCTTCCTTTTCAAAAACCTTCTCCCAGTTAAGACTATTTTATGATAACTCTAATATATTGCACAGGACAACATTACTAACAACAACAATACAGTGCACTGTGAACAACTGATAGTGAATTCATTATAATTTTGATAGTATGCTATTGTGCCTCGCACAGTTCATGCAGGCAATGTTCCTAGAGCTGTAAGTCACAAGGACAACTTATGGCTGGTTCTCCTTGGAAAACTACATTCATAGAATCATAGAATTTGCTGAGTTGGAAGGGACCCATCAGGATCATCGAATCCAACTCCTGGCCCTGCACAGGACACCCCAAGACCCTGAGAATAAATATAGTACTTAGCTAGTTAGTTTTTTTTTTCCTTGAGTTGTAGTCTTCTAAATCTTCCCAGACAAAATAATGCTTCCTTGCATACTTTTCTCAAAAATACCAATTACTTGAGTAAATTCTGAAGTTCACCTACATCATATATCATATAACAAAAACACCTCGGCTACCTGACATATTTTCTGGAAATTCTCTTCGTATTTAAGTCCTTCCATGAAATCTGTAAAACTCCACAGCAGACAGATTGTTCTTAACCAGGAGACAATCATATTAAATAATGACATTTGACTCTGCCCTCCCCCCAAAAAAAAATCAAACTGAGTGAAAAACATTAAGCTGCAGTTTTTTCTTGTACTTTAGAGAATCCCCAAATATACGATAATGAAATCAGGGACCATAACTTTGGAATATATAAATTCAAAGGGGTATTTTTATTGAAGGCAGTATGTAGCACTGGTAGAAAATCAAATATAAAATCAAGAGAAAAAAACCATTCACCCTTCATTGTGCATGTCATGCAAGGACATAAGTAGTCTAACTCTACAGGAGAGGAGCTAGGCACCTCCACAGCATTCAGGAACTTCATGTCCTCGTGATGATGCAGAACTACAGTCAGCAACATGATGGAACTGAGCTTTGTACCAGACCTTGCTATGTTCACCCCAAGAACTACCATGTTCCTATTTTGCTGCAACAATCAACACCATTCAGATAAGGGACCAAAGTGTTTGCAGGACTGAGATATTATTCCAAATTCAACAGCTCAGGTTCGTTTCTAGTGGCAGCGTTTAACAAAATAATACTCTGTATTTCATGTTTAAAATGGCAATGTGTTGTTTGCTCTACAAAAGGTTCATTTTAAACAAATTAGAAATTAAATGGTTTGGGATCAAATTATTTTGGCTGAACAGTCTCACTAAAAAGCAAGAGTGGGTGGAAAACCAACAGGTTTACTACATGAAAAACTGTAAACACAGGATTATGATTATCTTGATGTTTTTCTATTGAAAGACTGCCTGAAATCTGAGCAACAAGAAAATCTTGGTATAACCCACAATTGAGAAGCTTACAATTCGAATAATTTAATTTTATTAAACAATCAGCATATTCTGCAATATATATATTTTAAAAAATTTTTTCAATTACAAATAATAAAACGTTGTGATTCAGAAAGCTATAGAAACACTTCCACTACTAGGTCCTAATGTAGTCACTGATAACTTCACCACATACCTGCATTTAAGAATAAGGTTTTAATTGCTTTCTTTTATAGTAAGAGTTTGGTGATTTGTTTGTTTTTAATTTTATTTCAGCTTACATCTTACTTGTTTTACAGAAAACTGTTATGAAAACAGACTGTTAATTAAATATTGTTTTGAAAAGTGGGGGGGATTTTTCTCCCAAGGTGTTTAATATACTTCAATGATTTGAAACAAGAAACTGGAACTGGGGAGAGGGTTGCTTCCAAAGTCGGAAACTTTTTTTTTTTTTAAATGATCATGTTAAATCTACCCTGAAAAGCTGCCTATATATGAAAATTATCACATATCATTAAAGGCTTATCTAATATCTTCTAGTAGCTCACCTTCACAGAATATGGTCATTCAACTGGGATTCTATATAACTGCTACAGAAATAGCACTCTTATGGGGAAATTCAGAAATCAATACCATTACAAACTTAGCTTTCAGAAGGCAAAATTATTCTGTGATCCAGGAAAAATCAAAACATTCTTATCTCAGATTTTCCACTAAAAGGTAATAAATCTGTGCATATCACAATGTAATACTGAGTACTCACAAGGTACAAGTAGAAGAGAGGATTCACTAGCTTATAACTAAACTGTAAAATACCTTCACTCGGTTTCTTCTTGAGTACCTTGAGTGTGTCAAAATACATGACTATCCTCGCTGCTTAAATATTTATCCCAGAGTCTCTTTTGAAGTGAACCAACTTGTTCCCTTTACATCAAAAAAGCTGGGAGCATTTCTGGAAACAGTTCAGTCTACGGATGCCTCTCAACAGGCAGTGGGTGAACCTGCATGAGGTGTGACTCTGACTTACACAGTTTTCCAACAGTATCTTTTAGGCTTTGAATACGTGTAGTGTCATATGATACAATGCTGCAAAATACACAAGTTCTTCTTGGTTAAAAGTTCTTAATAAAAAAAAGTTCAATTTCTGCAAGTAATTCTTGGTTTTAAAAAGATTTTATGACTGAAAAATGTAAGGGACTCACTGGAACTTAAAACTAGTGAGCTTCCAGAAGCAGTTTTCAGTGATAAATCCTCTTGTGATAAAGCAGAATATAGCTAGCCTTTCAGTGGGATGATAATATGACAAAATTATGACTGATTTCAGGAGATGACAGGTGGCCTGGATTGCACCTTAATTATTATTTTAAAAACTATGAAAATATACATTTACAGAGTTGAGTCAGTTTATTTTCCCACTGATACATCAACTAGTGAACACAACAGAAGCTTTCACATTAATTATAATGACTGCTTCCTTAATGAAGTGCAAAAATGTTTGTGTAATTTAATTCAGTCTCTTGAATTAGGTTACAGTTTGTCACTCTGAAAGCAAGACTTTCTTGCTTATTCTTACAGTAAGTTAGTTCAGCCCCAATAGATAAACAGCTTATCATCTTATAACACCAATCAAAACCAATGTTAACGATAAAAAGATTTAACACTAATAACCAAAATACTGTGTTAACATGGAATGTATTTTAAAATAAGCAAGCAATAGCCACTCAGTTTTATCGATGTGTATCTTTTTAACCAACACAGGATCTCAAAAGGTACCCAGTGCATAAAATAAGGAACTGAATAATAGATTTGCTTCTCAAAATTACTATGTACTTCCAATTTATAATTTCTAGCCCCTGAAATACTCACAGAAATCAGCTCTAGTCATTTCAGTAAGTTAAATACATTCTTAAGACCTTACAGGATAGAGCCTATCAGGAGAAAATATTTTTTGCTACAGATTTTATTTCTTGGCAATATGATGTGGATAGAGTAACAACGATAATTATATTTTAACCATTCTTTCAGTCTGCCTAATACAACATCAATAACTATGAGCCAGAGAAAATGAAATTATTTCATTATGTGATTAATCTTTCTTTAAACACCAAATAATTTCATCATCTACTTTAGCAAAAACATTACCACACTTTATCAATCGCTGCATCTGTGAACGACATTTGTCCTCCAAGTCAAAAAAATCTATACAAAACCTTTCTACTCTTTCCTTATTCTAACTCCCCATAAAAACACTTTGTGGTGCAAAGAATTTTTTACAAGATGAAAGTTGGAATATACTTATATTGATTCAGGCCCACAGCAAGAGAGAAAATAAGGATGAAATTAGAAATTACATCTTCAGATTACCACTTAAGAAAAGGAAAAGAATGGTTTAATACAGGAGAGTAGTTATAATTCATTCACATGAAACATTCTAGAGGAAGCTTAATATCCTTACACTGGAAAAGTCTGGTATCAGATGTGGAATAGTTGTATAGAAGTACCTATCATAAAGCAAACTTGTTCAAAATAGTAACAATAGCAACAATAATTACTGAGATTAATTTAATGTAAAAGTAATATAATAAATTAAACATGCTTTGAAATTACTTTTTTTAATTGACAAAGATATATCTATAGATATATATCAATATATGAAGAAGCATTCTTATCCTGCCCTATGTCAGTGATTTCCAGAAGCATTTTGTATTCTCATTTTATCTTTAAAAGATGCAGTTCCTGAAATAAGCACAAGAGATTGCAGTTACTCATTTCATCACCTGTAGATTTCAGACTCAGTAGGCCAAGCTGCAGAAGAATTAAGTCTGGAGTTTTAATAGCAGCTTCAAAACCTAAAATACTGAAGAATAATCACCAATATAATTAGAAAAGTGAAGAAAATTGCTTTTCAAGGTTTGTATGAAAAATAATGGAAATATCATTTTATACGTTACATAGCTACTCCAGACATAAAAGTACAGACCACAAAGTATATCACACCCTCAGCATGTACAGCACTTCTCTTCTGACTGATCACAATTAATTACAATTATCTACTGTTTCAACTTCAGGCAACTTTTGAGGCACATTAGCCAAGAAAAGATCTGCAATACAGAGAGATAGCAGATCAAAGTTAACTATGATGAGCCATCTAGTTTTGGAAGGATTTCAGGCTGTTATCTAGATAAGCCAGAAAAGTCAGTACAACTGTTTGAGCCTACACCAAATTCTTTCTTCTGACCAGAGGATTTGTAACATAGGCAGATTTTAATTCTCTGGACAATTCATGAAGCTCTTCATTTCCTGTTATTACACATTTCTCATTTTGTCACACTATCAAAGGTCCTATATATCTCTTTTCATAAATATAAGATTATCTTTTGTGAGGTGGCCAGTCCTCTATAAATTTGGGATCATTCTGTAAATTGACCCTAATGCAAGACAGTGGATAGATCAGCAATTGTGGATAATATTTAATTGTAACAAAATGGACAGAATATCAACTGAGAGGTGATCCTCACTTCTTCAATTTATAGATCACTAAAAAAATGTGGAATATTATTCCTTTCTTCTCTTTTATTTTCCTTCTGTTTATCATCCCTACATCTCATCTTAGTCCCTAAATACTTCCATAAAGCAAGTTCTTTCTAAGTGATGATGCAATGTTCCCTGCATGTGTTTTCAGACTTTGTATCAGCGATATAAAATATTTCCAAGGGTTCCTTAACTTAGCCTCCTGCAAAAATATACAGTCCTGGAATATCATGAGAAATCTCAGCATACAGTTTAATACCAGTATTATTTGCACACATAAACAATGCATGCAGAACCAGTCACTTTAGAAATCAAGATTTCCACCTTTAAATCTCTATTTCTGTATTATGCAGCACATTTCAGAAAAAGGAAAATTTCCAAGTAAAAATCATGCATTAAGTAGTAGCATTGTGTATCCTAGATATACCTAATAATTGCAGATCTCTATACTTAAAGAGCATTAAATAGCACATAATTGTTTGTGTGATCACTTACACTTTTTTGTAGTCAGGAAGGAAACTTAGTTATTATACTCAGATTATTAAATCAATCAGAAAGCTTAAAAAGAAGAAGTTATTACAAAGGAAAAAAAAAAAAAAAGAAGGGGGAGGAAGCACTTAATAATCTGGTGATTTTATTTTTTCTGCTCAGAGTTGGATCCTAAAAGGAAATTTACAAACTTCTCAAATGAAGTAACATCTTTTGGAATTCCTAACATATCAAGAGAGACTGAGAGAGCAGGACTGCTCGGCCTGGGAAAGATGTGGAAGTATCTTAGTAAGGTATGTGAAAACCTGATAAGGACAGAGATGGAGCCAGACTCTTGTTAAGTGTGGCCCAACGAACACAAATTGAAATACAGGAAATTCTTTGAAAAGTAAAAAAAAATCCAACATTATTTTGAGAGCAGTCAAACACTGGAACAAGTTGCAAAAAGACATCGTGGTCTCTCCATCCTCGAAGATACTCACAGAATCTCAAGTGTACCCAGGCCTGAACAACCTGCTCTGTGTGATTTCACTTTGACCAGGGGAGGCTGGATTCGGGGACCTCCCGTGGTGCCTGAGCCTCAACTATTCAGTGTTTTTCTGTATATGCAGTCAAAATATGGAGTAAAATTCTACAATCAGCAAGATTTTTCTTGTATCAGCTAATGTGGCAGCACATCACAATGGCACCTACATTATCTACTGCAGTTATTGCTGTTTTTCTTGGTAGGGCTCTTACAGTAGTTTTGGTACTTATTTACAATGTAGATCCACAAATGTTCATTGTTTTGAGCTCATAAGATCAGATTGCAAGTCTATTTTTATACTTGCCTGTCTATAAAATGCTGGAATGACTGTCATGTAGTGCTGCTGTCATGATGCTCTTTATCTTTGCTGAACCTTTGCATGCCTCATGGAACACTAGACCCCAATTCTTGCCTCTATCAGTGTTATTGTTTGCATTTTTTGTGCTGTTTGAGACTCAACACTACCACAATGGGAAAAAGTCATACCACTCCTTCTCTTGTGGTAAGCCACGTAATGTGAAACCAGTTCAAACTTAGTAGTGATTGCATTTAAACCTTTCTTCTTTTGCAAGAGACTCACAAAGCATTACCATCCTAAAAGGATTTGATGAATGATAATCTTACATATGACTATTTTCTTTAATTCTGAATTATTTTCTTCTATTTTTTTTAAATCATCATTTTAAAAAGATCTGCATCTGGTTTTGTGGGCTGATCCTCTAAGAAATTGGATCTCTGGTTTTAGTACCATATATTTTTATTGTTAACTTGTTATGACCAGCTTTAAAGGACTAGAGAGGAACTGGATACTTTTAGGCATTAGTTGTGGTTTTAAACTGCTTTCTCAAAATAAAAAATTGAGGGGCGATCTGCTCTTAGATATTAACTGTAACACAAAACCCTAAACGATACTGTTGACAAGGTTTCTTTTCCTGTCTCCGTCTTTTTGGCCTGCTAATTTGTCTCTGACTTCTTTCATCTCCTTTCTAGTTTTCACATGCATTTTTTTCTTTGATATTTTCCTGCCTTACTTCCCCCAAATAATTTCCCTTTGCTTCTGCAATTTTTGATCTCTCCCTCATGAACATGAATGTTTCCGCCCTATAAAAACTTTCATTCTCTCCCCACATAGATCCCATCTACTATTCTCATGTTGCATTCTCTCTGCACAATCTCTGTTTTCTATACTAGATTTTATCCTGTAAATTCTACTGTATAAAGTATTTTAATCCCAATTCTTTTTTTTTTTTTTTTTTTTTTTTTTTTGCTGGTCACACTTGCCCAGATTGTGAGTCCTACTTGCCTGTTGTTTTCCCATGCTCCCCTATGTTCTCAGTCTCATCACTCCTTCCCTCTCCTTATTTTATACCTCTGTCCTACCAATCTTTGTTGTCTGATCTCCCTTCATTTTTCCACTCCTCTTCATCTTTAAAAAACTGTAAATTTCAATTAAAATATTTCTAGCTATGTGTCTATCTCATCATGTAAAGCAGCTTCTGAGCCTAAGGCCAAAGTACAGGCCCTCTTTTGTCCACTGAGCTAAGCTTTCTTCACTCATCTCCTTCCTCCAGACGAGATATTTACAATCAAACAGTTTCTGGAATTTGGTGTTTCCTGAATGAGCATTTCTTTTGAGAATGTTAGTCATCTGTGACCAAAACCATGCCAAGGATCATGCTCATACTTAGAGGGACGTGATCACGGGCATGTACTCAAACATCCACTCATCTATCTGGTCCACAAGATCAAGTAATCTTCCTCTCTATTTGATCTGTCCAGTTAATTATCTTTCCTTTGCCTTAGAGAAAATCAGTGTTAGAGACTGAGCCATACAAATAAGTGGGAAGCAGCTGGGGAAGAAGTAGAAGCTCAGGTGGACTTTGCTGAAACAAGTCCCAGAGTTTAAGTGGTCTGTAACATGGAGAGAGAGAATGTGGCACCACCACCAGCTTGACTGTCGGGTGCCTCCATCTTTGGGTGACTGCTCCTCTCCTCCCTGCAATACAGCCTTTCTTAATTTAACTGTGTCTAAGAGCAAGTCACTGCTAGGAGATGGTATAGCAACTTTCAAAAGAGTAGTATGAGAAGCAGATTGTTACAGGACTTTACATTAGTGTAAGGCCTCAGGAGACATATCAAAAATAGAATCTTAGGATGAAAAATTAAGAAAGACATGTATGCAGCATGGAGTTATTTTAACTAACTCAGTTTCTTCAGGCAACTATATTCATGATGACATTATCTAATGAAGCAAAGCAGCAAAAAAAAACAGAAGATATCTGATCTATTAAAAATGAATAGGGAGATTATTGTCTAATGATAGGTAATTCATGCTTTGAAAGGTTTTTGTTCATAAAGAAAAAGAACAGCGGGGAAAAATCATAAAGGATTATTATTTGTTCAGTTATTTTGAAGTACTAAGCTGCCACAATTTCCATTACATACAACATGTTTGTGTACCAATATTGTGACATTAGGGGAACTACTGTGATATTTGTGTGCTGCTTTCCTAGACTGTTAATCTATTAACAAGTAGATACAAGCCATGAATTAAACAATTGCCCATGTGAAGGTGTTTCTAGTGATCCTACCTGTTGGCGGGATGATTCCAGGAGACATTAGGCCTGGGACAGAATGTGGCATGATATGAGAATTCTCTGGGGAGGTGACACTTTGAGTCCTCTTAGGAGGCCTTCCAGGTCTAGAACTGAAACAAACAAACAAAAAAATTTTTACAATTAAGCTGTTGTCTTACACATCATTTCAAAGTTGTTTCAAGTGGTAACATGGACTGTAAATAAATTTGTTTCAAGGACGGTTGCTTTTGCAGTTAGATGTAATAGACTTCCACCACTAATTAGATTACATGCTGAATTCATTTTCCTCATTGAAGATCAGCCACTCTTGATGCATAATTCATAGCCTGCACCTCGTTACCTGCTTCTTCATATTAATATCTATACACAGTTTGAATTGCCTCGTTTGCATATGCTAAAGTTCTGCATGCAGCCTTCAGCACGAAAATTATGCACTAACTTGTAATAATTATTACAGTCAGCCTGCTATTGATTTATGAGACTTTTAAAAACCAAATATGTGTAGTACTTGTAATGAATGATATTTTAAGGTTCTTCAGGAAATTAAAAGGCAATGGCTGCCTAAGGAAATGTTCTGCTTGTTTGATTTAATACTACAGTTAGCTGGGAGGTGGAATGAAAGAGTGATTCAGACCTATAGCACATTTTTCGATGATATGTTTTATTACTTCGCACTGCTAGCCTGATATCTAGATGATAAATGACAATACATATCTAATGTGTGAAAAGGTCTTGCAATTTCTTTATTTTTTGTCATTTAAAAGATAAGTCAAGTTATCATTTAACCCTTATTCTATTTAAAGTTAAAATCTCACTAAGACACCTTACTTTAAATATACTACTTTATGTCAGAAAAGACTCGGAATTATTTGTAAGATATTGTTGAGCAACCGCCATCACAGCAACTTACATGTGTCCAGTACAGAAAACTAAAGGGCTTCAGGTTTAAGCACTCCTTGTCTGTTTAATGCTCACATGCACAACTTTCCATCTCCTGGACTGCCTAAGCAGCATACAAATTAGATAGGGATGACAATGAAAATACTTATTGCCCACTTACATACAAATATGTACCTGCTCATACAATGTATATCCAAAGGCTTGTATTTCTATGTACAGATCATAGCATGGTGCTACTGCAGCACCCTGTAACTGCTCATTCAGGGAACACTGTGCAATAACTTCACAGAATAAGGTGACGTGCTGCTCTAGAACCGCAATGTTAACCTACGATCTGCCAAACATTTGAAGTTCTTCATTTGTTTTAGAACAAGAAAAAAGAGAAAGGTGGGTATGAAAGGTTTTGCTCCTTAGGTCCTCATACTAACAAAACTCTAATTGGTCCCAGCTATGCTGGGACTGCAGAATGAGGCAGATAATAAAATACGTCTGTTTTCTTTTCATATTAGTTTCCATTGTATTTGGAAATACCTTCTTTTTTTTCTTTTTTTTTTGGCACCTTCTGCAACCTAACTTTAATAAACCAAAAACAATCAAAGTACAGAGCATTTTCTTGAAGTTTAATGACTCAAGGCATTGAGTCATTAACCTTAACTGATCATTAATTCCCAACTTAATGTCCTGAGCTGAGGTCATTATTAAAATTATAAGCTTGGTAATTTCTTTGATTGGTTTGGGATTTTTGATTTTCTTTAATATAAACAGAATTGTCATATGTTCAAAACTACAAGAAAAACAGTTGTAGGAAAAGAATATTGTCTTATTCCATCTTACAAAACCAAATTAAGTGTCTTCGGTTTTTCTTTGATATTTCCTTTGTGATTTACAATAAAAATAAACATCCCATGAATACACATAAAACTGAACAAAACATTATAGACAAAAATGATCTGGAGTGTTTCCAATATATTCACCCACAAAAAAATGCCACTATGTAGGAAAACTTTAATGGTTTCATTTAAGTATCTATGATGAAGTACTCAAATCACTATTGTGATCTGACTATTGAGAGGTCTGACAAGAGCATAACAGAACACAAGCAGGGTAATGTGGCACAATGTACAATGTACCAATGACTTCCAGGTCCTTAAAAAAAGCAAGTTCACACCTGCAAAGACTCTCTTTGGTGATTACTACCAAGTATAGCTATGGTGAAGCCTGAATGCTTTTGTCTTTGATTTTGAGGAATAAAAACACCCCGTTCAAAGCCTAAGGGAAGACAGTCATGGAACAAATCTCTAAACAAAGTCAGCAGCAAATTACAGGTGAGGGATACTGAAATACCCAAGGCAGAACTATTCCTTTGGTCACTTTCTACAATCAAGCTGCTTGTGCTATTGTATACAAAAGAGGGGGGGAAGGGGGGGGGTGTCACACTCAAAGCCATAAATGAGTCCAGCAACCCAACTCCATTCCATGATTTATCCTAAAGTTTACCAAGTAAGTGTTTTCATAAAGTCCTAAACTCCCAATTCCAATCTTACTAATAATATTTCACACAGTAGATGGTTGGGCGCTGGAAGAGGCTCCCCAGGGAAGTGGTCACAGCACCAAGCCTGACAGTTCAAGGAGTGTTTGGACAATGCTCTCAGACACATGGTGTGACTTGGGGATGGTCCCGTGCAGGACCAGGAGATAGACTTAATGATCCTTATGGAGCCCTTCCAACTCAGCTTATTCTGTGGTTTTATTTAAATGAAATTTCTGAGAAGGAAACCTAATTAATAGGCTAAATAGGTTAAAAATAGAATTTTTAAGTGACATTAGTTCCAATCTGCTATTAAAAGGCCTTTATCTATTTAAGAAATGAGTTTTTTTCTTAGAACAAAGCAGAAAAACAGTGTAAAACACATTAAGAATTATTTCTTAAGGCCTGGAAGATCTGATTTAGAGGCACTATAGACTATGCAATACACAATTAAAATGAATAAATCTAATTGTCCTTAATAACTGATTAAGTAACAATATTTGACTTAATTTGTTAGTTGTCATTTGTTACGCATTTGTTTCATTAACCAAACTACTAACTTGAAATACTGCCATTTTGTAAGATTTGTTTTCAAACAATAAGAATTGCAAGAATTTTGTATGAATCATTACCAAAGCTGTGAGGAAAATGGCATGAAAAAACTACTTTAAAAAATAATCACTCTGACTAGAATTGAAAACTTACATGTTGTTTTGTAGTTCATTATCATTTTTATAGGTATATGATAAACTCTTCAAAAAAAAACCATCAAAAGCATAGCAAATTAGTTTAACTATCATAAACAGGATGATAAAAATAGCTTAATAAATCATTTTGTTGGTATTTTTCATAAACTTGAGTATAGTAAAGACCTACTTATTTTTAGATTAGGACATGTTCATTTTCACTCCAAGATAAGAAACCTTCAAAATACTCATATTCCTATTTTGCATCAAAATCAGTAGATTTGTCTTCAGTTTGAAAACAAAATACAATTTAAATAGGTATGAGTTGATTTATTATGTAAAAGATACATTTAAATGCCAGAGCAATGTAAGCTGTTCTTCTAATTGATGACACTGAGATACAAAAATCATCATTTAAAAGCTGATGGTAATACTATTTTTACTCAAATTTAGATTTTGTATATAAGCTTTTATAGACATATAAAAGACTCGGGATTTTGTCTTTTATCTGAATACAATCATTGGAAGAACTACACTGGTTTTTCTGAAAGTACATTTGAGTTCTTATGGAAATGCTAATTATCTCAACGGGTAAACTATTCAAAGATGACCCATTTTGATTTTGAACATGTCTAAAGTCTGGATTTTTTAGAGCTAGGACCAACAGTCTGAAATGCCAAAGTCTTGTGAATACGTAGGGTCATAGTACAGATAAGTCAAGGAGTGTTTTGGGACTCCACAAGAAGATGCTGGAAGAAACAAGCTACATCTGGAAGTCATAGCTGATCTTCCTGCCTACCGTTTCATTCTTTGAACAGTAAATTAGAGAAAGCAGAAATTAGACAATACCAACAAATATCCAAGGAAGCCACAATGATTAACTGTTTTAAAGACCTGGGGAGAAGTCTATAGGGAAGTTAACAGTTCCTTGCTTACCCATTAGAAAAGAAATCCAATAGATTGTCACTCTGCTTTTAGAAATATGAACAAGTCAGATATTTTCTGCTCTAAAACTTTAATTTTCATCCGTGAGATAATATATGTTGAAGAAGAAGATAAAAGCTTTCTATAGAACTATGTATTACTGACTTAGTAGTCACGTTTTTAAAGTGAAGCACCTAAATGTATTTATTCCCATGAAAACCCATCTGCCTTTTATAAGCTTGTGTCAGTTTGTGATAAAATTTTCAAACTTTTTTTCAAGTCTTAAAAGACATTCCCACAGACAACTGATCTTTATTTTTGTAGAAATTTTCACGACTTACAGTTACAATATGCCATTATGTGAATGAGGTACTCAAGATGCAGATTAGTGAATCTTCAGTCTCAAATATTTTCTTCATTAACATCAGCTAATTAGATAACCAGAACACTTTCCAGAATGACTGAAAATAAATCCATCAGTTTTCGGCCAGATTTGTATTTCATCCCTTCAATTTCATAAATACATGAAGGAATACTATGGTTGTAGCATTGTCATCTTTGAAGAAAAAGGGTGTACATATCTACTGCACTGTGATTAGCATGAGAAGCAATTGAGAATACATCTAAAGCTGAGAATATGGTTATTTTTTGGTCTTTTGATCAACATATATTAGTCTTACATCCTTCCTGTGTTACCAAATCTAGAAAACAACAGATGGCTGAATCAAAGAATAAAAAATGGAAGAAACAGTGTTCTTTATGAGTTGAAATGTTGTGCTTTGACAATATTTTTAAAGTTTTACATAATTTCAGTTGTATTATCAAGTATGAGCTCGCTCCTAGAAATGTTTTGATAGCGCTAAACAATTAAAAGAAAACATAATCAACAGAAAACCTGGTCCTGTACAATCACATGTAAAGAGACAACGGGACAATAGTATGGGCTTATCTGCTCAGCTTTAAAAGTAACCAGGCTGCATTCAGCTCTTATTACTATCTGCCAAAAGACAGACTTTAAAATTTAAGGGTCTCATCCTTGAAAGCCTTAGATATGTAGACCTCCTACTGATTTCTGTTAAAACTTTTGAGCACCAAGGAAGGCATTGGCTCCAAAACAGCTGAAACTCTTCATGAGTAGCATATAACTCTCAGGGCATGACAGTAGCATTTTACAGATGACTAATTGCATGGCAAAACATGTACTAGGAAACTAAAAGTGTTCCAAAATGTTGAGATAATGCTGTGATTTATCTTTCTCATTTTTTCTAATTTTGAGGAACAATTGTGCAATATTAACATTTGATTAATAAAGTTTCACTCATTAAAATTATTTTTATTAAATACATGAAGCACCCCTAAAGAAAATTGCAAGTCTGACCAGTAGTAAGAAGGCAATCTGCTTTTCCTGCCAAAATTAATTAATTTCAGGGTTTGTTTTCTACAGTTAAAGTTTTATTTTTAACCTCGTCTGTGAGCAAATTCAGTGCACAGAAATATTGTCCTCATCTGTAGCTGGGCAAACATGATGCAATGAAGTTACCATTGGCCAGGCAGTTTTATAATCAGTAATACTGGGGAGTGGCAGGGAAAGTTACACTCCAAAGGTGATAGATAGTAAATTTGTAACAAGCATTTGGTGTATTTATTTAATGTATTTTTTAAGTTCTTAGAACTGCCTAAAACAGCTTTCAATATCAATACCAATTTTAGCTACATCAGCATTTATGCATCTCATTTAGGTACATTTTGAAAATCTATGCTTTATTTCTCATCTTTTCCATCTCCCCTTAGTGCTCCAAAGCCTGACAGAACTTTTGACCTCAAAGAAGCTGGCTGAATGAAATTTAGGTGATCAGCCACTGGAAGTAGTTATTATGTGCTTGCCATACAATGGACACTGCAAAAGGGCCGAAGATATCACTTGCTGACTTAATGCAAAGACAGGGATGCCCTGTGACAACCTGAAACCACAGGCAGTGGACCCTTCCCACATGGTAATTCCGGGTTTTGGGATAGCTTCATGCTGCTCTCATACGTGCAGCCTTCACACGAGCAAGACTTGAGCCAAGGGTGTGTCAGCACTGAAAAATAAGGTCTAGGAAGACTGACTAAACCTTTTGTGCAATTTAATTCCTTTGCTCGGAAAACACTTGCTTGCCAAGGTAACCTTCATAAATATTTCTAATACACTGAACTAGCATTTTAAAGGCAAAAAAATGACAAAGTACATCGATCCAAACCTTATACTTTACTATTTTAGGTTTTCCCGTTCTGCTCCCACTCAAGAACAAAGCAAAAAATGCAGTTCTGAGACAGAGCATACATTTATTTTGGCAGTTAGTAAAACAACCATTAGAAGTCACACCATGTCCTTTTTACTTGCAGCAGCCTTGTAAAACAATAAAACTCTCAGTGCAATTACCTTAAATTTATTTTTCTTCTCACAGTTAAACAGAAAATGTTCTCACGCAATAATTAGTGCTGAACTCATGATATATTAGGAGTTACTGAGACAGCAAACAATGCTGATAAAAATAAATACAAAGATCTGTTTCAAAATCTTCATAAAGAAGTGCATGAATGATCTTCAAAAGAATTAGGTTGTGTTACAGCAGTGAGCAGTGGAGAAATCATGCTGATGAAATATTATTGCGTTTCAGTAACAGAACATTTTACTGCTATTTTTGAACCAAAATGCCCAAAAATGGATATTGTGTCAGAAATGCAGTACCAGTTTATCAGTGGAAGAAAAATAAATGGAAGAAGATATGTTTCTCTTCCTATCCCATTCCAAAGTATTTACTGCAGTAATACAGGAGCACTGGTTAGTCCTGGGATGCTACTCTTTTCTGGGGTAGAAAAGATCTTGTTGAATTATTTCTTTTCCTAACAGAATTGTCATGTAAACAGCATGTCATTTCCATTCTCCTCAACACTGCAGCCCAAATCACTCTGCTTTTCAGCAAGATTAGTATTATTCTTGGTATGAGAGTATAAGATACAAGGTACGAGAGTGCAAGAATATATAAAATATATATTACAGCAACACCTGCCAGCTCTCCCTTGATGGTTGAAGTCCTACTACAAACACAATGGAAGAACATAAGAAAAAGATTCTCCTTGACTGATCATATTACTTGAATATATGAATGACCTGAAGGGCAAGAAGGGAAATAAAACCAGTTAGAAATCTGAGTGTTACTGGAGTAAGTTACAGTACCAGCTTTGAATACAGCTGTGATTGTACATAAGCTCAAAATATTACTGACATATGCCTGTTCTCTTAATGAAATTGAGATCTGTAAATCATCTATTGGAAAGGGAAAAATACATAAGAAATTAAGCTAATTCTGTTGGGTGGCAGAATTATGATGTCAGAATTAAATTAAGTCAAAAAGTTCACTGCTTCATCTAATTAGCTGAAACACTAGACCTTCCTGAAAGTTCTTAAAACATTTAAGTATGCTGGCTCTCATGATTATGTAACAACTGTGAAACACAAGCTTCTGATGATGACAGCCATACAAGCTAGAGTTGAAAATAAGTCTGAATGAACAATGAAATGCAATTATTAAAGAGAACTCATGCATAGATTCAAACCATACTGATACTTTTTTTTTTCATTATATAAACCTTGCTTCAGAATCAGTACCCAGAAATCACAGGAGTGGAGATCCTGAATAAAGTTATTTAGGAATACTGGCAATATCAACAAGAAAACCTAGAAAAATCATGTTTATTTCCTCTATTTACACTGCTCTCTTTTCAGAATAATTCTGCAACTACCAAAAAAACAATTTAAAAAAAAAAAAAAAAGTGGAAGAAGTAGTGATATAAAGTGCATGCTTCCCACAAAATGCTCTTTCTGTCAAGTTATAACAGATGCCTTTCCCATTTCACTCAACCTTACAGCATAAACCGCACCCAAAATTTAAATATGCAAGCTAAATGATTCCTTCTAACAGTGTTATTCACCCACATGAAACCCCAAACTATAACAGATGCAAAGCCTATTTTTTCCTCAACTGTTTTCATCTTTTCTTAGGCTTTTAATTCTAAAAACATCTCCTCAAAACATCATCTACTATATATATTATAAAAATGTCAAGCATGGAGTTAATAGGCCAGAAAGGCAAGCTTGATCCACAATGACACAATCTAAAAGAATTTTAAGCTTTAATTTTTTTTAAAAAGTTTTTGCTTCAAGTTGCTGAGATGATTCCTAATGTAAAGCAAGCCTAACTGTTGTGGTTATGTCTGTTAGAGTCTGCATATGGCCTGAAACAATGATTTCAATGTATGAACTTTAGTTGGAATGAACAGTCCTGCTTCAAGGCTTGTTTTCCAACCATCTGTATTCATCTCTGCATATAACTTGCACATGTAATTACAAATTTGTGAACATAAATCAGATAATTGCATGTACAAATAACCAATTAGACTCAAAGCAGAAATAGGCCATATAACAGCATACTCCTCTTTTGAACACATATATAACCATATATAACATAAGTAACTACCTTTATTTGAGAAATTTTTGTTTAACTTCTTTAAAAAAATATCATCTGATTTGTCTTCCATCAGGACATACTGGGGAGCAGCTGCCATTTTGAGAACCACTTTAAAAAAAAGAGCAGAAACATTACAAGAGAAAGCATCTACATAAGATGCAAGCCCACCATGGCTCCAGAGGTCACAGAGCTAGTTGTTCATTACCGTCTCTATTAAACATAAGATACATAAACATCTCAGTGATGATTTAACCTCAAAAAAAAAAAAGGAAGAAAAATACTGTACTATTCAAGGTATTTAATGAAAATATTCTGGTTCTCCTGGCAGTTCGTTAATTAATATGCTATTTTTATTCATAACAGTTGATAATGGAGTTCTATCATATCAGTGTATCCACCGTAATATCTGAATGCACTCGTCAGTTAATTGGCCACAATTCTTTGTATGAAATGCTGAAACAAGTGAACTGTCACCTCTTTAATGAAGCTGCCTATATCTTAAACCCTTTGCCCTTTAAAAAACTCTTTATACTCAAAATGAAAAATTTTACTCTAGCTTCTGCCAGGGACTTGTGGTTAATGTTCACTGCCCTTTATTCACCTTATTTTTAATTCTGAAAACCCACACTCATTAACCGTACACTTCCAAAGAATTGCTGGAACTGCCTAAATAAAAGCTTGAAAGTGACTTTTATTGTACATTTGAGAGTAACAGTAGTGATATGAAATACTGAAAAGACTCTGTCCTAGTCTGTACAGCTATAACGGCTCAGCTGGTGTAACACAGATTGGTGGTAACCATGCAGTATTCATTAAAATCAAGAATTTAAACCTTTAAATAAGGTGGTCTGTATTTGCATAGATGTACAAATACAAAATAAGTATTAATCTACTGATGAGTACTGAGCATTAAAAGTTATAAGTTTCTTTGAGCAGATGATATTGGGGATCAGAGTGAGCAGGTCTACTCTTTGGGTGCACTTCTATTTGATATCAATAAGCAAGTCCTAAACCAGAAGCTAAAGAATAAGCACACAGTTAGTTTCATCTCTGTCACTCCAACTTCAAATTGTTTGCGACAGTAACAAGCTCTCAGTACAGCAATGGGTTTGTGCAACACTCAGCACAATGCTCATCACTGAAAACCCACGCAGACCTAGAGATACAAGACAGGGATTACCCTTGTAGAAGCCCTTTAACTAGTAAATCCTTGTGTGTACTCTAGATGTACTTTACTTCCGAAACAGAGCAAAATATGAACTCAGAGGGAAAAACTAAATTACAGTATACTCCAGGGGAAAAAAAAACCCTGATCTGTGTACCCAGTCCCCAAAATCTGTTTGTGAAATCAAGATCCCGGGTGTGTTAGAATGTTCCACCATTGCAAGTCTAGATGTAGACTTGTCTGGCCATTATACTCTACTATGGAATACTGTAAAATGAATTTGTATTTTATTTTCCTTGTGCAAGGCAAGGAACTGAAACAATTAACCTCCTCTTTTCCTTGCAGAACAGCATCTATAAACATGTAAACAGTAGCAGAGTTTTCCCTCCAAAGCAGTAGTACTATAGTAACTTGGACAATAAAGAATACCAATCCAAGACTCCTAAGTCCTAAAAAAAACAGAACCATAAAAAAACCCGACAGTGCTATAGATCCAAATGGAAATATTCCAGCGATCCAACCAAAGACACTTTGATTTGTTTTCCTTTCAACAATTCAAAAGTCATTCAGTGCATTTCTATTAAGCTACAGAGAATCAAATCTGGTGATACCTTAAAATATATCACCATAACCCTTAGTCAGTGTTTGAAGGTAAATTATTTGCAGGCCTGAAATGCAGCCAGTGCTCCAAGCTGTCCCTTAACTACCTTACGTAAAGACTGCCCTATCAGAAATAACAGTCTGCTACTAATGTGTTATCCTAAGGAAACACTGAAAGGTTAATCAGTCACTTCTGAAAAGTAGTACAAGGAGTATGTTTTTAGATATCAGAGCTGACAAATGTATCTACTTCTGATAAGATTTTTTAAATTATTATGATTACTTATATTTCATTGTAATTCTGGTAATTCCATTATGAATCTTCACACAACAGAACTACATAAGAAGATATCAAAGGATCTATTTTATAGAAAAGCCTAAATCAATTACTGAGAGGTTTATTTTAATATGGATATACTGTATATTTACTCTGTGACTGGAAAAGTTACACATGCTTTACTAGCCCTTTTACCTCCCATCTTCAAAGTACATGATGAAGACAGACTTTGAAATTAAGTCAAATTACTGTTGCATTGTGTCTGAAAAGATGTGTTTCTCAAAAACATCTCACTGTAGCCAGAATAAAGAACCCCAAAATAAAACAACTAATTTCATCAAGTTATTCTAATGCTTTCAAATGCATTCTCAATGATGAATTCTCCATAAGAAATCTCTCATTCAATTCATCCTTCCTTTTAGGAACTCACATCTTCAGCAGCATGGGACACATACCACAGAATTTCATATAAGGGAATTTTAGTCAGGAATACAACTTCCAGGATGGGCAAAATGGCACCAAGACTTGCAGCACACTCCCCTGGGGCATACTATAGCTGGCCAGTATGCACATCCATATGATATCTGATTGACATACTCTGTGCCTGGCACATCTCCATACATAACATGCACACAGAGCTCTCTTTTGGCTCTGGCCATATAGCTCATAGCACAAGAACAAACCCTGACTGAAAATTACGATGATAATGAAATACAAATTAATCACAATAATTACAAACACATTTTCTATCTATGCTCAGAGTCAAGTTAGACAAGAGTTAAAGTAGGTGCCAATTCACAATTATATTTTGATTCATCATATTTCCTACTTTTCTCAAAGATTTACCTCAGTTTCTGTTCTGTTTTCTTACCAACAAAACCTGACTTTTCTATCACTCTGTCTTGCTTAGACACAGAAAAGCTCTGAAAATGTTGTCACGTGCAAGTTAAGGGCTCAGGAATGAAAAATCATCCAAATTATCAAATATACTAATACAAAGGAGTTTTTTTTCCTGATGTTGTTCTTGCTGATGATCTCTGAATGTTAGACATGGTGACCAAATTGTCATGGATCAAATTAAGAGGTATGTTTTCATCAGTGCTAGAGTTTGCCCCAAGATACTATGTTTGTTTGAGACTTTATTTTAGCTTTTGTAGTTTCAAGCTTCACTCCAGTACTAAAGATGATACTAAAGAAAGACCTACTTGACCAAACCATACACTTTCCTATGCTGTTTGTAAGTACTTCTGGCAGAACTGCGTTTGTGCGGTAATGGATCAAGTTCTTAAAAAAAAAAAACAACCGAACAGCAGAAGACTGTCCCTTTTACAGAACAAGAATCAAATTAGACATTATCCTGTCCAGAAATGTGCTTGGTTACATGCTTGGGTGAAAGACAGAGTGATGTTTTCATGACTTTATTGCTCTCCAATACAAAAGCGCTTCCAAGCTTTAACTGGACAATGTGTTCATGCAGTTTTTCCAAAAATTTATCAATATTTGAAGAAGAAAGTACAGCAATAAAACAGCAAATTAGAAGAATTTTGTATCAATCAATTATCCTTCTCTAAATTTTCTTGACATAGATAACAGATATATTCTGTTTTAATTGAACTGTATAAAGTGGCAAAGCATAATATGTTTGTAATGATGCTTTCTCATTTTATTTCTCAGTATATCTTCATTATACTATCTTTTAAAAGAGATGAACATTTTAAAGTTTTTAAGCAATATGTGGAACAATAAAGCAGTCATTTGCTCC
Organism: Pachycephala philippinensis; assembly: GCA_013397055.1. Taxonomy (NCBI): domain Eukaryota; kingdom Metazoa; phylum Chordata; class Aves; order Passeriformes; genus Pachycephala; species Pachycephala philippinensis. The sequence continues at coordinate 528,940 of VWZT01008901.1, forward strand.
AATTTATCTGTTTATTCAACAACTTAAGGGAAAAAAAGATTACAAGGCATGCTTTGGACTCCTGTGGGTAGGAGATATAGCCCTTGCAAGAGTGTTCTCTCTCACACAATAACTCTGCAGTTAAGATACATTTGTTTGTATGGGTATATAAGCATATCATATATACATGTATAGGCCATATAGGGCAGCATACTCTCCACTCACAGGAGTCTCTAGGCTGATAGAACCAAGGCAACAGATGCTCTCATCTTCATACTAGGAATTACAGACCTGTCAGTCTGAGGAGGTTTAGACTGGATATTTGAAAGAATTTCTTCACCAAAAGGGTTATCAAGCATCAGAACAGGCTGCCCTGAGAAGTTGAGTCACCGTTCCTGGATGTATATAAAAGGCATGTAGCTGGGATGCTCAGGGACATGGTTTAGTGGTGGACTTGGCAGGATTAGGTTAATGGCTCCAATCAAAATGATTCTATGCTTCCGTATGCAAACACACATTCACAGATGTGTGTGCCTATCTGTTTGTGCAGCATGCGCACACACAGACTGCAATCCCTGCAGGTGATTAGCCGGGCACCACAACATTAACACAATCATTTAAGAAAGAAAATGAGCACCATAGTCAAATGAAAAACCAGATGTCATTTGCTAATGGATACCAAACCTAGAAGTGTAGTCAAGGATAAACAAAGGGTAATAGAGTTTACCAGTACTCCTTGCACCCTGTAACTTTTTCTAACTTTCACATATGCCAAACAAACATTTTCCCTTTTTTCTTCCTTTCCACAACAGAATTGTTAAGACTTAAATATCAATTCAGTCAATCGCAATTTTATAGTGAGATGAATCTTTCAAATGACCACAGTAAACCACTCTTGTAAACCACTTTGGGTAGACAGACCCTAAGAGCATGTGCCTTGCACTGTCTTGGAAGATTAATGACACATACTAAGTCAACAATACTATCTGTATGTTCCCCAAAGATCTTAAATTAAAATACACATTCATCTTGGCCCAGTTTAGCATATGCGAAATTTGTTTTTCTTAATGAGATCACAGTTAATAATAATAGAGGCAGGCAACTCTGGAAAATAACAAATATAAACTCACCCCTGAAAGCTAGTTTCCAGAACTAGCATTCTCTTGACTGCCATTATCTCTGACTTGTTTAACAGTCAAATCTAAAAATGTCTTCACTTATCCAAAAAGTGTCTTATGAGAATTATACATAAAAGCCTTTATAAATAAAAACATATTGTTAAATATTATGCTGTGTCGCAACCTTCAGCGTTCAGTCAAATTTCATGTAAATCTTTCCATTAAGAGAAATGTTTGTGAAACAGTTTGCTTTGCAGAATTCCTTCGTATTGGTACAAATATCAAATTTTATTCTATATTACACCAATACATGATTCACCTCTTTGTATGAAGTACTCAGTGCTATACAACAAGCTTTCTTCGCCAGCTCTCATGTAAAATATATTAATGCTGTGCTAAGTCCTTCATTCTTTTTTTTCCCCTTATATACATAACAAACACATTTGTCTTAAGATTTAAACCCTTTCATAATGGTACCTCACAAGTGGTTTACAATTGTGCCATAAATGTTACATACACATGATGATATTTAAGTTCACGCTTTTTTATGAAAATGTTTCTTCATTTTATAATCACAATAAAAAGAAAATCTTCAACGGACGGCTTCTATTTTAGAGAAAAAGCAAACATACTTATTTCAACAGGCTTACTGTGAGTTAATTGAAGTGAAAATTATGTAAACAAAAGTCAATATTATAAAGCTGCTATGAAGTTTTAATTTTTCTATTGACCTAGTAACAAATTTAAATGCTAACAATTTGGGAGATCAAATTAAACGAATACAAACACTTTGTTTAATGACATCAGCAGTCAATGCAGAACATCTGTGTTTTACTTTAAATGTGATCAGAAAATATTCTTTTGTTTACATTACAGATAATCAGGAGGTTTATATTTCTGTGTTCAATTTAAGAGGAAAAAAAGATCATACTACCTTCAGGGCCCAAGGAAGCAATAAGTTACAAATGGAGGATTTCTCCTTTCTTTTTCTGTTTTGTAACCATGGTAAAACAATAGAAATGAACTTTCCCTGAACCTTTCTCCTTTAATGGCCTGGGTCCATGTTGACCCAGCAAGCTGGAACCTGATACTATCAACCTGACTGCTGCTAAAGCAATCAGATTCAGCAGAAACTATACACAGTGCATTATAATACTAATTTCAGCATCCCACAAAGCCAGTGCAGAGGCAAGCTATTAAAGTATTATATTCTATTGTTTAAAAGTGAGATTAATTCAATAGCTTAAATGCACCCAAAAACACTGAACTAAATGGCAGACTGTACAACTATATTGTTATTCTTTTATAATACTGTACCAAAGTGAAATTGCAGATAAGGTTCTCCCTTCCCCTCTCCCTTCAAAAAAAAAAAGCACTACTGGATGAATTATTAGTAAACAGATTATTTGAGCCATTACAGGTTCATATGATCCTGCATTTGAATGAGGCATGTAATTAAATTATCAGGACTTTGTTCTAAATGCTTGAAAGAAGGAGAGCATGATAACCACATTTTAAAAAGGTAGAATAAAAGAAGAAACTTTTTTTTTTTTCTTATAAAGGACTACAGGCAACTAATGTATGAAGACATAATTGATTAATTCCACTAATTAAGATATTTGTTATTCCTGAAATTGTAGCTTGATAAATAATGTATTAGATGTGGCACCATTTCCCATCAGTTCTGAAAAGACTGCGATGATGTTTCAAATATATACTGTTATTTTTTGGAGGTTGAATAGCTCACTTCTAGGCTTTTGTGTCCAGGCAAAAAGCAAGCAAAATATATTTTGAAGTTATGCATAAATCAATCTTTAAATAGTAAAAACTGCATTACAACATATTCTAGTCATTTTAAAAAAATATTCACTTACAGACTTTTGGTTTTTTTTCAAAAAGTTTTAAGGGGACATATTTTTCAACTAGCCCAGCTTTTCAAGAAGTACGTATTCTGTGGAAGTCAGTCATTTATGATGTTTCCCTGAAGAGTGAGACACGTTCCAAGAGCTATTCATCCCCCTTTCTTTCAAGAATAAATCACTTTGGGGATGTGTTTGTGGCTACAGTGGTTATTATATAGAGACCCTAGTCACCTAACTATTAAGGGGCTTTAACCTTTAATACAGCTACTGCAGAAAGAGAAACAGTCACTAACTTGTATGCAGTCATCATAACTATAGACTACTTATGCAGAATGTGAAACACACAGACAGAAAGACTTTCTCAGTTGAAGCAGAGCCGTATAACTTCACTCTCTTACGAAGAAAAATAATCATCATCCTGTAGGCAAGTAAGGATAATAATGTTGAGACTGAAGAAGAGACTAAGAGATCTACTAAACTACAAAGGGGAAAAAAAGTAACATTAGCAAGACCATTAATCTGGGTGAAGGATTTCTGACTGTACTCTACAGATTTGGCTTAGTTTACAAAAAAACACTATTTAAGCACAGATTAGAACTCAACTTTTTGCCTTCTAGGTGAATTCCCTTATCATGACACAGATTCACGCTCATTTTTTTCTCATGTCCAAGAAATCTTTCATTCCCTTCCATGTACCTGAATAGCTTCAACAGAGATGAAGAGTGTCTATTTGTGATATTAGTCTTCATGCTGACCAACTTGTTGCATTTTCTCAGACAGAGAATTTTACCACCACCCAGGAGGTCCCCCACATCTCATTTTGACCACTAATCTGTGGCAATAGGATAAAAAAGGGTCTCCACCTCTACTTCTTCACTGGAAGAGTTGTCAAGCATCAGAACAGGTTGCACAGGGAAGTGGTTGAGTCACCATCCCTGGAGGTGTGTAAAAGACATGCAGATGTGGTGCCTAGAGACATGGTTTAGCTGTGGACTTGGCTGTGTTGGATTTACAGCTGGACTTGATGATCTTAAGGGTCTTTTCTAACCTGAATGATTCTATGATTCTCTGATCTTCCTATTCCTTCTCTTTCTGCAACCCTGTTTTCAAAGGTTGTGGCCACACCACTTAGACTGCACACACTCCGATCATGTACCAAATCCTTCACAATAATGAATATAGGAACTTCACTTTATTTGGGTTGCAAACAAGAGTATGACCACTCTGACTAGAAGAAAAATGCAATCTCTAGCTCAAAAGGGTCTTTTATTTGCTAAAACTTGTTTAAGAATGAGAACCTGTTAAAACTTATGCTGGAATCACATCACTGAAAACACTTAAGTCAAACTAGCCTTAAATTTTTTTGCACCTCTACTCTGCATGCGCTTATGAATTTTCAAATAATAAAGTCACAGTACAACAGGGGCAGTGCTGTATTGCGCAAAGTGCAACACAAACTACCCAAATCTGGTAGTTTATTGTTTCAGTGTAAATGTTGAATATTGGTATCTTGGGCACATATATCTACCAGCAATACCTTCTATTAGGATCCTGTTTGTCTGGACGTGTCAAGCACTAGTCCTTCAGAACAGCTTCTGGTCTAGTGTATTTGGAAGACACCAAACACACAATGGTGCTAACATAAATATGAACGATTATGTTAGAAAAAACACAGATTTTAAACAGGAAACAAAGATGATTTATGGGAGAGGGAAGAGTGAGAAGAGATGCTTTGTGCAATGCTGCCTGTGACTACTGGATTGGAAGATTCCTGTCTCACCACGGTTTCCCAGACTTCCTCTATAATAACTCTCTTCCTCCAAGCATGTTGGGTTTTCTTATTCAGCTGCCCATTTCTTTCACTTTTTTCATAAATTCTAAATGGCCTTTACCAAGATTTGACAATCCATTTCTGATTCCAACTAGCCAAGCTGAACTTACCTGATCCACCTCTCCAGACTCTATCACTTTGGAACACTGTAACGCACGGCAGGTGAGCCAGTTCCACAGGGTGGAGGCAGTGAGCAAACAAAGAAGAGCCTGTGTTGGAAGTGTGGCACAAAGGTTGCGCAGAAATTTAGTAAAGTCTCCACTGCCTGGATTTGACATGAAAGAGGACTTGCTTGATACCCTTCCAGCATAGTTACTGTGCCGCTGTTGGTTGGCAGCAGTGGTCATGAGCCCTTTTCTCCCTTTGATTTTTGGTAACTGTAGTATACCCACGATAGCTCACACAAGGTATGGTCAACCCATCTGTGCAAAAATTGCTTCTAACTCGCAAGACCTAGGTCAATGTCTCTACAACTTGTAAGAAATTAGAGAATAGAACTGAGCAACATAAAATATTTTCTCTTCCTACGCTAGAATAAAAAAGGTGCAAATTTCAAGGTTTGGAAAAAAAATGGGCTTCATAAAAATGGAAGTGAGAAAGAGAAGAGCAGAGTGAAAAACAGCTCTCCAAGTAGAATAAAAAAGGAAAGACCAATCCTCATGCAGAGGAAAAGATGAAGATCCAAAAGAGAAACAGAAAATTTCTTGGCAATGATAATCCTCAGTCCTATAAAATGACAGAATCTGTAACGTATCAACAACTACAGACTGAATCTCCTTAAAGTGGATTGTTCTGCATATAGAGAATGCTACAAAGCATTGTCCACTTCCAAAAGGTGAAGGGGCTGCTCACTCTGCTACTTTTTCCCAAGTATAGATCAAACCCTCCTGAAAGACTTGGAGAAAGACAGATACCTCTGTGTATCCCTGCTTCTCAAAATGTCTGTGAATCAGTAGAGATGTGCATGCAAAACATTAATTTTGTTATAAGTCTGTCTGCAACTAATCAGAATTACAAACCAAAATGCAAATTTGCACACTAGGAAGATTTGATAAATAAATTAAATTTTAAAATTTTCAACAAAACACTGGGAAAAAATAAACTATTGCTGCAACATGTTAGGTAAAGATTTTACTAATCATTTTCTTAGACTTGGTGTTTATAGAGAGAAATAACCATCTGAATATTAAAATAATTTTTAATTAGCTTCATTAACCCAAATTTAACAGCACATAATAGTCTGCAAACTACGAATATACTCTACAAGATTATATATAGGTCAAAGCCAACAAAGTTTTTATGCATATGAGTACATTTTGAAGAACAGGAAATATGAAAAGATGAAAAATAAGGATAAAATATGAAAAACAATTATTACTGCACACACTGTACAGAAACAATTTAGTATCCTATTTAAACAAATTACCGTGTAAAATAAAATATGGATTTAAACTAATATTTGTGAGCATGAAGATATGATTAGCAGAGAAAATACCAATAGCAGAAAATACTAATTGACCTGAACTGAATTTTGACTTACTGAAAACTGTATTTTTTTTTTAGTTTAAGATATCTGTGTAACTATACTGTCAATCAAATAACCTAAAATATTAAGTCGTCATTGCCCTTTTAAATCCTTTCAACTAGAATTCCCTAATTGTTCCCTCACTTTATCTCACTGTACCAGTAAGTAAATAAATTAACAAAATAGCTTTTATCGCACAGAATAACCTTTTAACTGAAGGATTATCTCTGGTTTATTTTTCATTTCTTTCTCTGCAGATAGCAGTTCATGCCTCATTGATTAGTTTGCTGAGGTGGTGACCAGAAATGAAAACAAGGTCTCTCAGATATTGCCAAGACCTGTAAATATATATATTAAAAAAAAAAAAGAAAAAAGAAAGGAAAAAAGAGGGGGAAGAAAAAGCACCAAAGCTAATCCATGTTATACTTACAGCATTCAGTTTCTAAGCCAGTGAGAGTTGATGGTCAGGAGAGGTTCATTTATTCTAATCAGCCTTTGCCAGGATGCAATTCCACTAAAGAATTCTAAAATATCATCTCTGTGGTTTCGCTTTGGTTTGTTTTTTATCTATACTTTTACAGGATTTTGCTTTTTTTTTTCTTTCTTTCTTTTTTCTGATTAAGTTTCGTTTTGAAAATGTGCCAACACTCTAATGATATGTTACAGAGGTGTGGATCAGTACTGTTGCAAACCAGGATTTTATATCTCTTTCTGAAAGAAATTATTTCAAAAAGCTGAATTCCATTTTGAAATTTCAAAAAATATTTTCTCCAATAAAGATTTAATTTGGGTTTGTTTAGGGTTTTCCTGTTTTGTGTTTTAAACTTTCACTTTTGGAAGGAAATTTTAGTTTTCTTGGAAGCTGTCAGATTAACACCTATGTATGTCAAAGTTCTCTATTCCCATGTCTACTAAGTCTCGCTCTTTAATTAAATGGACTATAACTTCAAGTGCAACAAAAATTCAGCTGTTCTGTTTATTCAGATTTCAGCCTCTTTATCAAGTCTACATGTATCACCAATAGGCATGATACTTTCTGTGATGTGAAAAACTGAATTTATCAACATAGTTCTCCTTAGTTTAAAAAGAAAATATTATGTCACTTGTGTTATTGGGCTCAGAACATAACTATTAAAACAACACACACATACTAAACATGTATTAGAAGGATCAAGATCCAAAAGAAGTAATGTGAATTATGCATATGCTGCTAGGTTTCAAAGATTCTTGAGCAACCTTTATAAATAGTAAGAGTTCTCCTGCCATTTCATGCAAGTCAAATTTTACTACTGGCCGCTGGAGAAGAAGAGATAAGAGTCACGTGAGGTGGATCATATAGGCATTTCTTAAACGTGAAAATTTCACTGACACGCTGATGTAGCATCTTGGACAGAGATGGTATATTTTTGAAGAGGCAACTCCACGCCCTCCTCTTTTTCAGTTGCCATAAAAATATGGAAAATTAACCACAATTAATATTAGCATGCTCTGGAAGTTTAAACCCACAAAAAACAAAGATAATGCAATGTTAATTTTTTCAGACCTCTGCTACCTCAACCTTGCTGTATTCATAAACAGATTAAAAGATAATAATTTGCATACAAGACGTACATAGACTTCTCTAGCATATGAACAACTGATTTCAGACAAGTGCTATATGCAGAACAACATTTCAGGTAAAAGAATCTGTCACTATGGCAAGTAACATAATTCATTCATTTTCAACATTGGCACAACATGACAAATCAAGAATAGCAGGAAAGCTTTTTTTTCGTGTCCTTGAAGCAGGCATCAAGCATTTGTTTTGTTTTAACATTAATTAAGCCAAATCTGATAACGTGTTTTAATTACACAGCACAAACTACTGTTCATATGAAGTACCCTGCTGGTAAAAATGAAGGCCCTCATTCAAGAAATTGCTTAATCATGTGCATAAATTCCTTTAAATTTAAGACAGAAAATTTCTTTGAGTAAAAATAAAATGTCAAGGTTCTACCAGTGATTGAAGAGGCCACTTCCACTGCACAGACCCTAAGTATGTTTCATAAAAACATGCTCTTAGTTTTATTTAAAATAAAACCACAGTAAATGAAATAATCAGATTACCTGCAATCTAACAGGTTCTGATGAGCTGGCAATAAATACAGCATTTATCCATGCATACATAGCATTGAAATTGTACTACTTTAAAATAATGTTTTAAAGTTCATCAAGACTTACAATGGGAAATACATTTTTTCCTCTCAAATTTACTTTTTCAAAAGAAATTAAAGTTGAAAAAACTATCACCATCAGTGGTTAAGAAATAGCACAAATTATTACTAATTTTTAGACTTCATCATTGCCTTTTCCACCTTAGCAGCAAGGACTAAGCAGTTAAGATTCTAGCCTCAGACCAAAAAAAAAAAGTATTTCTTTCATTGCATGATTAGTAAATTGCAAATACCAAATACAAAAAACTCTACTTACAGCATACAGAACTGGATTTCTTGTATTTTTTTTATTAAATACACATAAATTACTGTTGTCTGACTACATACATTTGCACAAACATTTTGAAATAACATCTAACATGATAAAATACTATAGGTATCTACTTGTTTTCTTTGTGCTTTAGTCTACAACATCTTCCTATTAATTGCAACTTTCTCAGCTAATTTTAGTGATCCTATTCCTGTATGAATTTAAATCAACACATACCAAAATTTTAAAGTTCCTGATGTTTACTCCATGATACCAGCAGGCTGATTTAAGATGCTATTTCTTAATCCAGACAACAATTTCTAGATTCTATAGGGTTTCAGATTAGCAGAGGTTTCCACTTATTTTCTTCTTTAAAATACTAGAATACTGTATTAATAATACTTAAGAGTCAGAACATGTTCCCAGAAAAAAACGTAAGTGGAGAAACACTTTTATTTCTATCTTATTAAATGAAGTAATAATTTTCACAGCATCCATCTGCTCAAAACTTAATATCAGAGAGATGTTAACATGGATATGTCCATAAAAGCTCTGGGAACTGATAAAACAGGAAATAAATTTCTTAACTATTTTTAATTTTTAGCCAACATTTTCATCTGCTTCTCAATCCATCAAAATCTAAATAGAGCTATATTTTAAAGAAATAGAAAAAGTATTAATTTTGAATCCTTAGAATACCGCATTGTTTAAGTTTTCCATGTTATGAACTAGATAGTGTCTCTATTTTAATGAATTATGAGCCCTTTGCCTGTTAAGTTGTCCTTGATCTAAAGATTATGCTCCCGCTAAAGGTACATTATACAAATGTCTATATTCAGTCATCTTTTGTCAATGCTTTACTATCCATTTAAAAGATCAAGATCAACATAAAGGTAATAAAATGATACATAATAGCAGACAGTTATGTTCTCTGTACTTTACTTATCAGTTCTAACTAAGATGTCTTTATCAAAAGGTTCATTTTCATGCAGTAGTGAGTTTATATCAATCAGTTATCCCTTACACCTGTCAGAACGTTCCTACACCCAGATAAATGTGACTGTTATCAGATACTGGTAGAAGGATAATGTAAAACTGCTTTATGAAAACTATTCTTTATTCCGGCTCCACAGATGTTTCCTGTTATAAATATCCTACATTGTAACAAACAATACTAATAGCATTCTGTGAATAAAGAACTAAAGAAGAAAAGTCCCCTCAAGATACAGCCCTTCAATGCCAGAAACAAATTTATCAATACCTTGTCAGCATTTGTAGTACATATAGAAATCACCACATATGCAAAGCACCAAATGTATTCTTCATACATTTTTCAAAACAATAAAGAAAATTCATGGAAAAAAAAAAGTTCAGTTATCGTGGTCAAATCGATTAAGTGGAACTGAGTGAGCTGTATTATACCAATAATTCTAAAGCAAAGTTCCCCATTAACTAAGGGGTATTTGTTTAAAAAACTAAGGGCACGATATATCTTCCTACACATTTGCATATGATGGGTTTTTTTTAATATTTCAATTCAATTACAATAAATATCCTAAAGGATATTTGGGACATATTTTCTTCTTCTCGTGAAAATGTAAGAAATTAGTAGAGGTAAATTGAAGCAGCCATGATTCAACAATATAATCAGAGTATCAGAACAGAATATAAAAAACTAATACATTTTTAATCTATTGAGGCCTCAGTACCTTAGGACTGCAAAAGTTTTGGGCTTTTTTATTTACTCATTCTGATAATAAATACCTTTTTCCAAAGCAGAAATCAAGTTCTTTCTTCATGGAATAACAATTTGTATCCAAAATTTTATACAAAACCTGTTTGACCACACCATCCCACAGATATAAAATTTAAAATTTAGTCTTTCTAATACATAATATTTTTGTTGCTGGTTGTGAGGCAATGCCTGTGAAAGAACAGCGCAGGAACCTGATATCAAATTCTTAATAAATTAACTAACACAACAGTAGGTTCAGGAAAGCTTCTAACCCAATATTAGGGCAAGAGACATTTAGAAAGCAGATAAGTAAACATTAAGTTCCCCTATTTAGCCTAGAGAAGAGACAACTTGAGAGGGGATTTTATCAATGCGCGCAAACATCTTGGGACAGGTTTCAAGAGGATAAGGCCAGACTCGTTTCAGAGTGGTGTGCAGAGACAGAACAAGGAGCAATGGGCACAAATTGGAAGACAGTAAGTTCCCTCTGAGTATGAGGAAAAACTTTGCTTTGAGGGTGCCAGAGCACTGGAACAGGCTGCTGAGAGGTTGTGGAGTCTCCCTATCTGGAGACATTCAAAATCGGCCTGGACGTGATCCTGTGTAACCTGCTCTGGGTGACCCTGCCTTGGCACAGGGGTTGGATTGGATGATCTCCAGACATCCCTTCCAAGCCCAACCATTCTGTGATTCTGTAACCAGAAATAGATTAGGTAAGCAGTACTGCATTTTAATTTTGTATTCACGTGCTGTGTATATAATTTTTTTCAAAAATCTCTTTTGCTCAATTATTGTTTTGGCTGCTTTGAACAATAGTTACAAGAAGACAAATTTTTTTCATGTCCTTGCAACTTTGTTTGTAGGTATCTGTGAACAGATCTTCTAAGGTTATGTTTCATAACACTTTCTAAGTGAATCATAGCAGGTATTCCTATATTGCCTACAGCAGCAGCAGCTGTCTTTTGCCAATGGTAGTTGCATAGCAGTTTACAGCCTCTGTAAATCATCTGCTCTACAATAGTTATAAATATTCCATTTAAAGAGAATCCCAAGACAAAACTGTTATATTGTACCAGCTAGATGTCCACTACAGGTAACGCAACCCACCATGACATTTCAAAACAACAGTTACCTTAGCAATGTCAGTAACCTGATTTTTAATGGTCTTTACTTTCAATTTAGATGGCCACTGAACAAGCAGGTAATCCATGATGGTTGAAATTCAAAATACACCAAAACTGACTAGCAAAGGGGTTTTAACTTTTGATCTTTATATTCCCTTTGCCTTTCTTGAAAGAGGTCAAGAACTTTTTTCTTCTCAGATACGTACTAGTATCTCTGGGATCTGCCAGCTATTCCCATGACTCATACCTTTCAGAGCTGTTGCCAAGTCTACCTGGCGCCAGCCAAGTCCTATATGATGTAGGCAAGTCAAGAGTCGTTAAAACCACCAAATTGTGTGTATAATTACTACATTTTGATTACTCAACAAATGCTTCTAACCTAACACCTTCAAATGCTTCTAACCTCACACTTCTGCATATCTGCCATTTGTCAGTGTTAATGAAAACAAAGCTACGAATCAGACCTTCACAAACCTTTCCGTTCTACGCAGCACCCAACCACACTGAAAGTGCTGGTCTCTCTTTTAGCCAGCACCTAAAAGCGTTACCAATGCTGTAGGTTGAAGATGAGAACTCTTAGAGCATTTTCACAAGACTGAGGGCTTTGGTTTTGCCATTTGGATCCAATTCTGCAGTATGAATTTTATATATTTGTGCTTAACAGAATTATAGCTAATTTATATTGTTTTAAATGGAAAAAAATCACCGAAACAGGATCACCAGCTGATTTTTTTTTTACATATTTTGGAAGCTACTTGTTCTGATTACCTTTCACACCAATTTGTGGAACATTATAAACACCAATAAAATCTACTAATTCTACTTTTACTGATGTGAGTATTCCCATTGACTAAACAGCTGTAACTATAGTATGAGATACAATGTGCCTGAAGTCAGTGAGGTTCTTAGTTATCGAAGTTATGCACATAGGGAGCGCTTCCCTCATCTTCATCACATGCATGTTTCAAAAACTCAGAGAGAAGTGAAGTAAGAAGAGAGGGATCATGAAAAGTAATGTAACTTGCTATGCATTTGGGATATGATCAGAACCTTATTAGATTTATTCAGGTTCCTTCTGTGTCTCCCACACTGCTTGGGTCTGATTCTCAGTTTTGACAACAGCAATATAATGGTGGGTTATACATTACAAACACCATTAGAAAATGCTAATCTGGCATTAAATAACAAATTAAAAAATGAGTAGCCACTGGCACTGGAAGTACATACAAGCACGACAGCACAGCTAACTAGGAGAATGAAAGACCAATTCTAATATCGGTGTATCTTTTCCAAAGCCAAAGGAAACAACCCAACACAGATAATTTTTAAAAACATATATACTAACACGCTTATCCACTGAAATTAGTACTAAGAGTATAAATGAAGTAAGATTTAAGCTACCTGCTTTGTTTTTTTCTAAACTAAAATTCATATGTATGTGAAGACATGGGACACTATGACCTATCTATGAAAACACTTAAATCACTGGAAAAAATTGTCCAAAATTGCCCATATCTGTTATAATACCTTCAAACTTCTTTAAAATTTAGGGTTCTCCCAGAATTTCAATTAAGAATCTGCTTTAATCAACCTTCACTGGTAACAATTTTTCAGATAGAATTCTTTCATATGCTCAAAATGCAACTGCCATATTAATCCAGCTGATCATGATTTTGTAAATATTATAAAAGCATCTCCATTGTCAGTTATGAGAAGATTATTAGGTGGCTTCTGACACCTTACCATCACCAGTATCACCTACAATAACTTTTCAAAATCCTTTACATGCTATGCATATGTCATAGGCTGTCAATATTACTCTATGCAAGAACACATTCTATGTCTGCTATCCCATCAAGGCAAAATCAAATGCTAAATCAAGCAACTCAATAGCACTTACCTCTTTAGAAGTGAACATACTGAGGCCTAGAGAAAACATGATCAATCAGATAATACACCCAAATCAAGACACGTACTCCAAACTTCTGAAATAATACATCCCAGTGAGTATGGTTGCTTATTTTTCCCCATCTAAAAGCTGCACACGTTGAAAAATTGCTAAGTTCAACAAAACTAGATTCAATTTTTGTTTGCTGTAACTTGTTACATGCAAAGCTGAAACGAGATGGACTCACAAGGCAGCTAAAGAAGTACAGACTTGTAACTTCACCCTACAAAATACTGTGTTACACTTAAAACGTACCAAAACTAACTTTTTATTGTTAAAATAGAGAAGTAGAATCAAAAGTGAATTTGAACAGAAATTGGCTGTAAATACAGCGGTTATGGTTGGAGAGAAGTATAGGAGGCACGAGGCAGATATAGTCTGTCACAGTATGGTTTAGTGGGCATAGTGGTATTCAGTCAAAGGTTGTACTTGACCTCGGAAGTCCTTTACAACCTTAGTGGTTCTTTGATTCTAACTCAGAATCATTGAACTTTTTAGTTTGAAAGGGACCTCTCTCTAGTCCAATCCCTGTCCAGGGAAAAAGTAAAAAGAACAGGTTACTCAGGGTCTATTCTAGGTGAGCTTTCAACATCATCAAGGTTAGAAAACCCTCTACCACGCTGAGCAGTATGTTCCAGTGTTTCATGACTCTCATGACTCTTCCCTGCTATCTATGGATAGAATTCTACTTATTGTAACCTAGGACTTTGGTTCCCTTGTCCTTTTGCAGAACCCCCCTGAAAAAAGTCTTCTCTAGAGCTCCCCTTGAGGTAGCTGGAGACTTTAACAAAATCCTCCGTTTGCTGACCAGCCCAGCTCCCACGGCCCATCTGCACAGGACATGTGCTCCAGCTCCCAGCCACCATGGTGGCCTTCCCTGCACTCACTCCACTATTTCTCTCAAACTGGGGAGCCCAGAACTGGACCAAATGCTCCAGTCTCACCAGTGTTGAAGAGGAGAGGAGAACAATTACTTTTCTTGACATACTGGCTACACTTGATAATCAAGTATAAGGTGGCCATCTTCACTGCAAGAGCATGCTGGACATCGACTGACTCCAGTTAGTTCCCAGGCTTCCTCTCTGGGAAATTAGTAAGACTTTCAACTAACAAAGAGGAAGCTTACTCACCAATTGAGGAAAACAAAAATTTTTATGTTACTTTTGACTGGGAAAAAGATGGATTTTGAAAGAAAATATATCAGGAGGAGTGGGCTAAAAGTTCTCATTCTAGTGGAAATTCAGTCAGATGGTAAATAAGCCCAGACACGTTATCTAGAGGCTGAGGGATTTAAGTAGTGCGGAGATCTTTCTGCTCCCTCCACAGCCAAGGACAGGCACAGCAGAATGATTCTGCTTCTTTGGGACTGAAAAAATTGGTGTCTTCTCCCTCCATGCAAACCAGGACAGCGATTCTTCTCCCTGAGACCTGGTCAGCTAAAAGCTAACCTGAGTCTAAAATGACCTGGCAACTCTACTGGTAAATAAACTATATCATTTTAATTATCTGGGTGGGATGCCAAAAAGCACAACACAACTAAAATCACCTTCTTCCCAAAACCACACCGGGGTAACAATTTGATGCTCGCACAAAACCCTGCCCTGGTGAGTTTAGCAGTACATACGCAGCCATTTAAACTCCGTTTGCAGAATGAATCCAGTCATGCGGAATTGGCACTGTGCTAAGGATGTCAATTCAAATTCATAAATGCTGAAAGCCAAATCAAGATCTGTAAAAACGTCCTTTTCAAGGAGATCTTATAATTACCTCTCACAATTACAGCAGATATATTGGGCCTGATTCCTCTCACAAGACTAAATTCATGCTTTGCAGAGAATCCATATGTATTTCCACTTAAACAATTTCTTTGTTATAAACTTCATGCAGGCCTTCTTGAAAAAAACTACACATTGTAGGCAGTGAATCTGATGCAAATCGTAGTATATTACAGTTTGTTAAATATGATTAGAGAGACATTTTGTCTGGTGGAACTCTATTTGTAGCTCATAATTGTGAAGTCAAAGATCTCCCTTTTCTTTCACCTTCACCAACCTTTTTACTTTTAAGATCAAAGTCTGTGTTCATATTTAACATAGAAAGAGCAAGTAAATAAAAATATTATATAGAGAATAAAATACATGTGCCATATATGCACATATTCTAGCTAAAAGCTTCAAAATTCTTGCATGATTTTCTACAATTTCCTTAGGAAGAAATATAACAAGACAGATAAATGAGTACATATATATTAAACTATGTATATAGTACACATATAGATACATAGCTTCATATGGAAAGAAATTAAAGCTTTCAATGGCCGAGCTACCTTATTGGCTTATTTCCCTAGGGAGGTTACTGGTCTTTCTATTAAAATGCATCCACTAATAAAACCAATCTAAGTGTATGTAAACAAGCTCAGTATAGAAGTTGGGACTTTTCTCTTTTTTCATTTCTCTCCAACTATCACTTTTATTTCACACGTGGAAGTCACTAGCTAGAATGGAGTCTCTAGGCAAATAACAGTAAGCAATCATTCAAAGCTCATTATAAAGCATTATAAAAGTCTATACGGTAAACACAAAGCCATGTCTGAAATAGCTCATACAGAATGTATAATGCTGACATTGCTGGATCATCTTCCTTCCCCACCTTTTGCTAGTTCATTACCAGACATGGGGCATTACTGGAGCTGCTTATTTAAGTTCTTGAAGGGACTCATACACCCTTTTGTTGACACAGTCACCATTTGAAGTTTGTGAAAAGAAAATGTCAGCATTCAGATAAAATAATTGAAGAAGGATGTCTTCTGACACCTGTCTTTAAAACATAAAAGGGCTGCAAATTACTTACAATTCTGAAAAGGACACATACCTAGGTTCCATTTTAGTAGAGGAGAACCAGAGCATAGAAATGAAAATCATTTTACCTCTTGCTCTTCCCTTTATTTTTCTTCAACTGTCCAATAATACATGTCATTCATACTGCAATTTTGTATCAAATATCCATTCAAACTTCCTACTTAAGCATTTGCCAGACCTGTTAACTGTGTCCTGATAATTACAGAGAGCAATCATCTATATTTGGACAGTGGTCAACAAATATATTCTTTTCCAAATATGCTGCTCTTCATGCCAATGCCACTTTGTCTTTCCCTCTCCCCAACAAACAATTTGAGAATTCATCTGCTTGTTAGGATTTTTAGAGTGCATGCTCAGCTACAAATGCCTTATGCTTTCTCTTTATGCCCCATGCATGTCTCTGGCAATATACAAGGGCTGCAACACATACCACAGTAACCACGCTGGGTGAAACAAAAGACTCACATACCCAGATATCCTGTCCCTTGTGATCACCATCACTAGCTGCCTAAAAGAAGATTTCTAGAAAAGGAAAACCATGCAGTGATACAGTACCAGGAGAATACATTCCCAGCCTCCAGTAATTTGAACCTTGTGCAGTGGTCTTTTACCATCTCTGACAAATTTTTCTTACCTAAACTTTAATTGTAATTTTCTGAAACTCTATCAATTTTTGGCACATGCAATGTCCTGTGGCAGTATATCTAGCAACTTAAGTATTGATTGTATGGAGCCGGGGTTTTTTTGTTAAATTTACCATCTGTTAGTTTCATTTGATGACGTCTAGCTCTCTTACTAGAACAATGTTCCCTTCTCACTACACTCCCAGTTTTACAGACCTCTAGCTTAGCTTTCCTCCCTCGTTCTTTCTCTCCCCTCAACTACAGTGATCTTCTCTTTAGCCAGAGAAGTTCTAACATTTAATGTTTAATGTAATATCACTTCCCTTGGTTGCCAAATTGTTTATGAAGATACTGAAAAACACAGATCAGTATTGAAGTCTCGTGGTCATCTGTGATAAGACCTTTCCCAACTAGCAAACAAAACAAATAAAAACAGTCCGTTTCCTGCTTTTTAACCAGCTATTTTCTGAATGACCCACGGCAACATAATTTCCCTGCTGAGAAACATTGATAATTTTTCTTTGTGAATCCAAGTAAGTTTTATCAACTGGACAGCCTTTTCCTGTGTATTCACCAACATTTTACAATGGCCATCTACCAAGAAGCTGTAGTGACTCTTGTCCAGTACATCATATTTATCTAATGCCCATTAGCAATATTCTTTCTACTTATTTGTGAAGTATAAATCCAGACTTCCAGGTCTGTTCTCTAACATCCTCAAGGACCCTTTTTGAGCGTCATATTTGCCACCATTACACCAACACCGATAGTGTTTTAAGCAGGAGGTTACAACTTTGAATTAACTGTTCAGCTATTTCCTACCTGACTTCCCCTTTAAATAGAATGCCACAGGTCTCTCGGGATTCATCTTGTCAATTTGTCTTACACTTTCTTCTACTGAAATTCTTGTATAGCTCTTTATTTAAGCTCCCGGCTATGCAGGAACATCCAGAGGAAGCAAGCACTGCTGCACTGTGACACAGGCCACTTCTCCCAGCAGTTCTCCACGCCTGCTCACAGCTGACTTGAAGAGGTCTGGCTCAGAGATGAAAGGGTGTGCAGGGCCTCCTCTATACCTACTCATTAAGCAGAGGAGACCAATTTTCTTTACCCTTCTCCATGTTCTTGCTACTACTTCTGATCTTTTCTTTTGGTGGTATTTACAGGAGTTACAGGCCAGTAGAAAATCACCTGAAGGGACTGGTGGTTTGGCCATGGAAACACTACCAAGTAACACAGACAAACTCAATCAGTGAAATAAGGCTGAAGAAACACATCTTGCACAACTTCACTGCCTGCATTTCTGAAGTTTGCTCAACTTTTGCTCACATTTCAAGCAGATTCTCGCCACATTCTTAACAGCTAATTTAAAACAGGTGTGAGAGGAACAGGATCAGTACCCTTATTCCAAAGACAGCTGGGAATAGCAGGCACTGTTGCAGAACACTTTTATCTTAGAATTCTGCTTGCTAAATGTTATTTACAACCTTCTGTGTTATTTATCATTTTATCTCATTATGTATTGTCTAGAGATGCAATTTTCAAAATGGGGTGGGAACACCTTGTTTTAGTGGAATTAGATTTAGCATTTAAAACATTCATATAGCAAATCAAAGTTTAATGAACTCTTCTGCAGACATTGTTTATTTTTGGAAAAGTTTTAATAACTTTTCCTGTAATTAAAAATAGCATACAATATCAGAAGCCAGCAGCAATTAAAGGTAATCAAATTTGGGAAATTCTGTAGGAAGTACAAAAAAGATCTGTAGATATTTTGTTCAATGCTTATTATCAGTTGAAGTACTGTTTGCTTCACAAAACAGAACAATGCTTATCATTAAAACACAAAAACATTTCTACTAAGTTCTTTGCCTGATTTTCTTCTTTCATAAAATGCACTCCATGTGAAACAAGTCTTCAAAAAAACAAGGCCTAAAAAACCCTACTACTCAGGGTGCCTTTGAGGATATTTAATTAAAATCTAATCCTGCATTCATTAAGGCTCACATAAATTAAGCTGTCATTCATAAGATTTATGGATTCTCATTTGCATATTGCATACAATTCATCAATTACTCAAGTATGAAAGGAGCACATTTCCCTTGGAGCTGCATGCTACCCTGCCAACATTTGAAATGAGGGAAAGAGCAAGACTGTCAGGCATTCACACAAACTTTCTTCCAAATGTCTGCGCCTTGATTAATCTAATTTTCTAGCTATTCCTTACAAGATACAACAACAGCACTTCTGCAAATTTCTATTATTTCTCCTGTCTTCATCATAAAATCTTCTTGTCTTTTACTAATACTTCATGTCTGACTGATTATTATTTGTTTGCTAATGATATGGCATGAATGTTTTCTTTATATAAACGCATAAAGCACACATCAGAGCTAAAATAAAATGATTAGTATTTTCAGGTTTTGATTCTTCTGTTTAACATCACTAATTTGCTTAGCTGAGCTTAGTAAAGAACCTAAGCAATGAGAAAAAACATCAAATTATAAATCCACCATTTAAAACAGCCATCAGTATTGAGCCAGAATATTTCTCTTAGTGTGTAATGGTAATGTACACATAATTAAACCATTAAAATTTAACGTTAAAATATAATTAAGAAAAGACAACAAATGTTTAATGTGAAAAATCAGCTTATTCACAGATGCTGTAGTGTGTACCTGACTGCACTTCTGAAAGTTGTAGGGAAAGTAGGGACACAGGTTAGGGGTTTTTTGTTGCACATAAAACATGCTGTGTTAATTCAATTGTCTTCTCTAGGGAGTTAATCTTAATTTCGGTGGCACAACTAGGAAGTAGCAGTCTTTGCTTGCCCAGTCTCTGGATACCTTCCAACATGCATGTGATCAGGTGCTGAATTTAATACACAACACTCACTCATGTCTGGGAGTTTCTAAATTAAAATATAGGAATGTATCAGCACCGTTCAAAATAACTCTGAAGGTCTGCTCTAAATCTATTGGCTCATTTTATATCATTAATTACCTAGTAAAAAAAAGTAGCATAAAAATACCAAAATAAAGTTGCAGTTCTCTCAAAAAGAATCTTGTTTAACATATATAAGGATGACAAGGTATGAAACAATAAAAATCCAACATCAAACATCTGTGAACCTCTTAGAGAGATCATGTAACGCTTTATAGTGCTACTTCTTAGGCCTAGGTAACAGAATTTTTTTTTCAATTTCAGTGTAAAAAGTGTTGGGATGCTTAAAATATGTGTAATATAAACCAAAGAATCTCAGAGCAGATGGTGAGCAAATTAGAAATAAATACTTCAAATATTAGTGATCTAAGGTTTTATTGTTCAAATGTGTTCAGCACCAAGTCTAGCTTAAAAGTCATATGCTGCCTTTTGCCACAGAGGGACTGTTGAACATTTGGACTGGATTACTGAGTGGCAAACAAATATTTTTTCTCTTCTCTCCTCCCCCAAATCTGTTTAAAAATGAAGAGAGATTTCGTTCTAAACATAATTGCTAACATAATCCCATGCGAATAAAGTTAACTAACCCTGGAAAAATAAACAGATGACTAACTTTAATCAGAGAAATGAAGTCATCATTACGCTTGGTTTGTAAAATAGATTTTCATTGTCAAAGATAACATAACGGGGGGCAGGGGGATTCTGTTATTTTGGTTTGTTTATTTTGAGTTAGCTGTTCTACTGTAGACTGTTTAGGTCCACCCCTGAATAACTACCACATTTATTGTCTGTCTTTTTAACTGTTGCATTCTCTGAGTTTCAAATTTCTCAGCATGAGCTGTCTGCTTAATTCCATCCAAGTAGTGTGTAATGAGAAAAGAATTTTCCCTGTCTACACTAATATAGCTTATTTTATTTCCTGAACCCAAACCACCTGTTCAGATTTTCTATTTAAAGCTTTGTAAGGCAATCAACTACCTCAGGACGTTTGTGCTGAAATGAAAGGCAGTCAGAATGAAGCTGTGACTTCTTCAGACCTGGTCCAGCAAAAAGCATCACCTATGAAGCACTTTCTTGGCTCCAGGGTCAGGTAGAGTTCATTTCATAAAATTCTCAACACATCTTACATGTGGTTTTCTTATTTACATGAAATTTACTGAAAATATTTATAAATTTAATGTGCAAGAGATTTTGAGATAAAAAGAAATAAATTACTAAAGAATTTATTTTAGTTTAAAACCTAAAAATCTTTCTAAATATTAAAATTACTTAATCAACTTTGTCTGAGTCTGAAGGTTTAAATCTAGGCCAAATCAACTTATTACAGCACTTCTCTGACTGGTCTATACTATAAGCACCTATTTCAGTAGCAAGAAACAGCTCATCTGAAAAACTACATTCCAAAAAGATACAAAAGACAAGAAAAAGTGTTCTGGAGCAAACACAACTCCAAACCTAATACTGGACTTTGCCTACCACTATAAAATAGATCATCTTCCAAAATCTCTTTGAATTTTTATGTTTTACATCATTGCAGATCAAATGCAGTTTGAACCCAGTGGAATGAGGGCAATGGAATAAAAAGGAAGTTCTTTAACATTATTCTGGGCTGTTTGTTTTTCGTACTTTTCTCTTTATCGACACTTTCACTTTGTCATTTAAATGTACATCTCCAAATACAAGCTTTGTATGAATGTTGGCTTGAGGAAAAGTCTCATTCAGTCCTTCCTGGAGGGAAGACCTCGGAGAAGAGGGATCAGCCTAAGTATTACCACGATTAAAGCAAAGTTTTGTAAGACGTATCAGAAACAAGGCTTCTATCTCTGAAGACACAAGAGGGGGAAGGTTCAACTTCTTGTGAACAGTACGAATCTAGAAAAAGAGTAATAAGAAACCTGTAGGGATATGTGGTTACAAGAAAGGTTTGAAAATAAATAGCTATGTTGCTTTGTGTCTCTTCATCCTACTTAACTGATAAATTTATCTACCCCTTTCCCTTTCTCTCTCACTTTTCTGTAAATATGAGGGAAGGAGGCTGGGGAGGGTCAACAGAACACTAAAGTATAAGGAAAAGAGGAAATTATTCCTCTTGAACCACACGTACAGAGGAACAAAAAAACCCAGGTCATCTTTTGTTACACAAAAAGGCACTAGACCTAGGGTATGTAGGCACCTTGACTCCTAAGATTAAAAGCTTTCCCTTTCTCCATTCCAGTTAATTATTTTCAAATCTGTGTAGATATAACACCTTCTTCCTTCCTTTTCATTAGCTCATGAATGTCTGCAAGACAGAAGTTCTGGTCTGATAATACCTGCTGAAGCACAAAACCCCTCCTGTGGATGCCAACCCAGAGCCAGTGAGATTTAAATGCTGGAGCTGGTTCAAACACCTAGGAAATTTTCAGATAAAATCTTTACTAAAACAAGTTAGGATTGAAAGTGCATTTTATGGGAGTTCCTGTAACCTCACCAGAATATTATCATTTCCTTGCAAGAACTCTTCATTCTTTAAATAAATTGTCACAGAGTGACATCTTAAGTAAGATTAAAAATAAAAGTTGTATGTCTCCATACACTCACATGAACCTAAAACTGTATCTCTCATAAGAAGAGCCATTTCATCTGTACTTGTTAATTATTATTCCATGCCATCATATCCAGATGTAAAAAGACATCATTTAAAATAACTCAAGACTCCACTTTTTTTCAAGTACTAGATTCTGAATTAAAACTAGATTATGATCCGAAATTCATGGTAAAAATAAAAAATAACAATATGGGGTTAAACTTCATTGTACCTTAGTGAGCCCAAGACTGACTAGATGCATCTTGCTTGAGAATAATTTCTTTTTTAAAAATGTACTTTGCGGAAGTGCTAGATCAAAGACACCTCCACCTCAAGACCTCTCTTCTCTCTTCACAGACATTTTTGCTGTCCTTACACTGGTGAAGCTTTAACCAAAAGGAAACTGAACAAGAAATCAGACTAAATACTGGCATTATTTCTTTGGGTTTTTTTTCTAGTAAACAAGATTCACTCACACATGATCAAGATGAAATAATGGAGTTTCACTGAAAATGGCACTGAGATTTAAAACAGGAAAGGATAAAATGGCAATGAAAGACCACTTTTTTGGTATATAAATGAACCATCCAGTTTATATACATAAACACATGCAATCCTGAACTTAAACTTTAGGTAAGTGGGCTATTGGGATAAAGAAAGTTTGCTTTTATGTAAATCTGTCTTTAAAGATGGTTATTTTTGAAAAAAAACAATAAAATTGCTTTTGATTTGGTTCTTTAAAGAGTAAAATCTAACATTAAATTATGTCACAACTACTACATAGATACTCAGATATTAATGTATCACAACTAAATCCACATATCACAACTAAGCCCTAACTGATCACACTAAACCTGTTACTAACAGATTAGCTGAAGTACCAATTCATATCACAATTATCAAAATCAGCTTCCTTCCAAAAAAAGCTTCTTTATAGTGATCCTTTCTTTTCCTGTCAAGCATTACTTAATCTCACGTAAGACCTTGCTTCTGCAGCTGCGGAAATCGTAAACTGTACTAAAGTGAAAATGAAATGAATGCTGCTGCATGTCACTCTACAGTACACGGGCACATGCAGGTGCCATGTCTGTGCATTTGTGCAATGTGGTACCACAAGCATTCTCCATGGAAGCACGTTATGTGTTTATCACTACTGCTAAAATAACAAGCTTTAAGTAGAGCGCCTGGAAATACCCAAAACAGTCTTGAAAAGAAAAATGGCCTCTGTTTTCCTAAAACCACAGCAGTTAAACAGTGGAAAAACTTTGGTACCAGTGACTCATATGAGGCACAAGAAGCCTAGAGCAATAGTTGCAATCCTCATTACCAAGCACGGCAGATACCAATTCGTTTTTCTACTAAACTTCTGGGCAGCCTTCCCTCTTCTGTTATTTCAAGCACTCAAGAATTAGCTTTGGCATATTGATGACTGGTTCAATTTTAAAATTATAACTGAGGCTATGATACATACATCATCTGCAGAGAAAACTTCTTTGTCAGGTGACAATCTCACATAGTACACTATATAGTACTAAAGGTTTCATCACTGCTACCTATGGAATGTCAACAATTACCACATGCTCTAAGCAGAAGCTGTCTTATCTCCCAAGAAATCTTAACAAGCAAAGACAGGAAGAAACAGGAGGGGCCCAAGAAGTCCCAAAGAGCATTAAACTCTATCCTCTTAGGCTACAAATGTGTCCAACAAATACAGACAAATAAACAACTTAAACCTTTGAATTCCTTATGCAGAAGTCAGAACTAAGCACAGCAACAGCAACCACCGAAAGCAACAGTCCCAAATATTTGAATGAATTTAGTTATAAGGAATTGAACAAGACCTACAGGGCAGTTATTAAACTGAAGTCCCTGTAGGGACTTCAAACGCAGCACAACATACAGTGCACAAGAAAAGCAATTTCATAAAAGTAATATCTCAAAGATAACATTTTGAAAAAGATGCTGTGAGCAAAAACTAGTACAGAGATTCTCTATTCACCACCTGGAATTTTCCTGTTCGTCTACACATCCCCCTCAAAGCCACAGATCTACAGACTCTCCACTGGCTTTACTCTGTCAAATATCTTTTCACCCATAGCGTTAAACCTGTCTCTGTTAGGTCAATCAACCTCCAAAATCACTAATGCTAATGGTTAGAAGGGTCATTTTCAATTCCAGTTTCCATACTTTAAAAGAATAATGTGACTTAGAGAGCAGGTTGTAGTGTTCCCAATACTTACAGTTTTTGGGAACAGACAAAATACCGTATTACAGAGTAGGACTGGCAGTATCAAAGTAGAGATTCACACCAGCCATGCACACCGAGAGGCAGTGACACAAGCAGACTAATTACTTCAGCCAAAGGAAACCACGAAGCAGAACTTATCAAAAGCATTCAATAACAGCACAGCTCTGGCCTCTGAACTTTGATGACTTTGTTTCTATGAATGGTATCTTTTTCTTTTTTAATTTTTTTTTTGAGCTTGAAGCACTCAATGCTGTACTTATACCATGTTTTTTTTCATTAATTCATAAGAGTATTAGGAAGGAGCAAGTAGGGTCAAATTCTAATTCTTCCCACGAGCTGTACAGAAAGGAAGAATGCTTGCAGACAACAGGAAAGAAGGCTATGTCTTTTGACTTATTCTGCCACAAAATAGATTTGCTTGAAGGGAAGCATTAGTGGTGGCACTGTCTGAGATGTTAAGACTTTGATCATCTCTGGCTGAGGCAACTTAAGGTGTTAATCGTTTTCAAGCTCCTTCAGCCACGACATGGTCTTCCTTTCCTCTGGCAGAGCTTAGAAAAGGGAACATATAGCTATTTCTATATTTAAACATACAATTTCTACCTTTACTGGTTATTTAAGTTATTCTTAAAACTGATTGCGTTTTCACCCTCAGGTTTCTCCTGAACTGGTGTTGCTGCCTACTGCCCCAAGCCTGGAGAGCATTTCAAAGTTAAACACCTTGGTGAAAAACAAGTATATAAATTTCACTCCTCATAGAAATTCCATCAATATAGCTAATGTAAAAGTTCTGCTCCTTGTCTAAGATAATCCACCATGAAATAAAATTTCCAGTTACTTACTGAAACACAAATACTTCTGCAAAAATAACTGTTCTTCAGATAATGCTTTTCTAAGTTAATTATTCTGAATGAAAGAATGACTGCAATTTTAGGTAATGACATGAGGAATGAACAAGTTTTGGGATTGAGAGCCAGAAGGATACATACAGCAATAAAAATTGCTTAAATCAAAATACACCAGAAAACTATCAGTTGAACCACTGACAAATAAAAACCTTACGAATGCTTTAGAAGTTCTTGTTTTTCAAAGTGAAGACAATGTATTTTGATAGTTGTGGATAATGCTTCAAATATTTGTCTGGCTTCACATTTTTAACATAAAGAAAAAAGTGTGAATGCTTTTTAATAAACATATAGTTTACAGTCCATTCAGACAGGTGAACAAAAAGACCCTTTATCTTCTCTACATATAGACACTTAAAATGCAGATGTTGCCATTTGAGTTTGTCACTCTATGATCTTTTTGTAATCCATTTTAAGCAATAGGCGCTTTTATATCACAACTCACTTATTTTCTACACCTACCTGATGATGATATTAATAGCCCTGTAGAACTTCTCTCTGCTGACTATATGCAGAGTCTAGATGATGAGCTCAGATGTAGACATTTACACTGTACACTGCAGAGAATAAGTAAGCCCAGTATCACCCTTGCTCTCTTAAAATTGCATTCACTGATTTTACATTAGCCTAAAGTCAACAGTAAACCTAAAGTGGTGGAATCTGTACTCTGAGCTGCTTTACCTTGTACCAAGTTGCTTCTCAATATTAAAAATTACTAATTCTTCTTTTGTGATGGCAAAAGTTCCTGGAGTAAGTATCATTCTATTAAATATTCCTTCCAACTTAAATGGAGATGGGGGAAAAAACCTACTACATGTTAAATTAAAGGAAATTTAACTTTTTTTTTTAAATTAACCTCCAGCTTTTCATAAAGGCAACAATATCAATTTATATAGAGTGAGTACGAATAGCTCCAGGAGAGTTCAATGAAACATACAGAGAATACAATAAAAAGGTAAGGAAGTTTATCAGTATTTTAAAAATTATCTGCATCTCTTTGAATCTCTTGCACACTAGGAAAGTACATAACCTTCCTCACAAAAGCCTGGTGTATCTTTGCATCTCACTCAGAGAAAATAAGGCAGACACTGTTCTATTTTTGAGACATCTCTGTCAGTAGATCCTGCTCCTGGGAAGTTTAACATCATTTATTCTTCTGTCGGACATGATCAGTTACACACAGATGCAGACATGCACTCTTCACTTGTGATTTCTTTCTTTTTTTTCACATTTTGACTCGCAGTCATGAAAAGTGATACAGAAAAAAAGTTTTTAACATATAATGGTTTTGTATATCTGTATAATTGGATAATTGTTATATTTTTGTAAGTCATAATAATTCCGTGTATTTTAAAATTAGTAATTTACAAAGTAACATGACTAAGAGATAAACCAGATGGTTGCTGTAAGTAAAAACTGCAAACCAGCTTGTAACATGGGACAACTGGTGGAATAGCACATCCTAGAATTTATTTATAGGCCTAAGAAACTCCAAATCATTTCAAAAAGAATTCTCAAGACAAAAACCAGGAAAAAAATCAAAGGGTTTATAGGACCACTTGAAAGGGTGAAGCTAATGTCACGTTTTGAAGTCTCTTAAAGCATCATATGATATCCAGCTAACGCAACTGCAGAAGTTTTAGGGTTGAATTAGTTCACAAACACTACTCTAAACTAATTCTCCTTGTGTTTTTTACAGATTCCAGTAAACAAATGAAATTCCATTTGGCTAAACTTAGTTTATTTCTGACCCAACAAAAACAGATCTACAAAACATAAAACAAAAACGGGAACTAGACATTTTTAAACACAGAAGGTCATTTCAGTACTTAATATGTACTCTTTGTAAAAATACACAACACAGACACAAAATAATTAAAAAAAAAAATCTTCTAGTAAACATAACTATGATTTTCATGGCATAATTCCCCTATCAAAACACAAAGATAGTGGTTTTTTCAGCTAGATCTCCAGTCGCTGTACATCTTAAAGCTGTCTGAGGACAGACAGCGCTAAAGGTTGCCTATTAATCTCTATATTATGATGTGTCATGAATTCTCTTGACTCCTTATTTGAAGTCCCACTAGTGTGCATTCAGCCCTTCACCTTTTTTGAGTAGATCCATCCTTTACTAGCCAAGATGCCAGGCTAGGTTCTTTCTAGGAGTGACTAGTCTTTCCTACACACAAAACATGTAAAGCTTTGTCATTTTTCTTACCATCTTAACTACTGACTTCCAACAATGTTCCTGTTCCATGAGTACTGGAATCATTTATGATATCCCTTAGCAATTACTGAAGAGTAAAGGTACTATATAACTTAAACCAAAAATATTAAATCTGCATAAAAGAATGCATATAATGTCAAAATCATGGCCATAGTTGATAAAAATAAATTGAGTGTACATACAACAAACGCGACAAAACAGTGATGGCTTTTTCAAAATTATCTCAGGTATATAAAAACTATTCCTTCCCATGCTGTCAGGTTTGCATTCTAATAAGTATGAAAAAGATACGTATTCAGCAGTAAAACACAAAGATATTAATTTTACAGGTAAGTAAACAAAGAATGAAAAGTATGATTTCCTTGGGAATGTCACAGTGGAGAGAAACTAGTAGCAGAGTTAATCGAGAATCAGGTTTTGGAACAGTCTTTTTTAATAATATACTAATGTCCAACACACATGGTGATGACACAAATTTGGAAGACGATTGAGCATCACACTGAAAGAACAGGATGGTCTTGAGGAAAGATGAATTTTAATGGAGCAAAGTGCAAGGTCACTCACTCAGGGACTATAAATAAGAGTAGCTGATGTAAGCTAAGAACTCCTAAGTAGGGAATAACGAAGGAGAAGAAATATCTGGGTTTATTAGCTGATCCCTCGGTGATTAGCAACCACCGAAGTGCCACAGTGATGAAACAGACAAATTTCATTCTTGAACATACCACGCAATGTACACTTGGTAGATCAGAAACTACGATTGACATAGGAGGTATCAGTGGGATATTTTGCCTGTAAAACCTTAGATAACCTTCTTCAGAAAAATAAAATTCACAGAGAAATAAGTCTAGAGAAAGACCAAAAGCATGATCATAGAACGTGAAGGCTCCCAAGGCAAGGCTGAAAAAGTTTGACTTTCCTAATATTGGAAAAGCAACGGCTGAGGTGGGATATAATTCTCTTTTGCAGCAACAGGAAAGGTTTGATGGATTTTTAAGGGAATATTCAGACACTGCAGGAAACTGCAAGCTGCTCCAAGTTAGAGTGTTTTGATCAGAATGATACCAGTCACTGGGATGAACAGTCCTCTGCAAGCTCACACAAAGTTATTGGTGCTACTGGCCATGCAGAGGAAAAAAAAAAACTAAAAGGAACTTTAACCTATAGATTTGCCAAAAATTAAACTGATTAAGGAAGTGCTACACTGCAGTTTCCACAGTTTGAGTGTCTGGGGATGCACCAGGAAGGGTCTCGCTGGTGATATACCTAGGTGTTAGGTATAGTACATTGTAACTCTGACTAAATTGTTCTGGAGAAGGCAAAAACGAAGACTAAAAAGCAGCATACTTCAATATTTCTTGTTTTATTATTTACCTATCTGTTATCTGACGAGGTTTTATGCCATGCCCACCAAAATGGTCTGTGAACAATTTCTCACCTTTGAAGTGGTAGCAGTTTGAGCAAAACACATCTCTAGAAAGCATGCATAAGGAGCTACCAACGGGATGTGATGATTGCAAGGCTTATTTCCAGTAATGCAAAACTAGGACAAGCAGTCCCAATATTACACCTCAATTTAATATCGCCCACTATGACAAAGTTGAGAAAAGTCTTACTTTCATCTGCATTCAACAATATGCAATCGCCTCAAAACTCCATAACATGAGAAACCTATTGAAAATGCTTAAAAAATGAAAAAACAAAAGAAAAACTTGGATATCAAAGCATCACAAAAGAAATAATCATTAGTAATTGTTATTACATGAAATATCAAGATCAAAATTCCTGGATTCTAAATAGTTTCTAAATAGTGTCAAGCCTAAAACTTACAAAGCACTACTTCCTTCAGTCATTCTTTTCATGTTACAAAATTGTATTTTTGCCTAAATTCTAACGTAGTTTCACAAATGTATATTTGATAGGAAGTAACAACATCACACTGTAAATACTTCAGAGAACTGTAAGATAGTAAACCTTTAAAATGTCAACAGTCTAAAGGAATCACATCCTTACACCAGTGATCCAAAGACCATACGTCCCTGTAACTTCTCTCTGGGTTTTTTTGCCTTTTACTGGTAGAAAATACTCGTCATGATAAAACTTTTTAAATACATATCTGTTAAATCCTTTAGAAGTACATAATGTTGTAAATTGTGGTGAGTAATGCTGAACTAATAACAGCATGTTTTCTTTACTTTGTCTTTTGTTTTAAGCAAAAAGAGATATAGATTAAATGCTGATTTTAGGAGACTTTGCTGTTAACTTCAGAGTTCCAGTCAAAATCTAACTGAAGATTCCATAATTGCTTAAATAGCAGCTACTTTTACAATTGTCCTTAATTAGGTCCCAATTTAGCAAATCACTTGGCCATATGCTGAAGTCCCACTGGATTTAAGAATGTGCATAGAGTTGTGCACATGCATCAGAGCTTAGCTGAATTGGGCTTTAACATTAGATATTTTAAAATTCTTTTTAACTTCTGGAACTTCCGTAGCATTTTGATTTTTCTTATGTTTCTCTGAAGTTCTTGGGAATTTCAGCCATAATTGCTTCTCACTATTACATATAGGCATATAATTCTTTTACATGGTAAGTTTATTTCTAAGTGCTAAGGTTTTGCCTGAAAGAAGAACTTCAGAGTAATTAAATTTAAAAAATATTAAAAAAACAGTAGATCGACTAAGAAATACATGGAACTAGACCTATCACCAAACACCTAAAAATAAGATGGGCAGCTCCTTCAATCAATAGGAAACCTCCAAGAGCGGACAGACTGATTACCCAAGAAAACTAAATAACTGAAATTGTTGTAGTTGATAACCAGATTTTACTACTACAACTTTTCAAGTAATTTTGTTTTCCTACAGAACTCAGACATTTCTAGAGCCAAACACGGCATAGGAAAGCTTTTTTTCCCCCAAGGGGGATGTTCACTTCTCCCTCCTGTGCAGCTGAAATTGCATATATATTTGTCTAGTGATACTGATCCTCTGTGCTGAGACAAGAACTGTCCTTTGGGTCTTGTGGAGCCTGTAGCAACAGGCCTCTCTCATCTGGACATCTCATCTTGGCAATATCAACAAACTCTGTCTTCAAAGACAATAATCCCAAATCGGTACAATAAACTACAGGGAAAAAAATGTATATTTGGAGGTTTTGTATTTATCCTTGGGTGCTAAATGATCCACTAGGCATTCACTTTATATTTTCGAATCTATTTAGGCAAATGGGCAGGGGGAAGAGATGGCAGGAAAATTGGGGTTTATATGAAAAACTTCTTCCATAAACCATGCTACTGAGAAACAGGACTGTAAATCCATATTTGTGGTATCTATGATATGAACAGAGAACAGATAAAAAGGGTAGATATTGAACTTATGCAGTTCTGAGTACCCCACCTTTAAAGCAGTTTGGTGGAACTACAAAAGATGCAAAAAAACCAGCAACTAGGGTTCAGAGCCACCTGAACGACATGATAAAATCATGAGTAAGGTGGAAAGGATTACAAGGGTACTATCTAATTGTTTCATAATTTTCCACAAGAACTTGAGAGCACCCTATGAAAACACCAGGCAACAGGTTTGGAATAAATTTAGGCAATATTTTATTTCAGCAATGCCCATCAAAGTCAATGCCAGAGAATGCTTTGATAGTCAAACTACAATTCTGCTCAGAAAGAGATTAGACAATTTAAATCCAGCTAAGAGAGTCAAGATGTAATTCAGGCCTGGAAATCTGTAAATCACTGATTGCCTGAATATAGTGTGTACAAACATGGAAGAATCTATATCCTAAGCAGCCTCTACTGGCAAATACCACAGAAAAGGTAATTACCACAGATTAGCTAAAACCCTGCTCTTCCTTTTACAAGATGATAACAGAAGACAGGACGGAGGTGCTCAGGCTAAAACTTGGTTGTACAAGCCAAATATGCTTAATTTCCACCAACATAAATATTGGCTTTTTAAATCAGAAAATTTTTCTCTGTGCATGCATGAGGAACTATAAGGACGCAGAGAAGCAGACATACTGACATACTAAATTTACTGGGCATGCATGCTTCTAGATTCAGCCTGCACAAGGTTAATCTGTGCTATTCTATAGTTTAATTTTATATTATCATCTCTTGATTTGATGAATGAATTAAAGGATTCTTATTAATATTTTTAACCAGAAATTCCCATCCAGTTATATGTACAAATGAAGATGAAAGAACACTGTTAAACAAACAGTTCCTTTTAAATGTTTTTCTACACGGAAGTTAAATATACTGGTGTGACCTATTCACAAATCCAAGACCTGTGCTCTAAAGAAGGACACCAGAAATCATGTGATGGTACTTATAATGGCACAGAATTAAAAACTCTGATACTTTGGCATTTATAAACAAGAAATTTCCTCTATCAAAAGCAGTCAAGAGAAAACCAGTCCTTGTTACTGTATCACATGGAAGTGTGATTTTTATTCACTAGCTTCACCCTATATTAAAATGGTCTAACATATGTGTATAGAATAATAACGTGTAGAAAAATTTAAGATGGATAATTGTGCTTACTTTTTAATGGGAACTGAACCATGTTATTATTTCTATCTGCTAAAATTAAAAGAATACATTAACAATAAAATAAAATCATTTCTTGACATACCAGGTACTTCTGAGACTGACAAAAGAGACCATAATAACACTGGCTGTCATATTCTATTGTAGAAATAAGCATTTCTGAAATTATTAAATGCTACATTATCTAGTTTCAGCATCATTGTGTTCCAGTATTTCATAAACACTAGCTCCTTCCAAAAACAGTTTGTGTGGAAACTTTGTATAAAAAAAACACCAGTCACATATGTCTTTCTACAGCTAATATAAAACTGAGCTCAAAAGATCTTTCATAGAACTTCCAGAACTGTACTGACAGTAATACTGTCATCACCAATACTCAAGACAGAAGTAAAGGAGTGTAGAACTGGATCAAATTAATTTGCAGGATTTCTTTCCTCTAAAAGAGAAAAAAAAAAGGCTAAACCAAAACAACAGGAGAGAAAAAATTACAATAGAGAGCTTCTTCTGTAAAGTTAAGTACAGGAAAAAAATCATATTTTTTAAAAGAGATATTGCATTGTTAAGTTGTAACCGCTCATGTATCATAGTGGATTTTTGAAAATGGGAGATGCTTATGCCTAGATCCTAAAGAGTTATCTTCGAATGCAGAATCCAGCTGATCCTCTACCAGACCAGTGACATAAATTTCCAGAATACTACATAAATCTACTACATAATATCATAATACTACACTCATTACATTATTTTTTCTTCTGTGGCAGCCTGAGGCAACTGCTCACTTCATTGACATCAGGATCAGCATAATTATTTTAAAAATCCATATGGATAAATACTTGTTTTGTTTTGTTTTCCAAAATCTAAGCCATTCAAAATTGGGGGAAAAAAAATAAAAGAAACATATTTTCAGAAAAACAATGCAAGTATTTCACTGTGACTTTCATAAATGCTTGTCTATGTGAGTTGTATCTATACTGGCAATCAAAATTAGACCACAAAACAGCATAATGGACATGGATTTTATTACTTTAATTTGATCATAGATCCAATAATGAAGGAAAGGCAGACAAAATTGACTAACTTAATATTTATGGGAACTTGAACTACTGAAGAGATTAGTACTTTTACCCAGTTAAGCTTCCAACTGTCAGCTGTCATTACAGGACCTGTCAGGAAAAGCAAATGATACCAATGTTGAACTTGTAACATGAGCGTTGGACCCTTTTACTGAGAAACAAAACACACAAGTTAAACCAGGAAAATGCATTGCTTCCTGGCTTTACATTATGGACAGATCAATGTCCTGGTCCAGCCACAATAAATTACCTTTTGCCAGGACAGATCCGCTTGGTTTTCTCTGTATGAAACATCAGTGGAAGGTATTGACAAATGTCAGTGGAAAGCAAGAAGACTCAGCTGAGATTTTTGAAAAGAGCCCAAGCAACCTCCACTCCCTTACAGACCATACCCCAAAAAATCATGGATCTGTCAGCTTAGTAAGTTTGGCAATATTCACAGACACCAGACAAAGCGAAAACCTCTCTGGTGATAAGGCACTCTTAAGCCCAACACTCTGTTTGCAGCAGCTCTGAAGTTCCACACCAGTTCACAGCTACTGCTGGTAGGCGGGGTGCACACAGCACTACCAGTTTGAAGCCACATCTTTTAGTTCTAGTGGAAATGCATAACTGTGGCATGAGGACTTACAGTTTCAGGTGGTGAAGCAGTTCATGACACTTGACATAGAAACAGATGATGAATATAGGAGGTCAGCATAAGACTATCTATCTGTATCAGGCCAAGAGGAGGCATGTTTACTCTCTAATCAGCCATTTTCTGAGCATTTTTTTCTTCCTCCCTTTCAATCTGGATTACAACTTTTGTCCTTCATTACTCTGTTTTCACATAATCTTGCATGACATACAAACCTAAAGTAAAGGATCTAGTAAATCACAGTCTTGCTACATCTGTAGATGTATTACAGTCATTTCCATGTGACTGCTTGGCTCTTTTCAGGATTTTGACCACCGCACACCACACACACACACACAAAAAAAAAAAAAAATCTGAACCCTTAACATACGATTGCTGTTTCCCTAGGTTCTCCTGCTTTGAGCTGGACGACTAAATAACTATTCTGAAGTTCATCTCTCCTTGGGCTGTGAGCTGGTAGTGAGACACCCATGCTAAAACCCATTATTTAGTGATGTGTATCAGAGTGATGGAGTACAGCTTCATTTGTGCGTGTACACAGAAGGCTTGAAGTGCTACGTCACATCACAGCATTGTGCAACTGTTTTCAGAAGTTTATGACTCATCTCTACACCCCTTATCTTTTGATAAGTGAGATTTATGAAAGAAAATGCTGTAAAATGTGACGTCACGAGGTCAGCTCAAATGTTTTCTCGTG
This sequence comes from Pachycephala philippinensis, assembly GCA_013397055.1. Classification (NCBI taxonomy): domain Eukaryota; kingdom Metazoa; phylum Chordata; class Aves; order Passeriformes; genus Pachycephala; species Pachycephala philippinensis. The sequence goes on from VWZT01008901.1 coordinate 563,863, forward strand.
ATTAATAAGAATATTGCATTTGTGTAACACTGCTTTTGGAGGAATGGCTGAAATTAGTTTTGGTAGGAGGAAGCCATAAAATGACCATAAAACTGTGAGCACTTATTCTGGGGCAAACTCTGTGTGATTTATAGAGATTCCCACCTCTGAAAAATTAGAAGAGAAACTCAAGTTTCTCTATGAGTGTCTATGATTTTGCTGTAAAAGTCAGACGATTAGAATAAATAAAAAGTCTCTAATTAAAAGTCTCCCTAAAATTAACAGGAAACATTACATTTGTACATTTTGGGAGCTACTTATTTCTGCCATCAGAAGAGGGGAAGGGAAGGGGAGGAGTTGTCTGTAGTAAGATGTTAATGAGCAAACTTAACGACTGCTACAAGAACTTCATAGGCATTCTGTGAAGCCCCAGTACGAGTCTTAGCCTAATTTTGGCAATGACAAAGTGATGGCAGCCTCTCGGAACAGAATTGATGCCACCAGTCTATGAAGCTGGACTCAGACAAGTGTCCATCAACAGCCTTTTCTGTATCACACAACACTTGAATGAAATCCTCAGCACAGCTTCCATCCGCATTCCTCAAGGAGAGCCAGTGAGAAATTAAAATATTTCATAGTCTTATGTAAGGGAGAGTCAAGTATTCACTTAATATAGCCTTTTTTTATTTCTGCCTTGGCCTCCACCTTCTGTTTCCCTCCATTGTAATCATGTAATTTTTAATGCACATCTTGTCTGAAGAAAAAAAAATCATTTTGAGCAGACAAACTCAGTTAAAAAGATAGAAAAAGAAGTTTTCTTTTGTTTGAGTTTGGATTGTTGTCCTTTTTGTTTCGCATTAATGGTCAAATAAATCAAAAAGATGACACTGTACAATGTAAAAGTACAAGCATGAATAGTTGTTTACATGGACTTTAAATATTTTGGTAATGTCTGGTGCGCAAATTACCAAGATATGAAGAGAAGTTCTGATTTACATTGTGCAAGAATGAGGTTCATACACTATTTATCCTATGTTTATTTTCACTAATCCAAATTATTACAATAAAAGAATAGGAATACGTGGTCACATAATTAGCTCTTAGAATAATTAGAAGGGGAAAAAAGCCCTTACTGAGGCAAACACGCACTTCTGTGCAATTTAAACAGGAAGTCCTCGATGATTAACATTAATTGAGAAAAGACTTTTCTAGCAAAGAAAAAAAAATCCTGTGTGAAACATTAAACAAACTTATCTGATATTTATGGTTTTTTTCTTTAATAATTAATGAAATGTAAATAGTCAAGGGAGTCTAGAGTTTTGCTTTGTAACTAGCTACTATTATAAATGGCAGTCAGATGTTTACAGAATACCCAGAACCCTTTTGTGTGGAAGGAGGTTACAAATCTGCCCCTTTTCCCTGTTCAAAGTCAAAAATAATGGTGCCTGATCCCCAGAGCATTCATTGCAAGAACTGTTTGCATATTCAGTTATTGTTTCTGCTGCGTCAGTCATCTGCTGAAGTTCACTCTAATGTGGCCCTGATCAATTCTGCCAGCTGTGCTTAAGTGCTGTTTACTATAATAACATCACACTGCATTCTTATTTGGCAACAACAGCTATGACAGCACCTAAATGCATTGAGAAGCCAAGATTTTATCATGTACACAGATCAAATTGGAATTGTTTATGGAGGCCAGTGTTGTTCTATTTCTGTCCTTTCTAGTGAATACCAATACCACAATAATGGCTTTGCCAAAAGCATTACTACTCTGCCCTTTCTAATAAGTGAAGGTCTTGTTGATCTAAATACTCTATAGGACATGGAAATGATTTCATTATGGCAGTATACACATTTGCACTGGGTAAGAGAGAGGAAGAGAACTTAGAAAATGGCCAGATAGCTAGAGACATATAAATTGGTATCACTCAAGGAAGCAGATAAATACTTTGTAATTATACCAATATATTTGGGAAGATTCAAAGAAATAATGTAACTGTCCAAGTGTTTAAAAGGTAAAGAAACAAAAAAACCAAACCAGAGTAATTGAATAACAACAGAAACGCTTGGTGTGGCACAAAGGTCTCCAAACACATTTGCAACATTTCAAAGTAGTTTCACATATTTTTCCCAATATGCCCAACAGTTCGCTTGGCCATATGTTAAGTAAATCAAATGTCTTCAATATACAGGCACGGTTGAGAAAGCCATAAAGAATGAACCTGATCCTCCTTCTCCTGAAATTGGTTATAAATACTGCAATAGAATCTTGTCCTGGGAGTTATTTTTTACACTGTGATAACACCCCACAGTATGCTAGATGTTTTCCAAACACAGATGAAGACACATTTCCGGACAGCATACATATAAAAAGACAATAACAGATGAAGCAGGGGAGGGGGGAAAAAGAATAAGACATCCACAAAAAGGTTGTAATATAGAGAAGCATTGGTCTTATTAGCCGCATATTTTTATTTGGGGGAGAGAGGCTTTTCCATTATCTTTAAGGTTTACAATGCTGAGCTTCCCTCAGTTTATCCACCTACGATTCAATCTTTCTTTTTTTTTCCACATCAGCTTCCAGGTGCTGCTGAACTGTCATTTCTTCTCCTCACAGCAGTACACAGTCCTTCCTGTTGCCGTACACCAGGGCAACATAGTTCCAGATATTGGCATACACCAGGCCAACACAGTTTGCAGT
>VWZT01008901.1:566989-617192 GCA_013397055.1 Pachycephala philippinensis
CATCCCTTGGGCTACTCATGTGCTTCTTGTTGTAGGAATCACCACACCTGCATTCAGTGCTGGTCTTCCCTCCTCCAAGGGACACAGCCGCAAGCCATCAAGGCCAAGGCTGCCTACAGCCTACTCTTGTAACCCCACACTTCCTTTCCCATAAGGACAGCTCAGTCCTCACACAGACTACTGAAATGAAGAGAGAGGTTCTGAGGAACCCAAACGTGCACTCATAGGACCGAAGCAAAGGAAACTTCACAGGAAGAACACTGCGCTTTGACGACCAATCAGAAAGTGGTCTTTAGTAGGCATGGAGAGTTGTGAAGACAGTTCTGGGAGATAGTTACTAAAATTATAAAGATGGGACTATAAAGGATAAAAAGTGCTGGACATGACCTAGCAATGTGCTCTTGCAGTCCAAAACGCCAGCTGTACCCTGGGCTGCACCAAGAGAAATGTAACCACCAGGTCAAGAGAGGTGATTTTAGTCCTCTACTCCACTCTCCAGACTCCACCTGTCTCCAGATCTGGGGCTCTCAACATAAGAAGGATGTCTTGCAGTGGGTCCATAGAAGGCCCATGAAGAGGATCAAAGCGATGGAACACCTCTCCTATGAAGAAAGCCTGAGAGAGTTGGGGATGTTCAGTCTGGAGAAGAAAAAGCTTGGAGAGACTGTAGAACAGCCTTCCAGTACTTGAAGTGGGCCTTTAAGAAAGATGGGGACAGACTTGCCAGCAGGGTCTGTTGTGGTGGCCCTACAATGGGTAATGTTTTTAAACTAAAAGGTCTATTTTTAATTAGATGTTTTAAGAAGAAGTTTTTTCAAGGAGGGTTATAAAACAGTGGTTGTTCAGGGGTGATTGATGCCCCATTCCTGGAAGCATTCCAGGTCAGGTTGGACAGGGCTCCAAGCAACACGATCTTGTTGCAGATGTCCATGTTCATTGCAGGGGGGACTAGATGATCAATAAAGGTCTCTTAGAATCCAAACTATTCTTTGATACTATGATTCCATGATATCTAGAAATATGAAGCCAAGGACAGTTAGGTAATTTCAAAAGGAAATTGAAGGAAATTTCATCAGCTTCATATACTGGAGGACGTAGGGCTCTTTTTTTTCTGAAAAGCCTTAAATACATCACCGAGCAGACTTCTTGCAGGCACTGTTCTACACTGCGGCAAAAAATCCTTCAACTATATGGAAGTGCGGAAAACAAAAACATTTCTCTCCCCAACAGCTGCACAGAAAACAATTCAAGAAAATATAAAAAAGTCCTACACACATTTAACAGGAAGGTAATAGTAGAGATCACAGGAGCTCAACTGGTGATTCATCCAACTCTACAACCATAGAAGCAGCTGAGATCTTTAACCAACAAAGCCACACATGAAAGTCACGTTATCTGAAGTGCTGCCCAGCCACCAGCCTGAAGAGTGTACCTTCAGCCCTAAATTTAATTTCCTTTGGGGGATTTAAGGTAAGTTTTCATTCTGTTGTGCAAACCTAAAGAACCATGTTTTTAATGGGGGAAAAAGGAGCAAATAAATTAGTAAGTAATAGCAATGTGCTTTGAATTCCATGCCTTCCATTAACTTCTGTCAAGTTATTTGACTTCTTAGGAATACTACACAGAACATGGATAAATCTTAATATGCATTCATGTCATACTTCCTAACAGCACAGAAGGCTCCTTCTGAGCAACTGTAGAGCATGCTGTGGTTGTATATTAAAAAGTACTGCACATTTGGCAATTATAGACCCATAACAAAGTCAGTTTTGCACCAATATCAAAACACAATATAAATTCTTATTAAACTATGAAAGCAACAACACCTGCTTAAAATCCAGTAACACTAACACTAACATAATTTTTTAGCTGTAGGAACTGCAACATTGACAAAGGTATTCTAATTTTTCTTTCTTAAAATGTCTGAATATAAAGAATGAATACACTTCATGTAGTTATCAAGAATTTTGTGACCAATTCAAAAAACATTTCCAATTCACAGTGCAGCTGACTGGAATTATGGGCCTACAGAGTCACAAGACATCCTTGGCACCTTGCAAGATAAAGTCAACCTGTAATTTCTATGCTTTTTCTTCATTCTCTTTGTAACTTTTAAAATCAGCAAATGACAATTTAATTGCTCTTCTGCTAAACTCTTATATACTAAATTTAAATTGGGTGTGATTACTTACAGTGTATGTATAAACTACAGAAGTCAGGCAGTTGTAGCTGCAAAGCAGACCCTTTGTTTGGCTGGGTTAAACAGTTAAGATTGTTTCTTATATGCGTAAATAAATCCCCTTTTCATCATGGCCTTACAGAAAACATGACATCCTTCTAAATTCATCATCAGGTTGCCAGGCAGACTCCAAAACAAAAATAATTCATTCAAACTGTTAAATCCACTCAGTGCAGATTGACAGTATCTTTATATATTTTTGAAAGCTCTTTTAACATTAGCTGATACTTTAGTGTGGGAAGAAACTAAAAGCTTTCTACATATAAAAGTTCATCGTTTACCTTCTCACAGCTATCAGATAAAAGCATAAGGGCAATGAAGCCACAGCTCTCAGATATATTACTCCCAAAGGACAGAACCCAAATGCATAAGCATCCGTAAAGGCAGCAGGTGTGAGCTTTGACTAAAGAACAAATGTTGTACAAGAGAAAGACGTCTGAGGAGAGGTAACCAAGCCTATCAATGTCCCTGTGCCTGAAATAGGAGGGTTCTGTACCTCAAAGAAGTGAAATGGTTGTCACTAGATGTAAATAAATAAATAAGCAAGAACACTACTTCAGATGTTTTAGTGAACTTTCTTATGAATGGATTGCAACACACAATGACAGAACTCCCTCAATTCCGCTTTTCAATAACTCCAAGGCACTAGGGATGTGACAGCATGATGAATACCACAACAGACAGCTCCAATATGGTACCATTTTACCAGATCAATATCTCACTGCAATATAAGAAAAAAAGAAGCTGATATTAGTCTACACAGTGTATTACAGATGAGGTACATTTCTTCTTACTGCACTCATGCTGAACCAAAGTAATAATTCATAGATGCCTTTAAAAGGTTTGCACACTACTAGCACATGCAAAAAAAAAAAAGGCTAATCTTGGCTTCAACATCTGTTTGAACATGCAATAGCTTAAAGCAGTAAGTACGTAGGATTCTATGTATGTATCTATTAATCTACCTATGTGTACCACAAGCACAATGACAAACATATCTGGAGACAGAGAAGTAACGGGATTTATGTATGCTGCGCGGTTCCTTCAGGAATAGCTTTCTTCAGGGACAGATTACTTTACATATCAATCAAACATTTCTTACTAAGTCAGTTTGCCCCTTCTCTCCCCTTTTTCTATGAAGACATAGGAACATTTCTTACTGAAGCTACAGTGGGTACCATTTTAAAAGTCTTCATTTGCCAACAGCAATCACACGGGTTTTTTTTCCCCTGTACTTCAAATAGGAAATGAGTGGGAGCTCTCAGTTACTGCTGTGTGATAAGTCCTTGCAAATTTAACCTTTTTATAGCAACTACTGTAGCTTTCAAAATAGAAAACAAATAGCATGCCTTGGTAAAAATAATATATCTAAGGCTAGCAGAAAGAAACTCTAAAATAGACATTATCAGATATGTGTTTGCTTTGAATCTTCCCCAGTATTCTCAGAAGAAAACTAATGGGGAAAAAAAATCTCTCATCTGAAAAATAATATTGGACTTTATTCTACTCTGATAATGCCATAAATGCCTGTCTTGAACATAACCTAATGGGTACAGTTGGACAGGTAAAATAATGTAGCTATTTTTGCCTCTGACAATGTGAAAGATAACTGAAATGATCAAACGAATTAGTTCTGTTGTTTGACAGCTGTCTTAATTTCCTGTTGATTGTTCTCTTTTCCAATACAAACTAGAGAAGTCAAACTTTAGACAAGTTTAAACTTCTGTTACATTCAAGAGTACCTACAAATTATGTGACATCCTACATCTTTTTTTCTCTCTCTCTCTCTTTTCCATTTGGCTTATTTTTCGCAAAGGTAACACTGCTTAAAGGTACAGTGTGTGGAAATTACCATGTAATGTAAAATTGATTTTTAAAATTAATGACATATATAGTTAATATCACACCATTCCTAATGTGCAGTTAAAAGGACTTTGCAAAAATTAACTGTAGTACGACAAGCTGAAAGAGAAAAATTTATTACAGCAAGAAAAAACAGGACCAAACTGGTTTATAGATACATAACTACATACTGCAGACCATCACCAGAGCAGTAATTGTGACAAACAGTAAAAACTGCCAGAGTAACTTAAAGGAAAGCATCACAAATGTAACTTCTCATATGAAATTGGATCAAATCTAGGTGAACTGAGAAGTCTCCACACTGAAAGAACAATTTGAGTTTTAGAGCTCACATTTTTCAGCTGTCTCTCCAGGACAAGAGGATACTAACTACAACAGAAGTCCCTGCAAGTGAGTTTCATAGAAAAGGATTTGAAAACTAAGGAAGGCAAACTACAACAAAATCACAACAGAATTCATACGCAAAAAACCCACCGGAAGAAAATTATTTCTTAGACTTTATTCTGGCCTCAGCTGATATGACTCAAAGCACAGAAGCTACCTAATAAGTGGCAGCCGTGAAAGCAATGACCTATTTACAATGCTGGTCCTCTTCCATTAACTTTCTGGATGCAGAAATGAGGAGGTGATGATGAATTAGGTACCCACATTCTCTAACTCTGTATATTCGTTGTTGCATGCATTACTTAAAGAGGCAAGAAGCACCAATTTAACATTCTAAGTGGAAGGCTTAAATAGGTATGAAATGTAAGACAAAAGAAATAATCAGTATAAAGTAACAGGATTTGAACTCACATTAAGAAATAAACTACACATGAATATAATCAGAAAGTATATCAAAGAGTAAATATACTCTCATTGAAAGACTGATTATTTGATGACATATGAGCAAGCACCTGATCTCATACCAACCTGCATTTGACTGGACTAGCAAGTTTCAAGTCCCTCACTGACTTTTTTCATGCATGCTTTTATTAGTAGCAATGAAGAAATCTGGCCCATAAAAGAGAGCAAAAGTTACCTTCAAGTCCATTTATCAGGCTACTTAAAATTTTATCTTCCTAATTTGCAACAGAAGATCTAGACATATTTCAAGGCAGGAGCACTGAAGCCCTAATTACACACTTGCTCCTTCTGTTTTGGAGTACAGCCTTGCCCAGGTTTTGGGTGCTGCTCAAACAGCAAATTTCCCATCCCAGAATGAAAAGATGGTGGGGCTGACTGAAGATGCAAGACAATCAATGAAGCAGGTACATTATACATGCATCCACATAGGGATATAGATATCCACGGAAGACTGCTCAAAGTTACATTCACACACAGGCATTAGTGAGTTGCAAACTAACTCACAAAATACTGTATAGTGAGGAAAGAGACTGTGTTTCACAGTATTACATCAAAATTTATTATTTGTTCAACTTCTAAATTTAGAGTGAACAATTATGCAAAGAAAGGGGAAAAACTCCTGAAGAATGGGAAACCTTTCATGATTAACACACTTTTTCCATTTAACCACTCTGAGACTGAATTCACACATATTCGGCTCAAAGAGCGAAGAAACCTGGATTGAAGAAGCCAAACATGGAAGAAAAACCCGGAGCAGTATTATTTATTTACACAGTAGTAAAGTCTCCCACTATAAGCTGAGAATTTTGTACTGCATTTAGGAAAATACCTAACTGCTTAAATGTGGATTGCATTAGGTTTATAGCTTTATGGACCCTGAGCTACTGTAAGCTTTCTGGTCCCATTTCCTTTGTTCTATACTGTTCAAAATACCATAAAACCCATTTTACAAGAAATTATAAGAACTTTCCCACAATCTGTATAGGTTGATTAAGTGTAGCATGTGTGCTAAGTTAACATGGATATTTTTAAACAAGAAATACTCCATGAAAGACTTGCAAATCCTCTAAAAGACCAATTAGAACATAGTGTCAATTATTAAAAAGGCAAAAAAAACTTTGATCCATCAGGATTCTTCCCTTACATTATAAGCTATTTGGGTTTTGTACAGCCCTTAGAACAATGAGGCCTATGACTATGGCTTTGGGGCACTCTTATGGCAAGTCAGTAATGTAATAAATCTGGGTCAATATAAATTACACCTCTGTGAAGCCTAAACTGTTGAAATTCTTACATAAATGTTCAAAAAGATTTTTTTTCCTGAAATTAACCAACATCTCTGAAACACAATATAATCACAAAACAATATGAAGGAAAAATGTTTCTCAAATCTCACTTTTTTTCCTTAAGTAGCTATAGCTTAAAAAATCAACAGGTTATCAGCAACATGAACATTGGATGATAAGTATTCTAAGATCTAAATCCTAAATGAGCAAAAAGACCTAAGATGTGTCAGAACACAGAAAAATGAGAAAAACAGAAGACTCCACCTTCATTAGTAGCAGTAAACCCAATTCTAGACAAAAGTCCAAGATTTGTTAACTATTGTAATATTAACTATCATTGCTTTGTCAGAAATCATCTTTGTGCCTTTAGTGATTCCTAAACAGACAGAGGCACATTATCTGTATGCTATGGACTAATGAAACATCATCTCTGCAGAATAGTACAGAAAACGTTCAGGAAAGTTCATCAAATGCAACATCACATAACTGCACATGAAGTATATTTTTCATCAAAATATCTCATAATGCATCCTCACACATCTCAAGTTAAAACATCATTTAGGAGTTCTTTAGTAAAACATAAATCTAGGGAAAGTGAAACCCATCAAAGTGTGTGATTCAGAGAAACCATGCCTAGTTCTAGCTTAAGTTTTAAAACAAGTATTACCTCTGATGATTGCGAGGTTGGGTTTAGCCCAAATGCAAGTTCTTAAAAAAAAAAAAAAAAAGACTGTCTCATTATTGTGCCTTTTAATAACCCGTGAAGTTAAAATGACCGCGTTTTGGGGACTGTCCCGGGGACTGTCCCGGGGCTCCGTGCGCTCCTTGGGGGGACGAGGCACCCAGTGACCCCCCCGCTCCCGCCCGGGCTGCTGTCGCAGGGCTTTGTCTCTTTTCCTGTAGTCCTGTTTAAATTCTCACCTTGCTCTGCCCTTGTCATCAAGTCATTCAAGCACAAAGCAGGGAGCACGGGAGTGTTTACTCATTTCCCAAGTCCATTATCTCACACATTAATCACTGGTCTGGAACTTTTGGACAATGCTGAATCTGTTACCTTTTATTTTTATTTTTTTTTCTTTCTGGCTGCTTTACTCTTGGGTCCGATAGTTCACCGGTTCCCAGCTGTACTTATACTGGATGACCTTTACATCTGATTATTTAGCTACTCTTCCTTCTGATTTTTTTTTTTTTTTAAGACTTCAAAAATAAACAAACGCATGAAGTCGGCAACAGTGTTTTCCGTCTCTAAAGTTGCACTTGCTTCAGGAAAATACAAAGTCAACTGCTCCAAATCTTAAAATCTAACCTACTCCAAAATTCCACCAAGGAAGCGCAAAGCTACGGGATGTGTCTGTGGAAAGGACTGGAGAGCTTATTTTTCTTTGGAGCAACTTAGGTTTCTTTATGAAACTTGAAAGAGCACACACTTTATTTTTTTATTGTTATTATTATTAATGAAAGAAGCAGCGAAAAGTTATTTCTGAACGCAGGAAGTTTGTTGCTGTAGAAATGCATCTTCTAAAATGGCATAAAGTTTATTTGCAGTAACGATTGAGGAGGGAAGTATGGAAAAAAAAAAGGAAAAAAAGGTGTAAATCTGGACAGCTGGAGGCTCTTGAACTCCACTCGTTAAAAGATTTGTTTGTGAAACACGCATTTTATTGCCTTGTCTGCACGTTATAATGAGGCACGGACAACTGCAACATTGCACTTAATGATCGCAGTTCCCGTTCCAGCCCGGTCATTGTCCTCCCGCAATTAACGCTTTCCCAGATCACCCAAGGCTACTTGGGGGGGTGCGAGGGGGGCGAAGAAAGGGGGGGGAAAAATCTGAAATTCACATAAATGAGCAATGTCAATAGTTTAGAAAGAGTTACTTAGAGAACAAAGGGCCCTTATGAGGCACTAGTGAGAAGAAATGGGGAAAAAATGAGTCCTCACAATGTCGGCCTTTTCTCCCCGCGACTTGTTATCAAGCAGCCCGCGCGAGCCCCTCCGATCTGCATGAAAATGCGGTTCGTTCCATTCACTCATTTGCATTAATTTCTCCCATTATCTCTGCAAATGGCGGCGCGTCTCCCCGGCACAATGCGGCGGCACCGCGCGGCCTATCCCGGCTCCAGGTGCCCGCCGCCCCCCCGGCCGGCCCGGCCCGGCTCCCTCCTCCGCCCGCGCCCTCCGCCTCGCCCCGGCCCCGCCGGCCCGGCCGCTCCGCCATTGGATTTGCTGGCGGTGACAGCCTCGTCGCCGGCCCGAGAGGAGGGGGGCTCTTTTGAGCGGGCGTCTATCACGCTGCCATGGGAAAGCGAGAGGCGAATGATTCTCAGTGGCTCCCGATTTCCCGTATTTGTTCAGCATTAGGCCCACTTATCTCCGGGAGAAAAAGCAACATGTAGAGGGAAAGTGACAGGCAGAAACGCGCTCCCTCGCCCCTCCATTCTCCCCGCGCTCTGTATTCAAACAAGGGGGCCCTATTACACTGAAAGCTCCGGATCAGCCTCACTCAATTATCGCCGCTAATCCTTATAGCTCTATAAAGTAAATATTTCATTACAATTTCAAATAAACAGTCACCCAATCTAATGAAGCAAGAACTCAAAGTGGCAATGTCATAGAACTTGTTACCGTCATCAAAGGAAAGGACACAGGCCTGTCTGCTAATAACGCTAAAAAAAGGGTTCCCGGGCAGATTCACAAGAAGGGGGTTTTTTATTATTACTCACTTGAACCTTTTCCTCTTTCCAAGTATTCTTCAATCGTCAAAAATACCTTTGTTTTCTTACCAGTTACTGGGCTTGGTTCAGGTACTCACTGGATCAAGATGAGGGACAGTAAATGTCCACAAGCCCCATTAAAATTTAGCATCCCTGACATCTTTCGAGACCAGCTCTGTACTTTGATTGACTTAACGCTCTTTTGATACAACTGTTACTCTTTAAAAAAAGGAAACTCATGAAGTCTCAAAACATCCCCACTTTATTGTACTCCTTTTTTTTCCTAATCTCAAACTCAGTATTTGCACTGAATATTTATATGGGAAGATGCCAGCACCTTTATTATATCCCAAGACAGGCAGTGAAATGTAACAGGATATTTTGTGCAGCAGTTCTTTCAGGACCCCAAAACCTCTTCCAGTTCAGACAAGGCAAAGGTAACAACACACTTTGCAGGTACATAGCAGCATTGCTATTCCCTGCTATTTTAGGCAAACTCGTCATAAAAGCCCTTCTATAAATTTTGATTAACTTGGGTTCTCTTTAAGGTAGACAGGCTTTTTTATCCACAATTTTTATAACAGGAAGAACACTGCTCTAAGTTTATGTCTTGTGTCTCTTTTCAGAAAATTTTTAAAGATGTCTTCTTTCTCCTGCCCTCAATCTCCTGGAGGACTTTCCCACTCCCCTCCTCCTTTCCTTCCCCCCTACCATTCAGCTGAGGAGGGGGATATTCTTTGTCATTCTTTCTCTTTCTGACACAAATGAAATGGGCTTTTCTTCTATCAGCTGTTCACAGAGGAGATATCCAGTGCCTCTTTGAGAAACACTAGAAATACTGAGATCTCAGAGCAGAGCGCAGTAGGTCAGCACATAAAATTTAAACCCCCTAGAGTAAATATTCACTGAGCAGTCTCCTTAGGTCCTGCTCACATTCTCATGTCATCCACATGTCCCAACACTAACCCAGGGTTTAATGCTAAAAATACCCTTACAAGGGAACTAGTGTAGGCTCTGTGCAGACATCCTGCAAACTCAGCAAAACATTAGGAATTAGGAATCAAACTAGCTTATTTTTCCTCATACATCATCAACTACAATCAACTGATAAAAAAAAACCCAAAAAAAAANAACACCAAAACCCCACCAAAACTCCAGTTACAGTATTTCAGAGACTATGTTTTAAGGAGGCAGATTTTAAATCTGTAACTTTATTAAGTCAACTGGTTGAGAACTATAATGACAAAAAAGCAGTATTATCTCCCAATAATGTCCTAGGACATCTATGTAACCCAGTCATCTATGCAACTATACACATAACTGGTTGCAACTGTGCAATTCTTAGCATAATGAAACAGCATATCCATCTCAAACTCTTAGAACTAAATAGTCACAGAAACACTGACAGAACAGCACAATGAAAATGTATCTTTGGCCATAATGCCGGTAGACACCACGCTGCATAAATACAGAAAAAGAGAGCCACAAGTAAGAAATTACCATATGTATACAGGCATCTTTCAAGCACACTTTAGCGCCTGTCATAAGGGGACCTGATAAAATTAACCCGTACAGAGAAGGCTAACATAAAATCCTATACCAATTTATGCACTTAATACAGGATTTGAGTGTTATACTGGAAGGTCTTGAGAATGTTCTTCTGCAAAGTAGTGAAGCTCACCCTCAATTAGTAGCTACCCATTACCCCAAATTACTGCCATTCAGATGTCAATCAGTAAGGATGCACTACAGGAATTAAAGGAAAGAAGTCATTTACCACAAGTATTCCCCCAAAGATTGTCATTGTCTTTATTTCTTCAGCTATTCTGTACACATTTTTATCCCTTCAAAATTATTTTTCAGTTTTTGATTTTCACTCCAATACCTAGCTATGATTCAGAAATATACGGCATTTCAAATGGAAAAGAAAAAACAATCAAAGCCAGTTTACTATTTCACATCTGTAAATCACAAGATTTACAAGAAGAGCCGGATTTTAGTCCAGGCACAGTTCTCTCAACTCTTGCTAATCAATGGTGAAATAAATCTTGAATGCTTTAAAGTGCTAAACATGATTTTCTTATCTAAAGTATGAATATTCAAACATAATAGTATCTAGTAGGTCAAGGCTAGGCAAAAGGGCATTTTTAATGGTTTCTTTGGTTTTTGACTCCTGACACATTGTTTCAAACAAATGCTGATCTTTCTGATAAGAGTAGAATTTTCACTGGAGAAAAGCATTACAGTTTGTCAATTGAAAGCAATATTTGCTCCAAAAATATGTGATAATGAGAAAGCCAGGAGTTCTGAGTTGCCTTTTTTCTACTGCTGAATGACAAGGCTATGATAGGAAAAAAATAATTTATGACTTACAACAAAACTAAAAACTGGAATATAGCTCCTTCATTTCCAGGTAGCTCCTTTAATGAACTTCAGGTTATGGTATGATTCAGAATTTCTCTTTATATTATGTACTTAGATATACATGAAAGACTTTTAAAATCTGTTCAAATTAACAAAACTACATTTGACTTAAAATTAAACAGGAATATATTTACAAAGCTATTCATTCTGTCATGAAATGCATTAGATAAAGTTTAGACTGCCTACAAAGTTTTAAACTTCTTTTAAACTTACAGAAAGCATATTCCTTAAATCTTCAAGTATTCTTCCTTTGTAAATCTAAAATGTTATTTTTGTTTGAAAAAGAATAAATAAATTATCATAAAGGATATACTGAGAATCTAAAAAGGAGAAAAGATTTTGTAAGCATGACTACAAAACAAATCACATTTCATTTTACATCTATTTTAGTTTCACAGAGCAATAAATAGAGGGATGGAAGTGTCTCCCCATGTAGAAAAGAAAGCTGTTCAGAAAAATAGCTGCAAGAGAGATGGATCCACGCTGTTCCATCTTGGATTGTGGGGTAAGTGAGGGCAACTGTAACCACAAAGTCCATGTAGTCGTACAACATATCAACTTCAGCTTAGCCCCTTATTTTAAATCTGGCTACTCTTCTCCAAATGACTGCAACTTTTTAAAGAATTCAATAAATTTTAAAACTTACACAGAAAAAACAACATTGATTATATTTTCCACTATAATAGTTTCTATTGCCATACTCCATGTATTTATAACCCTAATAGATGTACATGTTTTGACAGATTTAACATAGAAAACTGTCTACCAACAAACATACATATGAAGAAACAAAAGAGAATTTAAAGTATTAGGTAAAAAACTAATGAAAAATAACCATACTTTAAAAAAAAAATTCACCAATTTTTAAATTCCTTTCAAAATGTTGGTGAAAATCCAATTTTGTTTCATTTTCTCTTAATGTCTTTTCTTAAACACAAATTTGACTGGTTATTGCACTGTTTTTGAAACTTTCATATGTCAAACCATATATGAGTGTAAATATCTCAGCAAGGAATGCAAAATGTTGCATTCTATAGCTAAGGACTATCTCTGAAAATATGTAATCGATATGACTTTTCATATATATTTTTTCCATACACCCTTTATTCTGCTCTTAGCTATAATTATGTGTCTTTAGATAAATTAAGTTTGGTTATATCAAAGATATTGTTGTTGATAACTTAGTTTTGTGCTTGCAGACAAACAAATTTTGAAATAAACCATTCTGATACACAGAAGAAGTGACTTGAAGACGTGGGTCTCCATGAAGTTGAATGGCAAGAAAGTCCTTCGATCTGCATCCAGTTATTTGAAAGAAGGGTGCTTGAATAAGGGTGTTCACGTTTGGACAAGTGATCCTGGAGCTGAACATAACCAACCAATACAATCAAATAGGTGAAAAAGAGATGACACTTGATGTCTTAGAAACTGAAATTAAAATTGATTACACTTTTGAAAAATATTTGGCGTGAAATATTGCAGTATGTAAGTAGCATTTTTCATCTCTGCACACACCCATCCACGCTGTCTTCAGCATCTCGTTAAAACCCGAACGAGACTCAGCACTGACCTGAGAAGTTCTGAGTGGAACTTCTCCAGACAGCCCAACGTCCCCAGTTCCATCAAAACTGAGCCCCCTTTTCCCACAAGAAATAACTAGTACATTGCAAGCTCACACTCTTAGGACTAGATCCACACAAGGTGATTAGAGAATGTGGGCCTGATAGGCAAAAAAAAAAGAAACTTATAGTCATTAGGAATAACCAAGACCAAAGAGTCACAGAAGGCCTGCAGGTACTGAGAGGAGCCACTTCTTTGCCATTTCTTGGTATATTTAATCAGAAGACTTGCATTACTACAACAGAGCTGACTTCATGCCAGTAGATGAGCAAGTTGGTCAAGAAGGGCCTTCACCCTGATCTTAATTTTCCTAGGTGTGCTAAGCCCAGGTTATGGAAAGCTAAAAATCCGAGCAGTTCATCTTCTGCAGGAGAAGCACAGTAGAAACTAAAAGATAAGGCTACCTTGTTAAAGTTACCTTCTTCTTAAGGATCTTTATTTTGACCAAAATCTCCAAAAGCTAGAGCTCATGGGTAGCACAATTTTCTTGATTCTAAATCATAATTACATACATGCTTAATTTGCTTATTAATGCAAACATTTGAGCTGTTTGCATTTATCTTCTGAGAAACACAACTGAAATTATTAACGGTAATCCTAATTTTTAAACAAATATTGTCCAGTTATAAGGAAGGAATATCTCACAATGCCTTTTGATGAATTTGTTTTCTAATAATGTTTTCCTCTAAAACTTTCCTACCTGTGTTGACCTATAGCATAATTTTTAAGCTTAAAAAAATAATTCAATATAGAATTAAAGTAAGCATAACATTTGGATAAGGTTGAAAGATGGTTAAAGGGGTAAGATTTTAAATGCAAACAGAATAATAATTAATTGCTAAGGTGCTTTTGGGAAAAATCATACACTTGACCCAAGCTGAAGGCTGAAATATTAATCTGTTCCTGTGACAGAGATCAAGCTTCATAGTCGCTTTTTATCCTCCTCATAATAGAAGCAACAGTTGTAAACCATAATGTTATAGTTCAAACAATGCCCCCCCTAAGACTTCAAATTTATTATAGCATTCATCTCCAAGACAAAAGACCTGGTACAGGAAAAAAGCTCTTTTTAGCAAAAAGCATGGTTGTTATTTATGGCTCAGATGCAAAGAATGAGTTTGGGGAATTTATCAGAGATGAAGGTATGAAATGTTTTAGCTTGTTCTTCTCCCTCTAATCCATAAACCATTTTCTCAGCCACCCAAGTGAATTCTAATGGAACAGGAGTGATGAAATAATATTTTCCTAGCCCTTTAACACTTTGCCTACTGTGTGCATTGTGACTTGTTCAGGGAAAACACAGGAGCTTATAGTTACAAATCTTTTAAATCAGAAAGTAAAATGATCTTGTTAATAAATTATGTAAAATGGCCTTGTGGGAAGATTCAACATACCACCGGGTGCTTGTGCCCACTATCAAACCATATTCACTTGCAGCCGTTCTTACAAAGGACTTTTTTTTTATTAATCTTTCGTTTGATAGTAATGTGAATTTCCTGTGGATGCCTTGGAGTTATCCAGTCAGCCCATAACTATCTAATTTGCTCTGGGTAGCAGGAAGGAGAACAAAGGTTACTGATGAGTCCCTTAGTTTGCTGAAAAGAAATTGAAAAAACCAAAAGATGCAGCATGAGGCCATGTGACTTTTATACTCTCTGAAGTGTAAGCAATACCTTGCCTGGTAAGATTTTATGGCAAGCAGTACTGTTGTGACAGAGATGTTGAAGATTGTTGCCCTCACCTCCCAGTTGCCACGTTACCCTGTTAATGCAGATTACATTACAGATAAAACTTGTTCCTCCCTCTTTGTTTCCGCTGAGTCTGTTGGCTTTGCAAGCCTCTGATCGCCACCAGTGCCATCCTGGATGCTCCTTCCTCACAGGACAGATTCAGGGAAGAGTGTATGTTTGTCCAAAGCTCTGGTGCTTCTTTACTGGAGAACCCTAAAGCTTCACTATTGTCATAAATTCATTTTGGTCTTCTCCTATTGAATACATAAGTATTTCAGTAAGTCTAAATTTTGACGTTGTAGTCTCACGCAGTTCCGATGTTTCAGCTGCAGACCTTGACCCTAAGGTCCCAAAAAAGACTTTAGGGTTAAATTTTCCTACATGAGGTGTAAATAGCAGCTTGGCTTCAGGATTCCCTTAGTATCTGGCACAAGAGTTAAGCTTTTTTTTTTTTTTTATCATTTACATAGACATAGAAGTTAGGGGCCAGAGTACAAGGGTATGTGTCATTTCATTTATGGAACAAGACAGGAATAGACCAAGTTCAACAAGACTTTGATTGGAAGCAATGTCTGCCATTAGCCATTACTTGATTGTCATGCTGGTAAAATTTCAACAGATCTAGCCTGCTGTTCCTTTAAATCTCTTTCCATATTACCCTTCTGCAACATCTACAGCAAACGACATATTACTCTTCTGTGACACATCGACTCCTCCATTTAATAATATACGCCTAATTATATTGCCAGGTCTTATCCTGCTGAAGTCAACTGGAGAGTTGCCAATGACTTTCCTGAATATAGAAACATATATATACACACAATGAAAGAAGATAAGGGAAATACATACTTTACAGATAAATTCTTTCTCCTCTAGCTCATTTTACAACGTTTCAAAAGAAATGTACATTGACTTCAAAACAATGAAACGAAGCTATTCATAAGAACAAGAAACTGCAGAGTAGCCAGAAGGGAAAAAAAAATCCTATTTAACAAATAAAGTGAGCAGGAAAGAGATCATACATAATCAATCCCCAAACTTCTTTCTTTCTTTCTTTCTTTCTAGTGGTGGAGTATTCATGTACCTTCCATTTACACATATTTTTTGTCTTAGCCAAAAGGTAATCAAATTCTATGAGTGTCTTTAGATTTGCCATGACTCCCATTTATAAAAATATTTTCCCCCTTCTTTCTGTGTGAAGGAATAGACTACAGGAAAATAGCATAATTGCACATCCCCCCTTATCCTTTTTTTTCCTAAGTGCAATATTATCCATTCTGTTTTAAGTTCACACTCCAAGCTGGGAGAACATGCAAGAGCAAGAAGTCTTGTATTCATTAAAGCATAAATTGCGCACCCACTCCACTGCAGATTTCTTTTTTCCCACAGATTTCTTCTTTTCCACTTCTCATCTAAGAAATGTAATCTAAAGAAAGCCACCACTTTTACAGTCATCAAAGGCCCATCCTTTCCCTCCAACTTAGTCTTTCTATGGCCCTCCTCAGAACTGGGCAAGGGGCTGAAGGGGGAGAAAAACAGGAAAGGAGAGAGAGGGAAGAAAGATATTTTAATCTGGGGCAATTACTAATCTGATTCACAGCACAGCCCCACAAACAATGGTAGCACATAAAATTGAGCAAACAGCAAAGGAACGAGACTGGCACGGGCTGGCCACCGCTCTTGGAAGTGTGTGTGGAATTGCTGCCCAGCCCCGCTGGCCCGGACGGATGCACGGAGTCTCCCCATGAGACTGGGACCCATTAAGCGTGAATCTGTGATGGAGCAAAAGGCTTGCTACATCTCTGTTGTAAAAGCAAGCTGGACTCTCTTTTCACATCTATTCATGCCAGTAACCCACAAAGCAAAATGCTTGCCTGATTTGTTGCAGGTTGCTTTCCTCTTCTGAAGAAGACAAAATGACAGCATAACCCCATCTTCAGCAGAGGAAAAAAAAGGCTATAGTAACACAACATTTTTCTCTTAATAAATCATTTTTAATGACTTCCAATAAATCATCTTGTAATCACATTCCTTTACCACTTAAGCCAGTCAAAGTATACCTCTTACAGTTAAAATATTAATATATTCACATTTCATGTAAAATTGTAAAAGCTCATAAAGAGAGAAACTAACTGGAGAGAAATCAGCTTAATTCATTTGAGAAAGCAAAGATTAAACTATAAGTTTTTTAAGTTTTTCTAGCAGTTAGCAGTCTGTAAGTGTCATTTGTATTTCAGACACTATTTCTGATCAGAATTTCACTATTCCATGTGCACGTACACATGGTCCCTGGACACATCCATTTTCACATACATACATAAACGCAATATACATAAACCATACTGTTTTGTCAGTTTAGTAACATTCCAAGCACTTCTGAAGAAGCAGATTATGCAAAAAGACCTGGTGAAATGAGGCATTTAACACTGTAACTTCCCATCACATGTTTTGCATTCCCAATGTCCTGCAGGAATTCTGAAGGTTTTGATGTTTTCTTTTTCTCTAGTTTCATCCTGGTGATTTCTGAACTACAATTTACATCTGCATCACACTACTTTGCCCTGACACAGAAATGAAAGTTAATTAGTTTCTATGACAACCTGATGCATGAAAGGACCACAGGTTCTTTCACATTTGTAAATACCTTCCAACTTAGTATTCAGGGTGCAGTGTGTATGAGCCTTAAGTACAAATAGCATGAGTTTGTTTTTAGTAAGGCAGAAAGAAGGACTTAAGTCAGATGACGTGATTCATTGGAGCATACATTTGTCAATGAACAGATGAGTCCCAATTTATTTCCCTCGTCTTTAAAGAAGTCTCCAAACTTCCATTAGAAAAGAGTATTTAGATGTGAACTGGCATTCCCTCTAAAAGGTTTGACAGAAACTAAGTGTAAACCAGATGCAGTTGTTTTAGTTTTGCAGAACAGCATTAAGCATTTTTATTGTAAAATTATATACCATTGAAAGTATTTCAAGGTATGCCGTATTATTCACATTTAGAAATCAATGTGAAAAATGAGCTTAACATAAGTCTTTGAGCTAATGCTGTGCTTTGACTCCCACAATCATCTATGCTACTTTTTTTCATAACAGCTCCCCAAAATAAAACCCCAAAAGAATATATATTTCAAACCCTTCCTTCCTTTTTAAAAATGCCATAATGAAATTTAACTGTAGAGGTGTCGTGCTTCTACTCACCCGTTCACTGCAACAGAGAATTGTTCCTTATCATACTGAACACTCCAGAGAGACCCTTGACCACCAGAACCTTCCCCTGACTGTAGCCAGACCTCCTGCTCGCCAAGGAGAGGCTGTGGGAGGAGGACTAACACTTCTCACAGGTTTTCTTCTAGCAAGGAGACAACATTGGGAAGGTGATTTAAGTGTTATAGCTATTCTTTCCCCAATGAAACCAGGACCGTATCCTTTCCCAGGCACAAACACAGGTCACATAAGTGCAGTCTGTTGGGCAGAGAAAAATCATATCCTTAAGATATTCAAGAGAATAAAGTCTTTACACGTGTCAGACAATCTGCCCCATATCACCCTTATCATCACAAAGCAGTTGTATTGTTTTTTGTTGCAGTCATTACAAACATTTTCTAAATAATATGGGTGGTACGTCCTTGAAATCACATACGTAAGTACTATGACCAAATCAGGTTTTTTATTCTATAACCAAAGAAGCAAAGGGAGAAAAAGAAGGAAGTATACGAGTGGATCGTTACTACTATATTATGACTTCTTTCAAAATGAGAAAACTAGTGTCACAGAGTAAGCTAGAGCTGAAATACAACTGCAGATATTCCTCCCTCCTAGCCCCCCGAAGCCCCCTAGCCCTCCTAGCCCCCCGAATCACGCTGAATGTTTTCCCAGTAAGATGCTGGTGCAAATAACTAGGATTATTCTAGCTATTGACAGGCTCAAGTACTGACCCTGCAAGCTGCCTGTTTGGGTGGACTCCTGAATTTGTAAAGACTTCCAAGGCTTCTTCTTACACAACTGAAATCCAATTACCAATGTTCTCTGAAGGTATTTTCTTCCACCCTACCTCCAAAGCTTGTAAAACACATGGCTCCTGGATTCCAATCAGAAACCCAGAAATCTATAAACAATGTGTAACTTTCAGATGCCCTTCAGTGCATCAGAACGTGTTTTAGTACTGTTCTAAAATCTTAAATCACTCTATTATTTATCTCCAAACTTCCCCATATTTTAAATGTCATGGCATCAGGCTAAGTAATAAAATGTTTAAAAGCTAATAACTGAACTCAATCAGTAATATATGAACACTGTATTTAAGGCTGAAAATACTGATGGAATATTTGTATTTTCAAACTGAGGAATAATTATTTTCCTTCTTTATTTTTTTTCCAATAAGCCAGAATTTAGACTTAAGATTGGAGTCACAATGAAAATGTGACTATGCAATCTCCAGTACATACAGATGCAGCTCTAAGCTAATCATA
Organism: Pachycephala philippinensis; assembly: GCA_013397055.1. Taxonomy (NCBI): domain Eukaryota; kingdom Metazoa; phylum Chordata; class Aves; order Passeriformes; genus Pachycephala; species Pachycephala philippinensis. The sequence goes on from VWZT01008901.1 coordinate 586,183, forward strand.
AAAAATAGTATTTCAGATGATCACACATTTTTCAGCTTCATCTGCTCTTTTAGAGATTTTTCTTAACTATAAATTGAGCGCTGGAATTTCATTTGCTTTTCACACTAAATTGCCTCCAAGATTTTATATTCATTAAAATAAATGCCACAAGTTGTGTTTTTGGATTGTGGAACTTTATCCTCATAAAATAGCGTATTACAGCTAAATCCTCACATACAGGTAAAGTATAAAGACAAATAAGAGTTATGCTAGCAGATCAAGTACTTTTCCTAACATCAGGAAATAAGTGGCTCCTTTCACCTTAAAAAAGTTAATACGAAAATTCTTCACCTCTCAAAAATAACAAAACCCACTTAAATGCTAGCAAGTCATGCCTGACATTTGTATAAAAACAAAAATAATCTGCTGTCAGCAAAATGTCCGAGTGCCTCTGTCACTCCTCTCAAACATGAACCTTTCCTTGACTACAAGGGTTTTGCTGTTACACTACACTCATTAGAATGGAATTTGTGTTAACTTCCATGTACCACGACTTACTAATAGGATTGCTAGCAATTATTATACTGAAATGAAATCAGCACAAACTATTAGATCTGTTTAAACAAGTTAAAAATAAACCTTGATTAAATGTTCTTTTTAAAGAAACTGCTCATTAGGGCTGCAGGGCCTTCCGATAAATTGGTGTTTCATTAACATCAAAGCATGAATCAAGTTTAAACTCACTTACCAAACAAGTTATACTTAAAAAACAGCTTTAAAAAATAACCTGGATTACAACCATCACATAAGATAGTAACTAAATGGCTCCTTATTTACAGAGGTTCGGAGATTTCAAAAGGGAAAATGCTTTCCGTGAGGCAGGAGGGAAAGGATATAGAGCAGAACTGTTGGTATCCACAGGCACCAGATTTATTCCTTGAGCTGGGATGCACACTGCAGTTTGCTAGTATGGAGCCAGAAAGGCACTGTGGGTACTGAACTTGCAAAAGAGGACAAAAGCACACTGTTTACCTCCAGTGTGCTTACCTATAAAGAGGAAAAAACAATTAAAAATCAAAAAGAACATGGAGTTGGAACTTGAATAAGGCTTAGGCAAGCCATGCGTATTTGCTTGAATATTATCTGTTTTCTGTTTCTAAACCTATTGTCAGTCCTGTAGGCTGAGAGTAGAGATGCTATGTGAAATAAATCTAATGAAAGGATGGAGGTTAAAAGTGACAAAAGCTTCCAAAGCTGCTTGAGAGGAAAATCTTATTTTCCTAAGCATGCTGCAATGTTGCAGTTTATCCTAAGAACTCAGACTTGACAATTTTATCACATGTATTTAAAAAATAGTCTAATTAACAATTCTTCTGCCATCCCTCTTCAATGTGAAGAAAGACTTTACATGCTGTTTGAAAAAGCAATGCTGAATTGGGCAGCTTCTCAATATAAGGATGATTTTATAACACTGTCTTGCAGTCATAAGAATTATTAAATTAAATGGATTAACAGCAACTCAGTATAAACAAATGTACTCAGTACATTATATCAAGCAGCACATTTATTTTGAAAAGCATTTTTTAAATGGCTTTTTGATCTCACTATCATAACAGATCATACAGTAATTTTAACTTAGTCTGTCCCTTCCTGCCTGTATCTTCTAAAACCTACTGCTACTTTTCCTGCCCCAGTATTGCAAAAATGTTCTGGTTTAGAAAGGAACAAACCTCTCAGTTTAAGTAATTAATATTCCTTAATTAAATTCACCAACCCATAGACAATGAATTCTTTATAAAACTGTGAGCTTGCCTAAAGCAACAAAGTCACACTTTTGTTAAAGCATTTTTAGTGTGTATTTTGCACAATTTTTTAAAGTTTAACCTCTGTGGATCAATGTGCTTCCTTAAAAGACTTTAATAAATTAAAGTGCAGAGAGCTTTTTTTCACCAGGCAGAAAAAGCTGATGAGACAGGTTTAGTTTAATCTCAGGCAATAGAAGTCATTAACCATTCTCTCAGGGATTAAAATATAGCTTGCCCTTTTCTTCTCTCACTTATCATTAGCATCACTTTAATCTCCCAGCGTTTCACACTGCTATTTTAATCATTACTTACTGCCTTTTGACAAGTGCAGAACATGCTTTTTCTCATTGAGGCAATATCCTGGTTTTAGCTGACAAATGTAGGACATAATGTAAAAATATCAAAGTGACATCTCTTAAACACACCTTCATCATAAAAATCTCTAAAGTTACAATATTCCTTTGTCTAATGTTTCTATTGAAATTATCATTTGAAAGGTTTCTCTCTTCCACAGAGACAAAAGTTTGTTCTAAATAACACAACAAATAATTTCAGTCGATGGATAGAGAGAGAGTACAAACATTTCAGGGTTTTAAAAAATATACACTTTTGTATATCTCAGCTATATGATCATAAACTTGCAGGTATTTCTTGTAGGGAGGAATAGTCTTCCAACATCACCAGGCAGAACTCAAATACATCATGCAAAATGCTGACCTGCATTATTTGATATTTTTTTGTGCACTAGCCTTGAAAAAAATAAACCAAGTATCTTTCTCTGTCACTTAGGTATTTGTGACTTACTTACTTTCAAGATGAATTTCAGGGAGGGGAGGTGGTGAACCTAGTGTCATATATAATATTGTTTGAAGCAAAAACATTATAAAAAGCTTGCTTTTTTTTATTGAATATTTTACTTGAACCTCCTCAGACACATTTTAAATTCTATAATCCTTTCAGTTTGAGAAAATCCTATGAAGTTTATTCACAGCTGTACAACTTTTAGTCAAATTTAACACTAAATATATTATCCAGGGTACAAAGTGTGGTCAAACTATCCATATTACAAACAAAATCCCACAGGATTCATACAGTTATTAAAGTTTCCTGTCATCCTTAGCTTTAAGTAAATGAATAATTAAAAGATTTAAAATACTTTCTTTGAAATTCTATTTTGGTTCAAAAAGAAAAACTAACAAAAATAGATTGGTAATGACAGAACTTAAGAAATTATTTTAGTTAGTACTAACACAGTTCCTAATGTTTGGCCCTAAGGTCTTTAATCTAGTCCATCTGTAATGATCTCATAGTACTTTCAACCATTATTTAACTGTTAGAAGAAAAAAAACTATGTTGCACTATATGTTTCAACAATAAAATCCCTTCTTAAGCTTCACAAAGCAGAACAATTCATTATTTGATCTCTTTCCAGGTTCAAAGTCTGTCTTATTGCAATACTTCAAAGAAATATGTAATCAAAGACAAACAGCTGTGAAAACAATCTTTTATTACTTTATTATCATCTAGCATATATCTTTAGGGTAAACCAATGAAAATGCTATACAAATAAAACAAATATTTCTTTCAAATGTCTCCTTAGCTATAAATAGACATATAGTTATAATCATTTCAATGTAGGGCCCAGTCCTAGAAGGTGCAAGTACAACTCCCATCCTGGTATTTCACAAGAACATGCCTTTCACTAATTAGATCTCGATTCTGCAAAAAGCCAAGCATGCAAGCAATTTCATATTTATGAACTGATTTATATCTTTCAGTTGCAATGTTAATAGGAGTAGTTTTAGCCTGTGAATTGTATTTATAGCTGTGCAGCCATACTTTAATTTCCCATATCATATATTACATTACTCAGAACAATATTCAGGTTGTCAAATCAAGCATTTTGAAACTGAGAAATCTGAGAAGATGGCTTTTGTTGTAATCTGAATTTTTTCCTCCTTTAATTTTTACATTATGTAATAATTATTTAGTTATGTGAACCACATAGTACTTTTTCTGAAGTTTTTATGTTTCAGCCCATGTTCTGAATAGGCTGTATTAGGGAAATAGGCAGCGTTCAGTAATTTGTATGCATCATCCAGCTAGTGGACTATACATTGTTCACAATTTAGCAGACTAGAAAAATAGAAATAATATAGAAATATAGAGAAATAATTGGCTTCTCGTGCTCTTTTTTTTAGGACATTCATTAAAAGCCTCACAGATTCCAGCTGAAGCATTCTTTTCCTAATATATACCTATATATAATTTTACACATATAGCATAAATTAATCATTGGTAATCCAGCACAGGGAGAATCAGTGAGAAAGATGACACTAGGATTCAGGAACTTTCACCTTCTCCACGTGCACATTCCTCTGCTACGCTAACAAACATGCTGAGCAGCCACTACTTCCATTGATTTCAGTGGCTGTAAGGAGAGTAACAACTGCTGCAAGTAAGAGCCCACATATCTCAAGCTGAGCACCCTGAAAATGAATTATATGCAGTTAGTGGCCATCTGCCAAATGCTTTAATTGAGTTGCTCGGCATCACACAGACAGCCTGTGACAGAAACAGGGACAAAACTGGGTTTGCCAGAGTGTCTTTCTCTTGAATCAATCACAAAAAGCATCCTCTCTCTTTTTGCAGCCCCTGATTTGTTCCAGTTCCTGCAGAAAATGAGCCAAAGTTCCTATAAACAACCATCCTGTGCACCAAAATAAACACGGATGCTAAATAAAAAATAGCATATGATACACTAAATAAAAACTGTAGTCTAATAATAACAACTTAGTGCAAATGCTTCATGGGCAATTGAAGTTGGGTGTTCAGGAATTTTCAGGACTTGGCTTTGTAATCTTGAAAAAATAAATAAATAAATAAATAAATATATGTGTGTATATGTGTGTGTGTATATATATATATATGTTTGTATATATATATATATATATACACACTCCAATCTTGCCTCACAGTACATCAGATTTAATTGATCATTTAGCCTTCATCATTGCAAAAAATATTCAGTTACTGAACATTATCTTCAAATAAGCAGCAGAAGGTTGAAGGAGCTGAAATGAGTTATTGGGGCCACAAGACTGGCTCTAGCTGATCCAGGGTATGAATAGTCCTGTTCATCCTGTCCTCTATTTCCTTCCTCTGGAGATTCCCCTCAAAGCTGGCAGAATTGGACCTCTGAATCCAGATACTTACTTTGATTTGCTATGAGGATACTTTTATACTTTTTGTCATTTTTCCTGACAGTCTACCATCCCTGTAAAAATAATTATTTGGTCTGGCTGACAGAATTTTATAGAGGAACACAAACAAGGAGAAGAAAGAGTGTGTTTCAAAAGCATTTGTCTAAGCTAACCCACACCAACAAGAAAAAGCACTGCTTTGATTTCACATCTTCTTTTGCACAAAATTTTCAGTTCCTGCCACAATGCTCAAAATGCAGAAAGTTCTTTCAGACAAGATTTTCTTAAGAAGAGAGAATTAAGCAGTCTGTTATACATCAAATGCAGTGATAAAAATCATGATGATCTGACTGCAAACTAAACCACCTTGTTTTCAAACAAGTTTATGCTTAGGATCAGCACAGTAAACATTACTGAGTTCTCCACAAAGAGCTTAGCTGTGTTGCCAGGAACAAAACGTCAAATGCTGCTTAGCTCTAAGCAGCTCCACACTATGAAATATATTTGAAAGCACTTCCCTGAAAAATTATATTCAACTTTCAAGACTAAAGAGAAGAAAATGGAAGTTGTGTTCTGATCTGCCAAGCCAAGTATGTTACGATGTATCTCACAAGATCCTGACTTCCTCTCATGTTGAAACCAGTACCATCAGAGGTACCTCTAAATCTAAAGCAATGTTATGGCAAAAAATATATCTTTCAATACTTACAGCCAATATCTTCTCAATCACATAGTGTGATGTCTCTACAATGAATTAACAGTTGGAGTAGAAATTTTTCTTTAGCTTCATAAGGTTATCTGACAGTCCACTCTGGAATTAACTGGTAAGGTGGACCTTAATCAATAAAGGTGGACATCCCATCAATTTTTCTTGTGTTCTACACCTACAGACTAACAATTTCACTTAACATACATTTTCAGGTTTCCACATTTTCAGATATGAAATAAAGTTAATTTTGTAATGTTTTTTATAGCACAACTTATAGGTCAGAAAATCAGAAGGAGAAAATACTTCTTTCATTCATGTAATCTGAACTGTATGTCAACCTCTGTGTTCTTTTATGTATTTATATAAATGGGAGTCTATCTTTTATATATCTATCTTTTATATAAATGGGAGTCATTTTCTGGAGACCAATTGTAAACTTTAGGAGGCCTAACAGATATAAAAATAGTTCTGCTGCATCAGTTCATATTAAACAGGTCATACAAACATTTCATAAATGTCCTGGAAAGCGAATCACGTATTTGGCCAAAGGATGGACTAAAATAATTACTCTAGGTCCTTTTAGCTATGGATTTTATGATTCAGTGTTTAAAATATGATACGATAATTCAGCTAGAAAGGCTGTTCACATACCTATGACAAATGTTCTCCCCTCAAATACTTCTAATCCATGTATACAAAGGCTGACTAGATGTTATATCTCATAATCCCTGGGAAAAAATATCCTGCTGGACATAGACAATCAACTCCTATTCCATATTGCTATGTGAATGTGCCATCTTTCTTTAGATAGACGCAAGGTACCAAACGAAGCAGAAAAAGGAAAGGGTTGCAAGAATTTCTTTTACAGAAAGAGGAAGATGTTGTTTTGTACAGTTCAACCAACTAATCAAATCGTTGAGAGATCTGCCACTGAATTCAATTAGAACAGAACAGTGCCTTTGGTTACAAGAGTTTCTGTATACATAAATTTTATAAGCGGGTAGACTGACTCAGCAGAAACAAACAGATGATATCAGCAAAGGTAGTCTTCAAAGGTTAATGCTTGAAACAAGAATCAAAATAAGGTAGCACAAGAAAAAAAAGAGCAACAGACATTTGCCCTCAGTCTCAGTTCCACCCACCTTTATGAGGAGCGGTGTCAAGTCACGTCTTTTTTCTCTTCCTACCAAATTATAGCCCTTCCAACAAGTAATTATGTAAAGGGAGAGCGAAACTGAGATTGGGTTAGTCACTTGCTTATGAGTAAACAGGCAATAGTTACTGACTTAAGACATTACTTTTATTTTAATTATTATTATAAGCACACTCATATCAGATACCCGAGTCACCCAACTGTTTAGGGATTTTCTTGTAAAACTGCAATAGAAAATTTTCTATTTCCTTAGTGTTGCGTGGCTTATAAAGCCATGGATGAGGTTTCCAGATCTACAATGCTCAAAATAACATGCTCAGCATTCCACCAGACATTAATTTTAAAGCTATATTTAAGTGCTGAGCTGCTCATGAAAGCTACCTTGTCTTCAATTTTAGGTGCTTCCTAAAATACTATCTCTTTCTATATGAATGCTTCAGTTAATCTAGGGCATAGTTGCGTTCACTCACAGTAAGGAGCCTGAAGATTCATGTACATTTAACAAAAGAATAAAGAAACACAGAAGCTGTAAAATGTCTCAGCATGTTATGAGAGTTCCCATTGGTATATAGGCAGCCTCCCATGCAGCATTCTCCACGCCAGCACTTCAAACCTGTGGCTGACCATCCTTTTGATCCTAGCACTGCTATTCCAATTAATAATTTCTAATCTATAATACTATAATAAAATAAAACTTGATGCACATCTAAATGGAATAGGGGAAAAACAACTGAATCCAAATGCAAACACAGCTAGTATGTCCTTCTAGGATAGATTTGCTGAGAACACCTTTCCATGTGGAAATAAAATAAAAAAGTATTTCAAGTATAGGTCAGATCTTTGTGTCTTGTTCAGGGAATGGGCTCTGAACAAAGAAAAAGGTGGAACTCACCAGCATAGCAGAAAAGGAAGACATTTCTAGACTCTGATCAGGTGTAATTTCCATCTGATAAGTAAAGGAGTATCTAAGCTACAGCGTTTGTTAATGTAACAGAAAAATTACACCATTCAGATTGTTTTAATTTTCTTAAAAAAACCTTAAAATAAAGAAGTTCATGCAAATGCACGACTCACCTGAGAAACAGGATTCCAAGATGTAATATGTTTCTTCATACCTATGTAAGGTACATTTCTGTGACCTTAACAATGCCTACGAAGGACATTGATACTAACAAAAAACTGATCTTATTTTTTATGTTACTATTTCAAAATCAGTTAACTAGGAAAGAGAAAGAACATCAAGTTGTTTGTCTTCCAAGAGAACAGATGTAAAAGAACCTTTTTTATTTCAATATCATTAAGAAACACTTCATACCACAGAAACTTTCTTTCAGTCAAACTGAACTTAAGACTGAAAAATACTTTGAGAAGACAAAACGATCTACATAATAAACTATTTGTATGAACAGCTTACAACAGATTTAAAAAATCAGTGAAAATGTTCAGTCTTCAAAATCTAACAGTTTTTTACACATTCACTGAGATTTGGGGTAAATGCCTGGAATATTGGTAACGGATACAAGCATGATGTGGTGGGGGCCAGAGATTATTGAAGAATTAGATGAACTATATGAGACCAAAGAACGGAGAGGAGAAAGACCTAAATATGTAATTCTTCTACTCATGTGTATATTTAGCAATAGCTGGAATTACTCTAAAAAGGAGTAAAAAAATTCCCCAACATAACAGGAAGTTAAGTAACTGGTCTTTCCATACATTCTAGAAAAATATAGCAAACCATGAAGAATACACTATTTCAGACCTATTCCAATGTATTTTCAGTAAATGGAGCAGACTATGGTCTTAAGCATCCTCTGAATGCTACATGAAAAAACATGAGTCATCACAATGTGTGTTAATACTTGCACTGAGACCTTTCTAACAACAGATATCTGAAAGAAAAACAGGTTTATCTACACATTAAGTGGGATAGTGAAGTGTGATTATTCTGTCCCTTCCCAAACCACTTCTGAAACTGGATTCTTCTGGGATTCTTCTAGGCCTCCTGTAGTGAGATGCCTTTAAAATGCCCCTCTGCATGTCAACAGACTTTTGCCAAATCACAGGAAAAGCTTACTTTCTTCTAGAAAGAAAATAAGTAAACAGATAGATCCAACAAATTCTGTGAGACTAATCACAGAAGTGAACTCCAGAGCTTGCATGACTGTTTTTATTCGTCCCTCAGAACCCTTTCAATTGCCTCAAGCTCACATCCAAGAGCTGTTTATCAAAAGCATCCTGGGTGATCTCTGCTGTCAAGGTGTACAGTAAGTGAGATAATTCTTTAAGATAAGTTGTGTTTAAGAATTAAAACATCTTGGAAAAACAAACAGACAAACCCATCAACCCATCAGAGAAAAGTACAGAGTGAAGTGTGTCATCTGTACAACATCAGAAACGTCATTAGCAAGCTGGGATATTTTGGGCTACCCAAAAATCCAGATTTGCTGTGTAAAATTTGAATAAGGTTTTGCTCAAAGGTCTTGATGATTTGTTGTTAGGTGCAGAATAACCAGGATTAAAAACATAAGCGCTTATTTTAATCATTCCATAATTTAAGTTCTGCAGACTCTAATCCCAAGGGAAGGAGGACATGGACATGCAAGGCAAAAGCTACTTCCATATAAAATGTTTTTACAGATAAACACTAATGGAAAAAAATAACCTCCTAGCTATGACATCATTGTTTCACCATTAGCAACCACAGATCAATGAAGAACACGCCAAAATTTCAGGGGGAAAAAATAAGATAAGGCTTTTCCCCCCCTGCATAGGAAGAGGTTGTTCCCTTCCAAAATATGGAGGTTTTAAGTGGGACATGAATTCACAGATCAAAGTGCAAAAATCACCAAGCTGTCATAGACACATGCAGGCATAAGACTAAAAATATATAAGCTTGCTTGAATATTATCATGATTCCATCCATGCATGTTCACACAAGTACACAGCCCTTAATTCTTCACATTATTTCCAGCTATTCTAGAGAGCCCTGTCCAGTGCTCAGTGCAGCACAGCACACACTGTGTGAGGAAACATTCAGTGCAAATCAACCCTAACTGCAATTTAAAATCTGTTGCAAGGCCTCTTACTTTATCAAAAGTTCTGTCACAACCATGCAAGGATATTAAATATTTATTTGCAACATCTGAAATCTTAAAGATTTTCCCAGTATAAATGAAATAGAATTTAAAAGCGAATTGAGGACTTTTGCTTTGTTTTAACGCCAGTTAAAGGTTATAAAATATGCATTAGAATGGGCTGGCACAGATTAAGAGAACACAAAGCATTTATAATTTTATGTTTACTACTTTTCCCAAGAAGTCTAATTTATTTGCCCTAGGGAATTATACTTTCCATAATATTTAACATTCTAAATATGATGTGATTTCTATAAAGTAGGTCATACAAAACTTGTAGAGGAGTCTCAGAGGGTGGGGAGGAAGGTTAAGCAAGTCTATTGTTTGTTCTGTTTACCACACATGGTAAACTGACAATACTTAAACACTTTTTTTACTTTTTTTTTTAAACTTTTTTTTTTTTTTAATCTGAGTCTTTTCTTCTAGGACCAAGGAATTTTCTCCGTCACAGAATAATAGAGCTTGAAAACTCCAGCATCAGCAGGGAAGGCAGGCACTCCTTAGCCAGCCACTCTGTGAGAGAGAAAATGCAATTAAGGCTCCCACCAGGGACAGAGAACTAAACAAAACCTGCGTCTTCACACAAGAGCCTTTTTCTTCAATGTGAAGTACAAGGCCTCAAATCTTGTTGGTGAGATGCTAGCATTTAGGACAACACACTTTCAGATTTTCTCACAGCGGATCAAAGTAAATAATGCAAGGGCAGCAAACAAAAGGGAAAACTCCAGCGCGCTTACATTAAAAAGAGATTACAGGGGGCTTACAAGTGATTGAAGGAATAGATGACATTTTCAGAAACATATAACTAAGATCTTTAAGTACAGCTAGCACAGCGATCTCAGTAACTCACTGACATTCTAGCAGGAGAAACATGCAAGCAAGTTATGTGTTCAAATACACAATGCAAAAAATATGATAATTGCTATCTCACGCATTTAATGTGAATTCAACTATTACTGATCTCACTGAAGTCAAGGGAAGTTTAACTACTGATCTCAGGAAAAAAGAAGTACTCTGGCCTACTTTCAGTCCACACCTTTAATTTTTCTTCATCCCTGTCCTCATTTAAATAAATGTTAGTGGCATGGCTAATTAGGATTGTTTCAAGATGTGCATGTAAAAAACATACACTTTTCAGTGTATCCACCTCCTGCACAGGCCAGCACAATCCTCAGTTAATTCCAACTTCCATTTCCTTTGAGGACACCAATCGTTCATAAAAGTAGTAGCTGTTCTTAATATGAAGTCATCAATGTTAACAAATTTTCTGTATCTTAAGATGAACATGTATTGCCCATCCTCAAATCTTTGAGGCTTTCCTATCTGTCTTGACACAGAACTCAGGAAAGGAATGACAAATACATAGCATTGCTTGATGGTTTTTAAGAGGTTCCTTGTGACAAACGTCATCAACGTCTTATTCACTTTGCTGGGACACAGTTGTATTAAACCATGACTGAATGTGACCTGGAAAAAGAAAATTTGCGTGTTGAGAAAAGAAAGGAAGATGAAGCTTTAGTGAAAGTACTGAAGTGAATCAACTGCACTTCAAGTAAGGTTAAAAAAAAGCACTTCATAAAAAGAAAAGGTTTTGTTCTGGTGAGAAATGTTGAAGATGTCTGTTGCCCATAATACACACATAGAAATTCTTTGCTTAGTTCTGACTCCATTAGAAACTTGAAGCTGTGGATGAACACACTCACTGAGAGTTGTGTGGCTAGCGTAATATTACACCTATTTTCAGAAACTCTTTTTTTACCCCTTTAAGTTATCTGCCTGCACTGCCCTTCAACTCCATGGATTGGCACCTCCGGATGATGATTTATCTTTATCCAAGAAGCTTCCGCTAGATGCCTAGGCAGAATCCACGAGAATCCCAAGCATTTGGTCCAAGTCAGTCATCTAAGCTCCCCCTGTGGTCAACAAAGAGAGGAGGAGAGGGAGCAGACAAGCATCCCCAGAGAGCAATGCATCACAACTGTCTTACACCACCTTCTGAAAGTGTCTCTCTCCATTAGAGACAAAGTCCATGACCTCCGAGAATCCACATGACTAGTTCAGACTAGCTGACTAATTTCTAGATGACAAAAGTTAGTGAGATGAATCCCACTATCAGACCATTCTGGCTGATAACAAGCAGAGTAACTCTCTCAAGAACTGTATTGTTACAAGCTCTATCCACATCTGCCTATTCGGCAGAAACTGAAAGATAACATTGTTTTGGAAAGTAAAATCAGGTTCCATCTAGATGTTTTCCAGTGTCACTGAAAAGCAATCCATTAAATCAAACGATTCTTTCCTCTTCCCAGTCTCATCCTCAAAATGTCCCGTTTTTTTCAGTTAGAGTCCTGGTACAGCAAAATATGCCAAATTCCAATCTTTTTTGTTTCCTACCAGTCTCCTTATTTTCTACTATTTCTAATAATTTGACTTTTTTATCAAGTAAAAAGTATATTGTGTTAAAAAAACAACTGGTAATAGCAAAGGAGGAGGGGGAAAAAATGTCAAACAATATTGTGTTCTATATACCATATCGCTCTTGTTATCTAGGTAACAATAATAATGCTATCTTATAAGGCTGATAAAACAAATACTGCAGTTGTTACTTCGGAAAAAATATTTAAGGAAATGGATGTCTTATCTGCAAAAAGACTTGCAAGATCTGTAGGGCTTCCTGTGAAAGCCTTTTAAGATAGACAATACTTCAAGACTGATCTTTCAATATATAGTTAATCTGCTTTCTATTTACATGAGCATACACTCAACTGAAACAAAGCAGTTATGACCTAAACCATGCCAAATCAGCTAGCATCATGAAAGAAAACTGAATTACATAAAACCCAAATTAAACCTGTCTTCTATCCATACATACAGACTGCCTATCTTCTGCAACTTTCTCCCAGAGAAACAGCAGCAACATGTCCTGAGTGAAGACATTGTCCAGTAACCATTACAAAGGAAAATGTATGCTTATTAGCATTCAGTAGTGTCCCAAACATTTCCTCTGATGAGCTGGTGCTGCTACTGAGCACTGTTTCAAAAAACACTCAAATATTGATTTTAAGCATTTCACTTCAGTTGGGTAAAAGCCTACTAAGTAAAGTTAATTTTCAGGGAATTAGCTAGTGCTGGAAAATGCGAGTAAATCGCACTAATTTTCATTTAATCGCACTAATGAAACAAGATAAATATTGCATACGACTTATTACAATTTTGTTTTGAAAATCAAACAGTTCAGAAAATAATCAGTAGGCATTCAATCAAGGAGTATTTTATCATGTGTAAATACAGCGAATTAAATTCAATTCCTACCACTTTATACATTCATTGACTTTTATGTCCTTTGTATATTTTTATTCTGTTTCAAGAAGTCTGGATCTAATTTAGAAAGAAACTGAAAAACAAACTATGAAAACTAGCAAATATAAAAAGCCTATTACTCAACCACAGAAGATACTGTCAGGCTTCATTATTTAGATGAGCGTTATAAGTTATTCTATTGTGTGTTCAGTTTAAAATTAGAAATACATAAATTAAAATTCTCATTGAGATTAATTTCAGAAACTGAAATAGAATTTAAAATGTAGACTTACAGTGATGTCTGGAACTGCTGCATGTGGTGATACTTGATACATACATTTGTATCACAAAGCAATTGAGATTTAGGATACATTGCAAATGAGAGGAATAAAAATATTAATAATGATAAGACTTGAATTAATTTTCAGTAGCTAGGAGAATGCATTGTAATACAGCAAAGTTTTTTGTTCGTTATAAAAACAGACATTAGAATATATTATTAAATGACACTTTAACCCATTATTTGAGTTCTGTTTGACATACACTCATGCGTGTATATGTGAGTGATTGCTTATGCAATAAGCCTGGGAAAAATGTAAATTGTATTTCCTCATAGTAAACTGCAACTGAATTAGACTACTGGGCAGACATAAACAATGCAATCAAATTCCCTGGCTTTTTATTGAGCTTCTATTTGACTTAGTATATATTTGAAAACAAAACAAAAAAAAAATTGTGTTTCTCAGGGTCTGTGACATTGCAGGCCATGAGAGATTCAATGTCAGCGCCGACATACAAATTTATTAGTCTATAAAATTTGACATTCTCTTATTTATTCACAGAAAGGACAAATAAGATATTTTTTCATACTTACCAGAAATATCTGGGAGTGTTTATATGCTGCTCCATCTGGAGGATGCAAATAGTCGAGGCTGCTTTACAATTCAGCAGGCAAAGGCCTGCTGAAGGATAACAAATGACTTCATGGTGAAACAGCTATTGAAATTCTTTCAGTACGTGATATTAAAAACAACTGAACAAACAGAGATAAGGGACAAATAGGATTTGAAACAGACCTTCTTTTTTTTTTTTTTTTAACCAGTGTAAAAGAAAAACAAATGGAGCTCCTAGCTGAGTCTATACCTTTTACTAATTTCTGAAGGTAGTTTTATTTCGTACTTAAGACCTCTCATAGAATGATAGATACAGAATGATAGGTGCTGACCAAGTTTAGTGTCCTAGATATGAAAATGGTAACAGGACATTCCCTCTGGAATCCTGAAGATGGGACAGGAAGGACTTCATCATTCTATAACATGTTTTTTTTCCAAAGGGAAAAAAAATTACTTGCTCCCTATGTGTACAAGACATTCAACAGAGAAAATGTAGTAAACATTTATAAGCAATGAAAACTTTATTTTAAAAGTCAAAGTTGTGTCAGTCAGAAGTTTGGTTGAATGACCAGTACAGCAAGACTGATGGAACGTGAAGATGACCATGTATTTCAAAGATGGAAAAGAAGGAAGGAAGGAAAAAAACATTTTTAGAAATTATGCTGTGATCTGATGATTTAGAATTTCCATTTTTCATGGCATTGTACTGTTATGCGCATTATACTGCATACTGCCAAAAACCCCAATAACAAACCCCCCTAGAAACATGCAATTGCAAAATATTTATATCAGAAAAGACTTCTAGAAGTCCTCTGGTCCAACCCCTACTTCCAGCAGTGCTAGCTTTCATTGGGCCAGCTTAGAACAAACAGTAGCTGACACCAATAGGCAGATATGCGACACTGGAAAATTCACCACAGCTTTTGGGCTATCGTTGTATGAAATACAGGTTGTCTATGAAACATAACCACACCGAGCCCAGTAAATTCCCACAGCCTCCAAAAACATCAGTAACTCAGGGCCAGTCAGTTGTGTACTGCTACACAGTGGAGAAATTCCTTCCAGAACCCTGATCATCATAATTTTATACCCTGAAGCCTGGGACTGGATTGTTTGTTTTTCAACAGGCATTAATATAAATGTTACTGTAGTCACACAACTACTCGGATCTTTAAAAAAATTTTCCACAGTATTTGGCTTAGCCACCTCCTGCATCAGGGAATGTGTGGCTTGAAGGAAGAAGATGGACCAAATCACAGTCTATACCTCTGCAGGGAGCTGCCATCTCAGTGATGCTGCATACACCCTCACCCTCCAAAAAAACTTCACAGATCCAACATAAGTATATTTTGTTTACATACTTCTTTACTTCTCAAGTACTATAACCTTTCTTTTCTCTTTCAGGACAAAAGGGAAAAACTGATGATCAAACCAATCTCAAGATAAATATTCATTTGTAAGTTTAAGTCAACATCACACAAACAAGTGCAGCTGCACTGGTTACAGTCACAATTTTTACCGCTTCTTAGCAGGGTTTTATTAAAACCCTGCTCTACCTGGCATATGTTCACAAAATTATCACTGATTGAGTTAGCATTTCTCAAGAATATATCAACATAACATAACTATTTTTACCCCAACTTTGCACTGAAATGGGAGCATGTACAAGATTAGACACCAATCTTTATGCAATGCAAGAATTCATGCTGACAAATGAACAGGGCTTCCCAATATAAAACTCACACCATTTTGTCACCTTCATCCCAATCCAGTTGCATTCACCCCACACTGCACAACAGAAACTTTGGAAAATGAACCGGAAGTAACAAAACTGTCTGGGCTAGATGAGCCTTGGTTACCACTATACTTCTGCTCCCCCAGATACAGAAACAGCACAAACAACACAACCAAGTTCCACTCAGTGTGTTGCTCAGACCTTCTTGCTTTAATACACTTCGAGCACTATGACTGATGCACAGAAAAGTTTGGTGTTCTGCCAGAACTGTGGTGAAATATAAGACCTACTATTTTAGTGTTTCTTTTCTTAAAAACTTCCTTTCCTATAAAAAAAGGGGAGAGGGACAGGCAACATAATTTGTAAAAAAAATCCTATAGACAGCTTCTGGCTCAATACAAACAAATGAAATATCAGAACTTATTATTTCAGCAAAATACAGAGTCTAAGTCCATTAGCTTACTCTCCTCAGCTCAAAATGAAATATAAAAGGGAAAAAAAATTAGACCTACATGATTTCTGTATTTTCTTAACTTGATAGGATGTAAAATACTGTTCAGATTTAAATCCACTTCTGTAAAGCAGCATTTGGCATTTCAATCAGAAATCCATCAGATGTTCTAGTTTAGCAATCTTAAGGCTGCTACAATTCCCTCGAGAAAAGATATTTCACGTTCCCCAGAGCGCAGGTATTCTAAGAAGTGACTTGCTTAGAAGGGGACATTCTTGAAATGTTACAATTTCAACCTAATTAGAAAGAAATCTTATTAATTAGATAATCATCTAAAAGGATATTAGATTTTTTAGATGGAGGGCAAAACAGAAGCACAGTAAGGCCCCATCTTTTCCTGCCATTTTAAGTAACTGTTCTTTCAAATATCAGTTTACGTCTCAAATCATTGAGAGTTTAACAAGTTAGTCATACTGGAAAAGGAAAGTTATCTGTTGAAACAACTCCCAATGGGAAAGCAATCCTCCCTCATTGTTTTATGTACTTGTAAGTATGTATATAATACTTATAGACAGGTAATTTTATGCATGCACGAATATCTCTGTGCTTAAGTTCATGAAAATGTCATTTCTCAAGGAAATGTCTGTAATTTTTGAAAGTACTCCTTCATTTCAGAATAAAACAAAGATTTTACATATCATAGACCTTCTTTTTTTCAGCCAAGTGATACACTTTTATCAAAACTACTTACTGAGCTGTATTTTACTTTACTAAACATAGGGCCTCTTCATTTATTCTAAATGTTTCTGTTGCAAATCTCTAAAGTATAAAGAGAAAAAGCATTGAACCCTTCCTTTTCACCATCTGCTTTCAGTAGCTCTAATCAACAGACAGACTACACAAATCTACACATTCAAGCCTCAGACCATAGAAATAATGTGTTTAAATGGTTTTATCTGAGAATAGCAGCTAGCTTGGACTGGTTGTGATACTCCTTGTTCTACTGCCCCAGTGCAACAGGGTGATGTGTTTGTTATTTCTATGGCTAGAACTTCGTAGATTCTAATTGTCTTTCCCATATAGACCAACTAATTTAAAAGTTCAAAAGCTAACTTAGCTCATTCAGAGAACTTGCATATTCCCTCTGACAAACCAGAATGCAAACTTATCCTCCCGTTTATTCACTTCTGTAAGTTAGCATAAAGTTTATCTAACCTTTTCTAGTTAAGAAACGTGTCTGAACTTCCTCAGCACTTAAAGGGTCAAAATTTATCATTTCAGTTCATCTAATAAGTAATGTTTTTGCCGAACAAAACCAATTCCCAATAAATTCTCACTGTATTTGTGTGCTCTGATTTGATTTAGAGGCCTGTGGGGAGACACCATTTGGTAGCACAGGAACACAGAGGGGTAGGTGGTGCTGAGGAGAAGTAGAGCTCATGTGCCAGAAGTGTTATTGTGTCAGGTTGATTTATTGAGTGAGCTTCACTTCACCGAATGTTCCGAGATATTTATTTCCCTAAAGGCTCTGCAAAGATATGAACAGACCTGCATCCACAGATGTCATCATTGCTCATTTTACCGAGTCATGAAATTTTCTCAACTGCAATTTGTCCATCTAAAATTGCTGCAACAGAACAATGTCAATAGTAGCTTCCTACTCATACTACCTCCCTCTACTACACACTCTTGCCACATCCATCTCCTAACTTCAGAGAATTTAAAGACACAGAGCTCTGTCCCTCTAGATGTTATCAAGCACTTCCTTTTCTTAACCCACTAGATAATGGAAATAAATTAAAAAATGCAAATAGAGGGAGTAATTGGATGCCAAAAGTAATGAATTAGTAGTGCATATGACCGAACAGATGAAAGAATACCAAGTGACAAGAGAAATGTCCTACTTGACCAAGTTAGAGTAAGAATCCCATTCCCTGAAATTAAGAATAGTCAATTCCTGTCCTTTTCCTTGGACTTTTTGTTTAGCCACTTTGTTTTTCAACAGTAGGTGCTGAGACAAGTAAGCAAACATCACTCTCACTCTACTCATAATAGTAAAGAAGAAACAGATTACATTTGGTCCTGATTTGATTTTATAACTGTGCAGAAAGGAAGAAATTGGATATTTCTATATATTTATATAGAAATACACTAAGTTATACATAAGTCTGCTGAATGTGCATATGCTCCCACATGTTCAAAAAAATTTTTAACTTTCCTAGAAATAATAAAGAACTTAATTTTAAGAGCTGGAAGTAATATAAAAAACAAATGTCCCAGGCAATGAAAACAAATCAGCTTGTAAATCAATTATCATTTCTAAAAAATTAAGATTTTTTTTAAGATATGAAGAAAAAAAAAAGATTTTGTATTTAACACAGGTATTAATTCTACTTAAAACCTTGAAGTGTTCCTTTAGGGTTTCAGAAGGATAATGTCCTTTTACACAAAGTTTCAGGTGCTAGTTGGATTTAAATAATACAATAAATAAACAGGATATTACAAATAAAATAAGCTCTTGTATGAACTTTATCCAAAATGCTGCTTCTCTGCTACAGGAGAAGGTCTATTTAAATACACATGTAAAAGTGAGCGCTTGTGGCCTATGTCAGAATACGCTGTTTTATTTAAATATGTTAATATTTCTCATTATGCCATTAACAATAACCTTCATCCATTTGTGAAAAACATTTTGCCAAGCATGCACATAAAAAATTAGCAAGTGAAGCAAAATCACCTTAATTTGCTTTGGACCAGCAAATAACCAACTAATTTGCAGAAATCCCTGCCAAGCACTCATATTAAATGCTTCATGCTTATTTTATGACCTCTGCTGCTCCTCTCCTTCCCAGGCCCTGAATCATATGATCATTAACATATTGCAAGGTCTGAAACTTTATTTTTTACATTCTTTAATTAATGCCTGTTTATAGAAGGCCATAGGACTTCAGATCCAGTTAATGAAACTTCGCTCCCCCAGGCCCCTGGAGCCCAATAGAGAGCTTTCTCCTCTGTTGTTTTAGTAGCTTTTTTCCAACTGTTTGTTTATACACACTTAATTGATCTCTTTAGTCCCAGAAGCATTCCAGAGACACAACCTGTTCTGAGGCAAGCTAAAGTTTTTTTCCCCTTCTTTATAAAAGCCCTGATTGCCCAAGGTTATCAGTTTTAATTTGAAAGTTGAAGATTCAGCTTTATTTACACTGTCTAAAAGACAAAATTGATATGGGCCCTGAAGTGTTCATTTTTACATTCATACGCAGGAGAGTGGATTGCAAACACATACTGTATATAATTATTTTGATGTAGAACTAAGTAATTACTAAACACTGCTATGTCTTGTTTTATTGCATTTAAAGAACTCAGTCTTCATAACAAGTTGAAAATAAGAACAAATCAGCCTGCCAATGCATGAAATTTTCATGGCTCTTCAATTTACATTTTACATATTCCCTATGACAAGAATTTCTATTATGCTATTCTCTTTTTTCTGCTATAATTAAATTAAAAAAAGTAATTGGCTGGTGCTGCACACTGCTGCAATGTCTTAATCACATAGACAAACAGTTTTACAATAGCTTACACCATTTGCCACATGGGGCAATGACATTATTGTACCAGGCTATAAACCAGGAGACAGATATCACATACCAGCTATCAACTACGGTGTTGAATCTCCTGGTGCCTGCTTGTGAAAACAGAGGAGAGAGGTACATTTAGTATGTTGATTGGCAACTCTACGTCTGAAATCTTAATTAAGTACAAGTGACCAAGACTAACAACATGATAAAAGCAAACGTTTCTGGTTAAAATGAGTGACACTAGAAACATCTACTTTGATTTCAAGATGTAAAAATCCTTGGGCAGAGAAAATAACACAATATGCCACCGCTTAAAAAAAAAAAAAGGAACTAAAAATACTTTCAAGGTTGTTTTTAAATGTGAAAAATAACACAGCTAGCAGCCATCAAGTAACTTTAACTCAGTATAATCAATCTTTTTCAATAGGATAAGAAAAAAAATACCACCATAAAAGACACAGTTACCCTTAATTATAATTTCCTAATCACCTAAACTGGTTTAGACAATACTTCCTTTGCGTTCCTGTTCCTATAATGAGAAAATAAAAGGCTTCCAAAACTATTCTTCCATCAGGAATATTTTTAACAGAACCAGGCTTCTAACAAATGCTACTGTATTCATCTTGAAAAGAAATGCATTTAAGAACCTATCAAGTCATTTAACTTGAAACTTGTGAGACTTTTTAGATGGAATTTCAATTAAAGTCAAAAGCTGTTAAA
This sequence comes from Pachycephala philippinensis, assembly GCA_013397055.1. NCBI lineage: Eukaryota > Metazoa > Chordata > Aves > Passeriformes > Pachycephala > Pachycephala philippinensis. The sequence continues at coordinate 606,849 of VWZT01008901.1, forward strand.
CTGAGGATTTCTCTAAAACAGAAACTAGTCCTGTAAGTCCCTATGCTTTATTATTTTACTTTTCCCAATTTCTGGAATACACATATGTTAAAGACTCATCCCAGTTATAAAGTCAACTAGAATCATAAAATGAGCATCTCAGTGTCAAATGAACTCAACCAAACTGGCATGCTAGGAAACCACCTAGCACACACTAAAAGGCTTAAATTCCCTGCAAGAGTCACCATGATTGGCTTTTTATTTTTATTTTCTACCCCACAAAGTCACCTTTCATGGAAAGTTTCAGAGATTTGGGAATTTGGCTAGACAATGAGATGCAAAGTTTGAGGTTCTTCACATTAGAAAGTTCAAACCCACATGAACTCACCTCTCAGGAATACACATCAGACAACTGGCCAGCTGATCAATATTACAGATGGATATTATTCAAACTGAGCTGCCCATCACACAAATTATTTAACATTTTATGACCACAAATAATTAGGAATTAGGGCACTCCCTAGTAGCCTACAGCCCTACTTCTATATTCTTTTTTAGGGTAAAACAAATGCTTTCACCTATTACATATGGAAGCAACATTCTGGGTGGTGCTCCAGAAGTTAAAAATATTTTTGCTGAAAAGCCCCTTACTAAAGTTAAACCTAGATGTATATAAATATTTGTGGATATGATACATACACATCAACATGGCTACATTTCTTTATCTGGATTTTGTTCCACTTCGAGGAAGAAAAATGATTTTGTACTATTTCTCACTAAACTAAGTTGTTAGAAGAGAACTTACTGTAGATATTCATTCTAAGATACAAGCACTAAACTGCTAACACCAAATCTCAGCTATTTCATGTGTAGAGACAGGAGACAAAATCAGAGCAGCAAGTAGATTCTAATTGCATGGAATGGGGAGAGGTCTAACAGTGTGTCTCAAAAACCTGGTCCTTAGCCTATAGCAGACTCCAACACCAATACTAACAGTTCTGTGGTTCCTTTCAAAAACTCATGCTGATAAATCAAATCCATCTTGTGTTAAGAACAATGAAGCCACCATAGGGGGGTATTTAGTCTTCCTACTTAAAATCCCACAGAATCTAATGAAGCTGACCCTAGAGAAGAAATGTGATGGGAGGACTCCAGGGAATTAGCCAAAAATCTTATAGCTGTTAGTGTAAACTCATTGAACTGGAAACTGTTGTGTATATACTTCCTACCTATAAATCTCTCATATCGTAACTGATTAAGGCAGAATAGGCATGATCCTGTTCCCACTGATGACAATGGCAAAATTCCAATTGACTGCTTCATTCCTGGATTTGGCAAAAGAAGAATTCATCAGCTCCCAATTACTGTTCAGCACAAAGGACTTGGATGTATCCTAAGGTTTTTCTTACCTCAGCCAAAAGATATTTTCTCACTTTAACCTATTTGTATTTCTACTGCTAAGCAGAACACAATGGACTGAAGTCATGCAGAGAGTAAGGAAATCCTAGAAAACTTAATGTGTAAAGAGACAATCTCTGTTAAGGTTTCTTAATACCTCTTGTGATCCAAGTCTTGAAGTCCATTTCTATATTTTGTGTTACCTTCAGTATTTCTTCAAAAGAGCAACAGCCTATCTCTATATCATCTAACAATACAGTCCCACTGCTTTGAAGTGCTACTGTAGCACAAAGTAGTAATGAAAAAAAACCCATTATATTTCACCACTATGTCTGCTAAACACTCTGTACCAGGAATGCCACAGTAAACTGTTTTGAAGACTTCAGGTCAAAATAAGGTAAGGACATTGATTTCTTAGAGAACTTCACAAAATTTTACTAACTCAAATCATGAAAGACTGAAGAATATGAAGGTTATTTAAACGGAATTTCATTTTTCTCAATTTGACCCTTTAGAAATGCTCAAGGGAAGCAATGTCAGGTGCTCGCATTTGGAAGTCCACCACTGCAACAAGGGTTTCAGGTACAACTCTGTTCTTTAAAATCCTCACCAAGATCTGATCAAAGAAACTGGCAACCCCAAAACACTGTATCCAAACTGAGCAGCATCAGCCCACAAGCTCTATCAAGACTGGTTCGGCTTACATCCGACCTTCCAAGCTAGAGGAAGAAAGTTTAATACTACAGACTTTTTCTGCTGGTATAGAAAGATGCATATTAAGTTTTCACAAGATGTTGCCTTTGCATGACTGTCACATTTCTTATTTTTTTTAATATGTTTCCTTGTTGGAACCTGTTTAAACACGTATAGCTTGGTTACCATCCATAACTGTACATAGCTGACTTAAAAAAGAAGTTTGTTTTTGTGATATTGTGTTTAAAAAAAATAAAATTGAAAATGGAGGTTAGCCCTAAAGTAAGCCCATTCTGCAATGCAAACAAAACTAAGTTGGCTCCTCCCTTTCCCTCAGACTTTGAAATTTCATCCATTACTACAAAATTTGCCTCATGAAACAAATACTTCAGTATCACAGTTCCCATTGTAATATATAGAACAGCTAGGAACTTAAGTTCTGGAAAAAACAGCTTGTAGGTGTGTGAAACACTCTTGTACTTCTGCAATAAGCGGCAATCCTTGCTGCAGATGTTCAGCAAAAAATAAAATTAGAACAACATTTACATAAAGTGTGTCACTATGAAACCTGGATCCCTGGAAGCACTGCAGAGTGTTCAGCCTTTGCTGGAGCTGAAATACACTTAGCATGGCTGACTCAGGTTCTGAGAGTTCTGGTTTACCACCAGAACAGCCACAGTTCAGCATACACTAAGCCACAGATTTATGAAAAAGAGCTCACAGACTGACAACCAATTTTGTTACTAAAGCATCTCCAATGTTGGTGTCACAGGAATGTTTAGAACCCAAGCAAAATATTTAGTCGTATGTCGCATCTCATCCAAAAGGAACAGGTTCTCATTAGCCTCTTCAATCTGACCAACCTTCAGTCAGGAAAAAGGCAGGAAGTTTTACAATGTCATTATTTATTTTGTAAAAATTTGTCTCTAAAACACAAAAATATTCATAACTCTAGGCAACAGAGTTCACAGCTGAGAAAAGTTTGTGGTGCCATAATAAAGACAGAAAACCAAAGCAGTTCCCAATATATCTTATTTTCTAGCCTAGCTTTTAACAATATTTCTATTTATGAATAGATACTCAATAAGAGAGCATTTACAGTGAGAAAAATTGTACTTCTCCACCCATCAATTTAGGGCTTGAAAATAGAATTCTTTGCCTTTTTTCAGCACGCCACCCTTTAGGGCAAAGAGTGGTAATGAACACCTACTAGTCACACAGAATTATAGTGCTCTTTATTTCACCCAGGGCTGAAAAAATTTCCAAAGGTTTGGAATCCTGAAACCTGTAAACAAAATCTGTGGAGCAGATAAAATTTTAAATGGCACAATGCAATTAAAGCTGAATTCAATTTGAGCGCACCCTGTCCATCTGTCAGAGGGAAACAAAAGCCGAGGAGCTCCATTATTGCTGAATCCCTGCTCTTGTTAATTTGCTTGCTGAGAGATTTCAATTTCTAGGAAGTGCACAAATTAGTGTTCAGTCAGGGCTAGATCCTCAGTAAGTATAAGCAGATGGTGGAAATCAGCCCTAATCAAGTAGCCAAAGCCCTTTTTTCTGTCTGATTAAAGCATTTTAATCCTTTCATATTGTCTGTGTTTTTTAGTAAATATCTACCATCATTTTTCCCCCTCCCTCTTTGCTATAATTTTTATTCCAAAATAAAATGAAGTTCAGTTTCTAATAGATTTACTTATTTTTACGAGAGGGTACTTTTTAACCATACTAGTGTACTTTGGGCTAGGCAATGTGACCAATTAGATTATCCCATTTATTCAGTTCACTGAACTTTTTTTTTTTCCTACTGAAAACAGAATAGTTAATATACAGTCAGCTAAAGCAACATATACTGCTTAGCTAGTTTCTGATTACCCACTAGAAGACTCCTCCAAACAGTGAATTCATTATGATTATGATTAAGAAGGAAAAAAAAAAAAAAAAAAAACACAGAGTAATTGTGCAAAATGATGATACTATGTTTTGTGAACATTTTCTACCTCTGTGGTGGAAAAGAAGCTGGTTCTTCTATTAGCACAAGCCACACAGATGTCCATTGCAGGGGGAAAGCATGTTTATACCACAAAAGAAGGCCCTAATAACTCATAGATGCCACAGGCATTTGTGAATAATGAGAGCTAAGATTAACACAGAAACATTACAAATATTATTGTGAATAGAATACAATACATAATTAACTCCTCACATTTTAATGAAAAATAGCAGAATTTGTTATTTCAAAGGTTACTTATTGTTGAATTTGCAGATAATGGTAAGTATGAGGGAACTGCCTAACTGAACACATATTTACAGAACCAAGATAAGAATACCAAACAAAACAGCAGTAAATTTGATTTGCATAAAATATACATGGTGAAACTTTGACTGCAATTTATATTGCTTTATCCTTTGGAAAAATATATAAACAGATTTTTTTTTTAAAAGCTGGTATCTTTTAGACCAAAATCTGTTCAACATTATTATATATGTTACACTTTCATGTGTGTATTATATAAAACAGCTGAAAAATATAAACTTTGATAGCTAGATCTACACAGAAGTGTGTAAAACAATAACCTTAGGGACACATTCTTCAAAAACAGTACACAGGATTTAGCCACACATTTGCCATTAAAATTAATGGGAGTTATTTAGCTATAAATCCTGAAGAAAAGACTTTGAAAATGTACCCCTTAATGTCAACACCATCAACATAATGCACAAGGGTGGAGGAAAATTGAATTTTGAACAATGAAGAACTTGAATATAAACCATGTGTAGTATTTTCACTGAATGATATTTCGGTATCCTGTAAGGCAACTTTATTGCCTAACTGCCATATTAAAAAACCCACACCTAATATTTTCAGAAATGCGATAAATAAGAACAGATGATTACTTCCATTTATCAGAGGTTAAAGTCACAACAATAATGAAAAATAACTCCTTGGTAAGTGTCTGAAATGGAACTGAAATTTATCCAAAGAACATTTTTAAATCTCCTGAATGTGCTTCTAAAAATTTAGGGGTGTTGGTACTGAGGTTTTTTCAATACAGAAATCCCACATACAAACATATCTACTGTATGCTGATTCCTGATCTAATACACTCGCATTTTTCATGTTTTCCTCTACTTTTCATATTAAAGAACCTTTATTTCTTCTAATAGCCTCAAGCAAGTCTCCTTCTAGTCTCCTAAGTAAACATTAACACTTACATTAGCGTAACACTTGTAAAGCAGCTTTTCTTTCAGTAAAATGAAAAAAGCACCAGTTCATCACTGAATTAATCCCATAGAGAGACTTGATCCATTTGTAGTCCCATTCCAACCCCGCTCTCCCAAATGCCCACTTCCTTCTCCCATGCTTCAAAAGAGAAGGAAGAAAACCAAAGCATATTCTATTAAAAGCTATTTTTCAGCACTAAAAGTAAACTGGAAAGTTGGGTTTGGTGTAACATTATACCAAAAGTTGCTCCATCATTTCGAATGGAATTTTTTGAGATAAAGACTAAAGGACAATGCCATCCTTCACAAAAAACAAAAAAAAAAAAAAAGTTTCAAATCATGCTTCTACTTTCACCAAGAAATAAAAAATAATTTACCCCCATGCCCTTTCACTTCTCTGGAACTGAGAGGACGTCTCGGTGTCTGGACAAGTACTAAATATTACACCAAAAGTATATACTCAATTCCTATGGGCCACTGAATAGCTGTAACTGAGAAGAGACACCCCACTCTGTGAGACCAGAGCTACCTCATCCATTTTCAGGCTTTCACACCATGCTTATTGCTTAAAAACAATATTAATGACAGAAATCATCATTCCGAGCATGTACACTCACTTCAGGATTATTACCAACTTCCTAAAAATAGCAAATTCCTATCTGGAACACAACACAGAAGGCAACATTGTGTGTTGCTGCAGCAGGATGCATTTAAACATTAAGATAACAGTAACCTAGATGAATGAGAAGTGAACTCTAGACACGTTCACCTTGTTTTCCACACTCATGTCACCTTCTTGAATCTAGCCAGAATAAAATTTGAATATATTTAGAATGAACCATACAATGTTGGCAAATACTAAGATAAAACATTACGTTTCACTAATTTATGAAACCAAAGGAATTTCTTTTGCTCGCAGAAAAATCTTGGTTTTTCATGTCACAGTTTGATTTCTTCAAATCCTCCACTCTTTGTTTTATGTATTATTTCCTCTTGATTTGCAATAGTCACCTAAAATTTCAAATATAGTTTAATTTTTGTAACATGAAACATGATCATGCATATTGCAAACATATGCACCAACACATGTGTTCCATCCTTTGATTGCTGTTACACTAGCGTTACTTTTAGAATAAAAGAACTGGTGCCTTAAAAATCGTACACTATTCAGACAAAAACAATTTGATACTGTGTTTTAAATACACTATGCTGTTAAAAGTAATACTTTTGAGGACATCTGCAACATGTGATTTTTTTTAAATGTAAACTGTTCTTGACAGCATGGAGATTCTTTTTCAGCCTTTTTATTACTATTATTGCAGCTGTGACCATATATATACACTTTACATATAGTGTATACCATATATATACTCGGTAGAACACTTGAAATGGGAATGTGAAGAAGTTGTCTGCAAACTGTAAAAAAGGTTTACATATAGTTTAAGAGTCACAGCATGCTTATCATGTTGATCAATATTATCTCATTTGCATATACTCCATATGGCAGCATTCATCTGTTGTCTTGTGCTTATACTTAGACGAAGGACTCCTTGGGGCAGGAACTGAGTGTCTGAACTGAGTAGTGCAGCAGTCCACAGTGAGGACTTCTAGAAACAACAGTGATGTGAATTGGAACAGAAATACAGAAAATAAAAATAGGAGTTTTCACAGCTAGTAAATAATGTAATACTTCTTAAAAAAAAAATCTATAATCTAAAATTCATATTATAAACAAAACAATTTTTTGATTACCGATAAAATTGTCACAGGTGAGACTAATACTCCTAGAAGAACTTCTGAAATCATGATTGGTCAAGTTTCTAAAACAGATGTTAATGCAGATATAAACTAAAGGACATCCAATAGTCTGTGTTATTGTAAGCAGATAACAGTACATTATATTACAGGTATTAATGTAATTTTACAGATTTACCAGTTTGGGGATGTACTTTATTTTTTGCACATCTGCAGTTAAGGTAGTTAACAAAATTTAAAATGAAACAGTTAATAATGTACTTATTCCTTTGTTTTCTAATGAGAAGACATAATGTACACATCACCTATAGAACTCTGCAGTATGAACTCTACCTCATCTATCTCAGGATTTCTTGATCATATAACCACACCTTAAATGTCATATATCTACCTTATGAATATGAACATACATCTAAGGTACTTTGGGTATTTTGCATATTTCACTTTTAGACTTCCAATAAATGGATGTTATTGACATAAATTTACACAATGGAAAATTTATTAACTAAACTCTTCAAGGTCTTTTTAGACATGGTTTTCAAGAAAACTGAATCCTTGGAGGAGATTGACAGGAAAACTCTTTGCAGCATCTTAGCATGTTTTCTGCAATACAGTAGGAAAATATCATTAGCTATTCAAAGTAAAACTTTCAGCAAATGTGCCTAAGACATATTGACCTTCATATAGTCAGGAAATGCATCTTGCATGTTTATGTGCTTTTAAATATAATTTGTCTAAACTGTCTGAAGTAAATCAAAAAGCTATCACTCAATCTTCTCAGTAGAAAGGGTAAATTTTAATTGCAGAACTTAAAACCTCACAATTAAAAGCTGTGTTGCTACTTAAAGCTAGCACAAACACAAGAATGAGAGTTCATGAATACAAATCAGCTTTTCTACCACATCCAGAAGGGTTCTGCAGAATAGCCTGATGAATACAGTCTGTACCTTCTAAATTTAGGTACAAGGAAAAAGAAGTGAAATATTAACCATGTTTTAACAAAATATAAGTTCTTTCCTTGTCACTTTGATTTGTGAATGACTGTGTGATAATCCACATTTGATTACTAAGAAAGCTGAAATTATGTTGATAATTCAAAGGTGAGCATGCAAATAAAAAATGTGATGAGAAACAAATGCAAACAGAAACTGGAGAGAGTGAGTTTTAGTGTTTTGTTTCTTTTCTTCCTGGAGCAAGGCATTTTGCAGAAAATCTTTCAGTAAGCAAACTCAGAATTTATTATTTTCTAATTTAAAGAAAAAGCCCCAGCTATAATGTCTCACACAGTCAATCCAACAGGTGGATGGAAGTAAATATTCATAAATACCAACTATGTACAAAAGGGGAAAAAAACAGTCATTGAAAGAAAAATTACATACTTCTCAACTCTGTGTTCGTGATTTTATGCCAGATTCTCAGCTGTTTTACCTTAAAAGGCCTCCTCTTAGTTAATGGGTCCACGTCAATGTATGCCAGATGAAATTCTAGCCTTTTGTCTGCAAAATCCATCTTCTAACCGCTTCTAGAGAAACCAGTAGACAGTTTACACAGCTAAACCAGCACTCAGTTATCCTTATCTGCCATCCAGGGCTGGATATGCCAGGAGGATTTTGTCTATGATAACTGGTCAATCCGGAGTCACTTCATTTTCTCCGGAAGGAGAGAAGATAGAAATGGTGCACAGTTAATACACACCCTGGCATAACCTTGCACTAATCTTCTTCAAGAAGAGGCTTAGGGCTTAAGGCAGGCATTCCCAATGGACTCTAAACCATCTCCAGATTCCCTAAGTAGTTGACAGAGATTTTCATCAATTTAGTGTCAGAATATCTAAGCTACCATTTTCTTAAACAGCAGAAACCTGATTGGAATCACACCTAACGCTTCTGAACAAACAAAAGTAGGCACTGATATTATCATGGCACCTCAAACCTTTGGATTTTATATTGTCCACACCTGGGTGAATGGACTAAGCAAACTTTCCAACAATTATAAGGATAATTCTTTGAAATTCAGTACACAAATCTGGGTTCACAAATTTGGGTTCTACCAGTGTTGGCCCAACTAACAACAGCATAAGAAAGTCCTTTCTTATTTAGAGAAAAGAGAATTGTATCTGAGATAATGGTGGCATATAGAAAAAGGTACTGGAGTTGTCACACACGATTTATCTATTATGCCTCCCCTGGCTTATCACAGAATAATCTTTTAATATTTTTTGTCTTGGCATAGGGAGGAGAGGCATCTCTGACTGAGATGATAGAGCAGAAGAAAGGATTTGGAGGGGGTGAAAGAGAACGCTAATTGCAAAATCATGTATTAATTTTCTGGTGTCAAGTGAACACTGCACCAGAAGTGTCCCTGGGCAAAAGAAGTTTCAAAGGTTTTAAAAGCATCCCTGAGAAGAAGAGGTTTCAAAGACTATCTTATTGCAGATAAGATAAAGATAAGATAAGATAAATGTTCAGGAATAAGCACCAGGTGGTGTTTGCCTAATGCCAGGTTTGACTTGAAAAACCTAACTTTTTCTTAGTAGAAGTTTTGGGGAATATCTATTGTGGGGAAGAAAAAAAAGTATGTCAGCTAAATCGAATCCAAGTTTAAGTAGTACTTAAAATCTGTAATGCTATCTGAGATCGAAACATAGCTTCTAGTCCTAGTTAAAACTGCCAAAACTCAAGCCAGTTCTTTGTCCTCACTGCTATTTAAAACAAGTCAATTAAATGAAAAAGCAACTTCTTCATAATCAATAGAAATAAATCTGGATTTGCATTTTCCAGTGTCTGGTACCCTGGCTTGGTGGGGTCTCTTGGCCTCACCTTACTTTGGACCAAGAAACAGCAAGTACTGAAGGCATTAGCTCTAGGGACATCCAGATATGCCCAGTCCTGGTTTGTGCCGGCAGGGTTTCCAGCATTTGGTTGATGCACATGACAAAGGACCTGAAAGTGACATAAATATACCCACTAAAGGAAGCACTCCCCAAAGAGGACATTTTTCTTCTGGGTAGGTCTCCTCTGAGTCAGAGGTAACATGAACCAGCTCTTCTAGACAGCACAGTAATCCAGGAAATTGCACATCTCATCTTTCACATCTGCTAGCAGGATTTTCATACTACATATTTATCAACCAGAGACCTGCCTTACTTGAAGAAGAAGGATTAATTATGTTTCTTGGCCAATGGGATATATCTTAGGTAAATCCAGGAAGATTTTTTTGCAAAATTTGCCACAGTTTTAAGGATTAACATAGAGGCAGGGCACAAAGAGTTCATCTGCCTACTTTTTTTTTTTTTTT
>VWZT01008901.1:617229-665687 GCA_013397055.1 Pachycephala philippinensis
GGGGGATGTGACAAAGAGTTCATTTTTTTTTTTTTTTTTTTTTTTTTTTTTTTTTGGGTCATTGGAAAATAATTCAAAGGGAAGGTAAAGATTGGGTTTCGTTTTTTCAAGGAATAGTTTGAAAACAGTGGTGTTTGAAGTTCTGGAATTTGGATAATTTCTGGATTCCACTTGTAAAAGTGGAAATCAAAAGAGAGGCAGCTGCTGGACAACTAAAGTAATTTCCCTTTGACTTCTTTTTATGTCCTTTTACTTAGCCGGTGCCGAGTATTTCCATCGGAAAGAATGCCCTATCCTCATGCCTCACCTAGACCAACATTTGAACAAACACCTTGTGAGAGACAAGGTTAAACCATGAAAGGGAGAAATAGGTAAATATGCAGGTCTTAGTTCTTTAACAAAGCAAGATAAAAATGCGTATTACGTGCGTGGCTGAAAGTGTTTAAAAAAGAGATTAAAAAGTACCAATTTAAAATCACCTAGGAATAAGTTTTCTAAACAGTATCAATCTTCACCACAAATAATGCAAAAAAAATGAAGGAAAAGTTCACATCTTCTCTATTTCAGCATTACTGAAGTATACATAAATACTTCATTTGTTTATTTTAGAAAAACTTTTCTTCCAACCACTTCTTGAAAAATCTTAATCCTCATTTTTATTTTTACTAGAACAGGAAATTTCAAACACCTACTTTCAAATGTAATCTAAAAATCCAACAATTTATTTAATCTATTTGAAATAACTAACCATCAGAAACATTCCATTTGTGAATTAGATCATCATAGAATCATTGAATAGTCTGGGCTGGAAGGAACTTTAAAGACCATCTAGTTCCAATCCTCTCACCACAGGCAGGGAACTTCCACCAGACCAGGTTGCCCAGGGTCCCATTCAACATGACCTTGAACACTTCAGGGATCCACAGCTTCTCTGGGCAACCTGTTGACTCCAGATAGAAAGGAATGAGAAATAGGGTAACATTTCTGACAAAGCAAAAGTAAATCACCCACAGAAAGAGGTGCTCAGCATCCCTATATAAAAAAAATTAGGGCAGATCCTCAGTTGGTGCAAACTACAACACATCCACAGACTGCAGCGAAGTTATGTTAAATCACACCAGCTACAAAACTGTCCCCAAGCATTATACTCATGCTCTGTTAAATACTGACCTAAAATGCATTCTGAAATGCAACTTCTCATTTAGACAAGGCTCCTCAAGGAGGATGACCTTGTAAGGTACAGCTGCCGTGCTGTTTGTGGTAAAAGGCAGTCAGTGAGGAAACCACTTTGGTAATGTTGTGAGAGTGTTGTTAAACTGGGAGCAGGTGGGAACAGCTTCCATGTAGGAACAGCAGCAGAGCAAATGAGAGCAAGTACTCAAAACTGCTTCTTCAACGATTCTAAACAAAACCTGGACACTGTGGTAATCTGAATATAAGCAAAATAGTGCTATTTTTTTTCTATACAGGCCAAGTGCTAGATTTTCTATTAGGTGAATTTAATTCACAATAAAAACTCAGTTATGTTTAAGCACTGAATTATTTTTGCAGTCATAGTATTCATTTAGGAGTTGAATTCCATGATCCTTGTGAGTCCCTTCCAACTCAGGATATTCTGAGTCTGTGCTGCTAGAGCCGAATACCTTTTTCTGTTTAACAAAATGAAATTCCTTAAATAATAGATATATAAATAAATAAACCTCTATAAGGATACAGTCTCTGCCAAGGCCAGCTGTCTTTACTGATATGTACCAGGAGCACAATTTAAAGCTATGTTAAGAAGTTGTGATTTATACAGTCAACTTTTTTCCAAAATTTCAAAGTTTTGTGCAAAAGAAAACAACACCTTTAAAGAATAAACAAAGAATACAACAGTTGTTATTGGAATAGGAATGTGGCACTGAGCTATCTCTCCCACTTTAAATTATGGGAAACTTTAAGTATGTCAAGCATGAAGGAACTAATAAAAAAGGAGGCAAGTCCAACTGAACACTTTATTTGTACCTCAGTAAAATTCTTTCAGAAAAATAATTTAAAGGATGTTTTGCTCCTAATGTTCCACTCTTCTCTGAATTCATTGTTCACGTGGTAAGGAAAAATGTTCTACCACTCTCCATTATTTGCATTTTTACATATGCTTAAATTGTCAGAATTTTCATATACTGTTCATTATGCAGTTTTAGGAACTTGCTTTTACAAGGATAAAAAAGGGAGAAATTCAGGTCCTAGCTTTAGTACCACTAAATGGCTCTACATAGGTACTCTCCTGTACTTGGAAGCAGCAGCAACACAAAGTAGTGGCCCAAAATAGGACAGCGAGAATTTTGCAGTTGTCTTTAACACCAGGATCTCACATTTTGTTCTTGACAAAAAGCTAACAACTGCTCTTAGATCCTCCATGCAGAAAATTTCAGTGTTCACCACTCAATGTGTCCCTCAGGATCATGCAGTACCACCAACAGTGGTGGAAGAAGAATCTTTTCAGAGCACCACAAACAGAAGTCAAGAACCAATAAATGTATCCCTTCTGCTTCTCCTTTCTCATTTATTCAAGCACTCCACACATATTATTCATTACACTGCCTTTCCATAATAACCAAAATATAAAGTCAACTCTGTGCTATTACTGAAATATCTGCTGCCTCCTCAAGTGCTTGCCATCTTTCTTTCAAACACCATATCTGGAATTTCACCACAGATCATGAAATTACGTATCTTAATTTTTGTTAAAATGCATCTAAATAAAATAAAGTCTGAGAAGCTATAATCTACATTATCTATTAAGACTACAGGTGAAAAAAAGCCAAAACAAACAGAAGCAAGATATATACTGAAAATCAAATTTATTGTGATTTTTAGTCAATCTGGAATTCTAGGATGAAAAATCTGCGTGTAACTTTTGTACAGCATGAAAATGGCATTACTGATGGAAAACCAAGTGGTAATACTCACACGTGCATTTGACATACCACATGTAAAGTACTGCTGGCTAGCCCACTTCCAGAAGCAAGTATCAGGGACACACATTAAAACACGAGTCTGAGGACTGCCAGAGTGGTGGAACTGAGCACAGCTTCATATCTCGCTTCTGATATTGTGTCAGCATCACTCTAAGCAAAGGCGGCAGCCTCCAAAAAAAATTTAATCCAGTCCACATCTTGTGGAGTGGGTGGGTGATGAAGATTCAACATCTGAAGACTGGTAAATAAAGCAAATCAATAAATAAGGAGTTCCTTAGTATTCCTCTCTTTATGAAGAGAGAAAAGAAATAATGAATTTTGAAAGTGAAGCCAGTATCATTTAGATTAATGTAGAAAATAACATTCAGAAGTTTGTGCAAATGCCCGAAAAACATCAAAACATCTAACTAATTTGAAACAGTATTCCTTAGATTACTTCTTTTATAACCCACTTTCATCACCTATTACAAAAATACATACAAATTCCTTTCTGGATATAAGAATAGTTGCATAATATTTATTGCTGTTCATTAGCATGCTCAGTTTGTTGATAGATTGCCTTCATATCATATGGGGGGTGAGGGGGGGAAGAGGAAATTGGAACCAAAACCAAAAAGCAATTTAATTATTTTAATTAATTCCAGCTTTTGAAATTATGCAGAATGCTACTGAATATTTAAAAAGCTATACGAACCAAAATATATTTATGCTGCATTGTACCAAATGGAATGCAGTAGGAAGGTACTCTTTTAGGTTCTTTGAGAAGTTGCACTGGAAGATATCACAACCTAGATCATAAGTGCACTTTGTGTAAATGTAAATAGGTGTTTTGGATGGTTAATATGCAATATGTTAATGCAAGTTATAGATTACCAATAATATCAAAAGAAAAACACATTTGTAAAACTCCTTGCTAATCTATAAGATACATGCAATCGAGAAACACTTGCTATGGAATTAGGGGTCCTGGGCTCCCTATATGCCTTCACTCCATTTTAACATATTGGACCAACTAACTAAACTAATTAGTTAAAAGTAAAAGTGCAACCTGAGTAACCCTCATAAAGAATGTAAACTAGACGGGTGGGGAGGTCTATAGGTGTCAATCAATAACAAAATGCAAACTGTCAAGCTTGCTTTGCTAACAAACTGTCACATCAACAATATGCAGTTAATGACTACAAATTAACTGTATACCAGATGCTTGACACTTTGTTATGACACTTAGCAAGCTAGTTGACATTTGGGGGATCAAAGCTTCTTTAATTACACTTTGTATAACATGTGCAACCTTTATGCTAATGTCCACATATTCCTTAGAGCAAGACTGTTCAAGTGGCAGAGACTAGGTTTTTTTGGACTTTGAAACAATCCAGTAAATCTGGATTTTAACTGAAACAAAACTGCTTTTACATCATTATTCAGTATTACCACCCTGTCTAAAATAACTCTTTAACTTGATGTACTATACCATATTCACTCACTTATAGACACCCTCTGCGTGAAATAATGCATTTTCAAACAGTGTTAACAGTATCTATAAAAGAGAGAAGCACTAGACACACTGCATTTAAAAGCATCTCTGTGTTCAAACTGATGTCTAGAATCAATGCTACACATTGATATGTCTTTCCTAAACCAAATTAACTTTCTCATCACACAACGAAATGTAGGACACAGCATTAACAACATTTTTATTTAGCCAGTACTTATAATATTGTTTGTCATGCTCACGGAAAAAATATCAACTAAAAGCAGCCCCAGGTCTGCAAATCTATTGCCTTACTGTGTTGTTGCAAAGGTGTGTTTTCAAACATTTTAACTTTCCTGTTTATTCTTTAAAATACAGGTCCCCAAATTTCACAGAAGTTGTATGCAAGTTAAGGAAGGAAATCATAATCCTAAGTACTAAAGACTTCTCTTAGCAAGGGAAAATAGCCTTTAAAGCAAAATATAATGTCTAAAGTAACATCTGCCTATTCTGGACAAAAGTGATACTTGGAAAAATACCATAAAGGCATAAATTCAAATGGCCTTTTTCCATCCTAGACACATAACTCAGATTCTTAAATACATTTTTATTTGGATTGCATTAACATCCTTTAATACCGCTCACCAACTCAGGTCTTAGCATATAACACTTATTACACTGGATGTTAACTGGTTGAATGTTAACTGCTATGATCACCACACTGCATCAGTGGACATAACTGTGTGGAGGGTTTCTTGATGCCTCTGGGAAAAGCTTTCAAAGTGCATGAGGAAACAAGGCTGGGTTTATGTGTCTTAGCCACTTGCCAGATAACTTATTCTCCTTGTTCTATGTGAGCTGCTAAATTAATTTTCTGTAAATTCACAGTTCCATGCAATTTTTGTCTCAACTATGTAATACCAATAAGCCAAATCATTTGCACCTTTCTCCGAAGCACCATAAACTGTATGGACCAGGCTCATCTAACCTAACAGAAGTCTAAAGCCTAAGCATCCCCATCTAAGCAAATCATTCCTTACCCTCAGCTGAAAGGAACAGGAAATTTTAAGGCATAATTCATGTGATCTATTTCAGACGTTCACATCAGGGGCAGATAAGCAGTGCTCTGGAAGTGTTTATTTCTCTTTTACATAGCCCAGCTGCAGATGAATCCCTTCCTCAGGGCTTCCGGTAGGATCTACCAGAACTATTCTATTCAGGCATCTACAGGGTCATGAAAGAAACACCTGTAGCTTGTCTACATGAGTGGTTTAGCAAAGCTACTCACTTATGCATCTAACTCTGATCTTGATGGCAAATTTGATCACTTGAAGGTTCAGCACAACACAATTAGTCAAACCCATCTAGCTAAGAGCTCCTATTAGCAGTCAGGAAAGACAACAGGAAAAATACTAATCCTAGATGCTTTCTAACCAAGTCAGGGATACAAAAAACGGTGTCAGCACTATAAATGAGAGCTTGACCACCCAGCTGGATAAACTGTGTGAAGAAGGATATTAATATGCAGAATATTAATTTCTTTGTTTTCCAAGATTCAGTTAGATCTTTAGGTCCCAAGAGTGAGGACACTGCCATCATGACTCAGATGGTATCAAAGCCATTTAAGTGATGTTATTTATCCTTTTCTATGTATTCTTATACTTAATTACTTCACGCCAGATACAGCTTATTTGTGTCATAATCTAACTAACAGTTAAAAAATATGTGTATTTATCTGCTTTCCATTGCATGGCACAACACTGCATGTAGTCAAATAACCATGGATGCACATGCTTTTTATTAGAAATCCTTTTAAAGCATCGCCTACCATCTACAAAGAACAGCAGAGAAACCAAAAAGCTGCTGAGATGATCACAGTGAAACATGAAGTGAGAATCTGTTGTGTGAATTCCCCATGCAATGCTCAAAACTCTCTATCTGCAGTGATATACTTCCAAATACCATTTTAACCCAGCTATCAAATCCAAAAGATCTGCTAATTGTTTAGCTTTTTCCTACCTGGCAGCAGAATTACATGGTCAAGCTATAGAAAAGCAGGAGAGCATCCTTGTTATTACTACATTTCGAAGCACAATGGTGCGAAGACAGTTCTGTTTGTTGATGGTTCATCAATCAAAGATATTTCTTTCACTATTAGGCTTTGGAAACGCCCATCAGCAGTAGGTCCACATCTTTATTTAGTTTTCCCCTTTATTATGGATAGTGACAGCGGTGTAATTCTATCCTGTAGTCACTTAAAGAGTAAGATTTGCGACAAATCGGATTTTCCAAGTTCTGCATGTTTTATCAGTTTTGGTTTCCAGATTCTTTGTACAAAAACCACCACATCTTGGCTTGCAGAGCATGCAAGTAATGAAAAATCATTCCTTAATAAGAATCCAAATTTTCACTTAAATTAATTTTGGCTAATTGTTTTACACTAACTAAATAAAAAAGGAAAACCATGAAACTTTACGACAGCATCATATATCTGTAAAACTTAGGGGAGCTTATTTTCTTTCTTCTTTAAAAATATTACTCAGATGAAAGGCAGATGTTTTAGACCTAGAATGATTATACAACTGATATAATATCAGTGGTTATCTATTAGGAAAATAACGGAATTACCATTTCCATTATTTCCTATATGCTGCTGTGAGCTATGTAGTAATAATTCTGTAAGCTTCCTAATATAATTTTAAGTGCTACATGTTTGAAAAAAGTAAAAATTATATGAATATATCCACTTACGAAAAAAGCTTTCACTGATTAGAGCTCATTTCCCTAATATACAGATTTCTAAAGACAGCTCTATTTTAGTTATGTAAAGCATGTAAAAATTGGCATGTGCTCAATCACAGCTGAATCTGAAATTAGCCTGTCATTTTAGACACCATACTTTGGGGGTGGGAGAGGGGAAGCTCCTCCAGAAAAACTTTTCCTGGAGATTAAGTGGCTAATGGTCTGCTGGCACAACAACGTTTTGCAGAAAGATGTTCTCGGTTTGTTATTTTCAACCTTATTTTCCAGGCAGAAGAAAGTAGAAGATGCTATTTCTTCAGAAAAGACCCCAAATGTCCCTTTTCTCTTTGCAGAGTGAACAAATTCCACCAATAATGCCTTACTCTGGCTCTCATCTTGCAGCCCCTAAAGAAATAGAAGAAAGCTTCTGATTCAAATAAGAAGACATGCAACTGTAGGAGTGCTTTAATTCACATATACATACATACTTATGTATACATATAGTCTTTTATGTGGGAAAACAATTCATTATTTCTTTGGGAATATTCGGCTCAGAAAAAGCTAAATATCTTCTCATTAACTGAAATCAGAAACACTAGAAAGAGCCAGCCTCATTACTGCCATGTTTAGCTTATTTTTAGCCATTTCCTGAGCAGAACATAACTAGACTTTCTTTTTTGTTGTTGTTGTTCTGATTAAAATGGGCACTGAATTTTTCAAGCTGTAAAAACAAAACTGATCTTTAAAACCTGCTTAAATTCATCATCAGAGTTCACAAACTTTATGAGAAAAAAATATTATGGGCCACTGTATGAAAACTGAATTTGACGAAAAGCTTTTCATCAGTTATCAAAACCCCTTGATATCCAAACAGCATGCACATAATGATACTAAAAGCTCACAATGGAACTTCAGAGGGCTATCAAGCCATGAAAGATCTCATAAAAAGACAAGTGATTAACTTATTTAAACCAAGCAGAAATAGGAGTCAAAACCACCTCTCTCTTACTTCTTATGCACACAGCATTTTGCTTTGGAATAAATGGATCTCACTATTATAATTTATCACAGAAGAAACAAAATATAGGTGTTTTAGTTAGTTGATAGAATAATATTCAGCTGCTCACAAAATAACTAATTCAATGAACAACAACTTGCTAATGTGAATTCAGGCTGAGAAATGTGAAAATTCTTCTTTCAAAAATATCCTGAAAGTATTGATTACTAAGCTACTGAGCCATTTTACCGGTTTATATCTTTTTATACATTTCCTTAAAAACTATTTATAAAACATCTTGATTTAACAGCTGTAAATAGTTAACAGCATTTTTGAAATAAGTACTTAAATGAACACAACCTACCAAAGAAAAAAGTACTCACTACAATTAAAAAGCCCTACAACTGCTTGGTAATGTGTCCTTAATCAAGACAAAAGTACTTGGTGGGGTGTATTACAGTTAAGAGGGTGTATCCACAGCAGATGAAAGTTTGCTCTCAATTTATTACCCCTAATAAAATCAATTAGATTAAGCCCAAAAAGCCGGAGTAAGGAAATGGTAGCTAAATATATGAAGTTCAAAAGAAATAGAAGTTGTTAAAGAATTATTTAAAGGTTTTATGTCACTTAGCAGGCTTATAAAGAGTTCAGAATAGTTAGGTAGAATAAATATTTGTTTCACAAAATGTAACCTGCTTAAGATGCTAATACTGAACATTTTCCAGGTTTGCAGGATAATGCAACCATTTCAAAATACACAACACAGACCTGCTTAGATTATGGTACCATGTCTGTGCTTAAGCCCTGAAGAAACGTTTCTATAAATCAAGGAGATATCTATGGAACAGAAAAAAGAGAGCCCATATTCTCCTAGCAGGCAGTTTATGGGCAATGGAAATATAGTCCACTATTCTGTACAGTCCTCAGTATTCCATGGCCAGACACAGTGTTCTGCATACAGTAACCAGTATTTATTTTGTTCCTCAAATTAAACGTGAAAAACAGTCGGATACTCAAGTGCTGTATTTTTTACTGCTTGTTGACTTGTCACATGAAACAGGATCCTGGGACATGACTACCATAATGCAAAAGTAAATCATTCAGGCTTTAGATGTCCTTGGCTGTCATAAGGGTTTAGAGTAATCTGCTCAATTTTTGTTTATCCTTCCATCTCCAGCAGCAGTTAAGGCTAGATTGTTATTTGGGGAAATACTACAGGGGAGTAGTACAGGGGACACTCAAGTCTGGCAATTTCAGTGATAGTATATATAATTAATAAATAAATTGATAATATATTATTTAAAATCTTCATTTTAAATGTTTGGGCAGATAAAGATTTTCTGCAGAATTCTGCAGCACTGCCCCCCTTCCATGCAACCATGTAATTATTGCAAACAGAACACATAAAGGGCCTGTGAATTTATTGTACAGTTTTAGGCTTTCTCACTCACCCTGTATTTATCCTTTCACTTAGATTTACACGTCTGCAATGCAGAAATACTCATGTGGCACAACCATCCTGTGCACTTCTTTCACAACCAATGGTGCAACACAGGAACTTCTATAGTTTGCTTCCTCTGACCACTCTGAACTTCTTTATAATGAAGTGTATAACATCTTAAAAATCCAGTTCCTTCACTACCAAAGATCACTGGTCACTGGTTCTGACAGAGAGTTCTACAATGTTGACGTAAACTGGGATGAACTAATTCCACCACTGCAGATCAAAGTATTTTAAGCACTGCAAGTATAGGTCCTATTGGTGGGACGTTTAGGAAATTTTCTCCATCTCCAAATCATGGCTGATGTGTAAGGTAGGTATCACATCATCTAGGAAATAGCATGAGGCCCTATGAGAAAGTGCAGTTTTCTGGCACAGTGTTGAAGGATTGAAAGAAATAAACCTAGTGCTGCCTTGTCTGTAGCACCTTTGGGAAATAGTTTCTAGAGTGGACTATTGCCAGGACTACAATTGCATTTTTTTTTTTTCAGAGGGAATTCACTGGTTTATCCCAAAAGACTACACAAAAAATGGTGGAGTGGGGGCAATCAGGATCCAGTAAAAACTGAGCTATTTTAAAGCATAGGAATGCCCACAGAGACCAGCTCTACACAAGACACAATACACAGAATTAAGGAAAAAACTTTCTAGATAATCACTTAATAGATAGCAAAGAAAATCTACCAAAGAACACAAATATTTTAAATGTTTTTTGGGCTTTCCTGGTTAAATAGATTTAAATTTGATACCTTTTAGAACCATTTTAGTTGTGTAATACTCTAAAATATGTATTTTAATAATGAAAACATGCAGGAAATATAAAAAAATCAAACTTACTGAACAAAATTACTTAATACAAGTATGTAGTATACAAATATGCGTATTACAAATGTGTATATTGTATACACATCAATATATAAATCTATTTTATACATTACAGCTACACAGTTAATTGATTTTTTTTCAGTGTGCACTCTAAAATGCAGTATTTAAAGTATTGCAAGTAAAGTTTGCAACAGTGTTTTTCAACTACATTGTAAGTATGCCATTAGCTTGTCTTGCTCATGTTAGATATCTGTTTATGCCATGAAGTTCAAACAAACATGTGACTTCTTTAAATTCAAAGCAAGCAATTTGTAGGCTGCTCATCCATTATCTCCAAATGTGCTCTCTGTACAAGGTCTACTAAAGTAATGGTTCTTTCATCAAAGCCTAATGGTTTGTTTCAAATAATCAAAGTAGTGTTTATATCACTGTCCTCAGGTGCAACCATTTTGTTTCCAGGAGAACGGTATAGTACATGTTAATGTCACAAGTGATAAATCAAAGCAACTACATTTGTTTCTCTACCTTAACCAATCTACCCTATGTCTTCAACAACAGCAACAAAAAAATCACCCTGGCATTTGCACTCTGTAGTTTATTCTGAGAGTAGGAGTAATTTTGCAAGAGTAAAACACTGTACGCAAAACCACTCGCTCATTCCTTTCTCCTAAACATAACAAGTATAGCTTGACTTATGTGGGAACTAGCACTGTTGTTATCTGAAGCCAGACAGGAAGATGTTTCTCCCCGTTACAAGATCTCATGAATCCTGTGATCATTTTCATGCAACATCCTGTTTTTGGTTAACTACAAATTAACTCAATTATCCAAAACACTCTTTTTTTTTTTTTTTTTTGGACTTAGCTATCTAAAGGGGAAAAAAAACTTGAAAATCCTTTAACAGGAAAAAACAAAAATCAAACTCACCTGCTACTTCGGAGGATCTTAGACAGTTCAATGGCTATACAGAGCAGAAGTTAAGTTAGAGCTACAACCACATTTTCCATTCTTTATTCTTTTGCAATATTTTGTTGCATTGTTGGTAAGAGTTTTGTGTGTCTTAATATGATAAGACAGGAACTTCAGATACCCTGTGCACCATATTGGATTTGGTGTAGTAATTACTGCGGTGATGTTATTCTCTTTACCAAAAATGTGCTGGGAAACTCAAGCAGGGAAAGCTTTCTGTCCATGGGAAGCAGAACCTGCACAGACATCAATCATGCTCTATTTTCAATTAAAGGAATGACACTGACAGCAGCAGTAGGAGATGCTGTCAGTCCTATTAGATACAGGATGAGAGTTGCCTATATTAACAGCTGAAGAGAGTGAGAATCATGGAATAACATGGGAACAATGATAGACAAGTGAACTGGAGTGGACCAGAGGTTCACTTTATGAGTCTAAATGCAAACCATCATCTTCATCAGCATCCAATATCCGAGGAAAACTAATACTCACATTTTGTTCAAGAAAGAAGACAGGAACCATTGCATTATTGGGTGAGGTTTCTGAATGAAGAAGGCACTTAATATACTGCTGGGCCTTTGGAAAAACTACCACACTGAACACGTTTGAAGAACATCACTAGAATTGTGAGCTGTAGTAAAACGAACAAGCAAACAAACACCTTTCCATCCACTTAAGTTTGGAAATTTGAAATGCAAGATTAATTGTGGAGTAAGCACCCCCCTGTACTCCAGGACTCCTCATGATACCAGCCTGCTTCCTACATGACAGAATTTAGTAAATTACCCACATCTGCCAGAATGCATCTCAGGAGTTACTGTGGTGCACCTCACACACAGAAGGAGGAAAATAAAAACTGGAAATTAACACATCACTAATAAATTCACATTTGGATAATTTTTGTTTTATGGAACTTCCTACCAATTAACATTAACTCTGAAATACAAAAACATAAGGAGACAAAAAGTAAGAAGAAATTTTCAGTGATGTTAGGCCATAACATTTTTTTTTTCCAAAATGTCAGCAAAAAAGAAAGTTTATGTGAAATATTTTTTCCTGTTTTTTCCCCCACAAGTTGGCCTATCGGGTGTTGGAGTTTAAAAAAAAAAATAGGCCTGACTCTTCTGGTTTTAATTGTGTTAAAAGATCTGGATAACTGCTAGAGCAAGTGGAATTAAATGCCATGACAAAAAATGTGGAGCTTGAGAAGACTGCCAAGGAAACAGTTTCTGAACCCTCCTTCTTTACACTCTTAAAAGCACTACATTTGTTCTTTTCCCAACCTCACCTGTAGATGCAGGAAATAAGCAGAAATAACGTTGGTGTCAGTCATATTTACATAAATAAAAGGCATACCAAGGAAAGCAATTGCCAAGAAAAGTCTGCCAGGGTTTTGGTTTAGAAAATATGGCCACCAAGAAGGGCTAAGAGCAGCAGTACTCAGTCTAAGGAGGGAGGTGTGGAGAGCATCCGAGGGCCTGTCTGGTTTCTCTTTTGTATTTGTTTTCTTTCAGCTGCTTGTCCTTAGTGCAGAAGGACAGAAGTTGTCTACTCAGAAGCAGCACTCAGGGAGTAGGCACCAAAATGAGCCACTAGCTCATAGCTGCAGCATACTGAGGAAGCAAGCAGACATGTGAGCCTGAGCACAGGGAAGCACTGGAGCATTTTACTGCCTTCTTGCACTCGTTTTCTTCTTTAGCCATCCCAAACCCTGCTGCTCAGTTCCCTACCTCTTCACTTCTGAAGCCACTCACCTCACAAGGTAGCTTCAAACATCTGGGAAGATTCTGGAGGAAAAAATTAATGGTGCCAGAAGAGTTAGCCAAATAATAGGAAAAGAACTGGGGGGCTAAGGTGTAAAAAGTCAAAAAGGTAAGAAGAAAAATCCCATTTCTCACTTTTCTTTGTGCACATCAAGGCTACTTGTGAACCCAACATGTTCAGATGTATCAAATGTGTAACCCCAAGGAGCAAGACAAAGAACAAAAATTTTCTCTAGCTAATTTTACCCAATATAGAATAAACTCTACACTGAAAGTGTGAATAAGCTGACGAAATCTGACATTAAAAATACATTCCTATCAACTTGCTTTCGCACATGAGTCACCACAACAACTAACTTTTTGAAAAGTAAAGGGAACCACCAGATATAAATTCTCCTCAGTTCATTAAGGGGGGTATTTTATTCAGTAAAAAAGCCTTGAAAAGGCTTGAAAACAAAGACTTACTTGGCTAGCCATCTAACACTAAATAGTGATTAATTTTCTACTACCACACTCCCTATTAGTATTACTCCCAAATGTTCAGTTTAATTTAAGTACTTTCTGATTCATGAACAAGGGAATAACATACAGCTATAAAAAGGTAATCCAATCCTAAAATGGCCTTAACCCCCATAATCTGCACTTCAATGGCAAGGGAAACTGTATAGTTTTGAAACTGTAATCAAGATTTTTTTTTTCAAACACACACACTGGAGCTGTCCTTTGCTCCCATCACTTATTAGATTACAATAAAACGACCATGTTCTCTTTACGGTGGGAACACAACGACCCTGGGGTGATTTATAATCTTGTGAAACCCTGTCCACACTGCTGACCAGACTTTTCCTTTTTTTTTTTTTTNGTCGCTATCTGTTTCTTCAACTGATGTCTTCCTGCTGTGACAACACTGCTGGATAGCTGTCAGCACATAAGTATTTTTCAGACTACATATTATCTCTGCACGCACTTCTTGTGGGTTGTTGTTTGTTGTGGTTTTCTTTTTCTCTTGTTGAAAGCATTTCTGTGTTTGGTGTTTAGACAGAAAAATGGACCATTCTAAGAATGGTTCTAAGAATTTCTCTTCAGTCTGATGCCTAACCCAGAGAGGACAACCAAACAGAAAAGAACTGAAGTGGATCTCTTAATGACAGAAACAACACTGTTTCTTCTAAACTTAACACACTACTACTGACTAGATATCATGCTGCAGTCTTTTTATCATGAATGTTTTTGCACTTCAAGAACAAAATATCTGGAGTATTCCCTGATGAAAGTATTTCATATACGAATTAAATGCAAGTTTTGAGAAACATCTATAAAATGTTTTTAAGCAGCAAAAACGAAGAGAGAAGAAGAAAGAACCAGAGAGCACACAAACAGTGCAGTAGAAAATATAAAGAAGGGAACTTGCAGATACTGAAATAAATACACAATTTTCTTCTTTATTAAATAAGTGCACATTGAGAAAATATTTTTGAACTTTCCCCACCCTCAGCATGAGACATACTTATCTAATTCAGTCTAATGGAAAGCACCGCTAATTTTACTATCTACAAATATTTTTAACAATGTAATTTTTAAAAGAATCTAACTTGATATAGTGCTTATTCCTCACACATTTTAAACCAATAAAAGTGTATAATTTTATGCTTCTCCTAAAATAAGCTAGTATTCATTTGATTTAGACTTTCAAAAATTAATCATTAAAGATAAGTTAATTAGAGCCAAACAGTGACTTTGCTAGGATTCCTGAGCAAAGACATCCTTGTACAATCTCGAGTGAAAGTTCATGATGATAACAGCCATAATTTCCCCTTACATGCCTGTGCTATGTCAGGATTTCAGTAAATTGTCCCGGGTCCCACCCTCAACAGCATGGATTACATGCTATCCTACTTTGGATAGTGCATAGAGGGTTACAGATGCTGCCTCCCCCCTGATTTGGCTGTCTGCATAACATGAGCTTCAATTTGGTCATAATTAGAATTTGACTCATTAATAGCAAAATTTGCACTGATCTGAATGTTGCAAGATTTCTCTTTTAAAGCAAATGCTCAGCTGCTCCACATGATACCTACTAGATTCTCCCTTTCCCTATGCAAGCTAGTGGCATTTCATAACAACTTTCAATGGAAGTAGAAATCGGGTAACTATCGCTTGAAACAATATTAGGTAGCTATGAGTAAATACAACAGGTAATTGAATTATGCACAAAACTTCCACAACTTTCTTCATATGATAGACTCTAGCTAAACATATAACAATTTTTTTACTGAATGTAACTGTTCAATATTCTAGTGAAGACAACAAAATAAAGCATTTCAATCAGATGTGCTTGACAGTTTCTTCACCTGCCAAATATCTGGTTTAGGAAAATAAAATTACATGCAGTCTTCACAATATTGCACTTGATATTTAAAAATTAAATAGGCTTATGCTGGAGTTAACACCAGCTATTCTTTATTGTTTTATTCATCACTGAAAGCTATTTCAGAAGGATAAAAAAAGTATTTCACTTCATGGAGATAAGGACAAATTGATAATTGTAGCAAATAAGTCAGGTTGTCCTTTGCTCTCAAGGAGGTAACCTACTGTTTCACTCCTCTAAGGACTTGCTTAATAAGATGAACAAATTCTCAGGGAAAAAAAAAATCAATTAAAATTGAGAAAAGTCCCCTAGGATAAAGTTCGTTTGGCAGTCCATGCATTTCTCAATCATTACTTCAGTTTGTTCTAAGTAATAATACATTCTTACTGCATGTTTCTAAGTAGTACTTCTTTTGGTAAAAAAGCACTTTCAGAAGTGAACTCTAAAAACCGATGCTGAATCAGCAAGGGCTGCTGGATAAAAGAGGGGTTAGGAAGTAAGATATCCAATGGATGCATAGAACACCATTAGAAACAAAGTACATATTCCTAGGATTGCAAAATGAAAAGTCAATACGAGTTGCTAATATAAAAAACCCTTTTATAATGGACTGTTAATTTATTAGTTTTTCTAACCAGGTCTTTATAGAGCCTTGGCATTGCAGTATATCCTGGGGGAGTGGAGAGGTTATGCATTCATTCATTTGTTCTGTAAACTACAAAAAGCCTTCCCAATCTGCAGTCATGAACCAACAAATCCCACCTTCAAAGGACAATCAAATAATAAAATGGGAAAGCCAGGAATAGTTTCCCTTAAGCACTCTTCATCCTATTTGCTGTTGATTTAATTTTTTTTTCTTTTTTAAAACAAAACCTCTTCTTGCTCATTAATATGCAAAACAGTAACAAAAATATATCTTTGTTTTAAAAAATCTATTGGATTAATCACTGCCTCAGATTACCCTGCAGGTATACTTTTGTATAACAGCACTTGTCACTAAAGCCTGAATGTCAATCCCAACAGTCTGGCCCAACACAAATTGGTAAATTATAGCGTAGTCATCCAAAATTTCCTACCCTTTGGATTAATAAATAGACAAGTAAGTTCTGTATATCTTATCCCCTGCATCTCAGAACATGGCTGCATGCTGTTATGTAGATGCTATGCTTTAGTCTACTTGTGACTAGCAATTTCAATGCTGGAGGAATGACCACAGTACTTTGAAAGCATATCAACTAAAGGGGCAATGTAGATAAAATTGTATTTCAAGGCAGAAGAAAACAGAAGTGGCTATGCTTATCTGGGGAAGTCATTTAAAAAAAAAAAAAANAAAAAAAAAAAAAAAAGGCAAAAAAAAAAGCATGCATTTACAGCACATTTCATTGGACAAATTCTGCATGCAGACATGTAAGGTAGGATTCAGCTGCCTGAACAGGCATGTAAATTTATTTTAGTCTCCATGGGTTACGGTGATGGCTCCTAAGAAGAAAGAGATCTCCTGAAAGTCACTCCCTGTATCTGCCTTTACAGGTGTCTCACACTGGGCACTCCCAGCTACAGAAGCACCTCAAGTGGCACTAGATGCCAATGTTTAGGCAATTAGATTGAGATCAACTAAAGTGGGATTATTTGCCCCTAACTTGAGATATCTAATAGCTGTCTCAGTCTAAACTCATGATCAAGACTCCTTCAATAGTTAAAGGAATAAAGAGTGGCAGCTCTAGAAAGCAATTCATCTTGTCTATCTTACAGTATACTCTGAGGAAAATGAATGGCTTTTCTGGAGGTGCCCATCTCTCTCCATTTGACTACAAAGGGGGTGTAGCTCAAATTAAAAAAACTTTACATATCTAAGGCTAATGGACTGAAATTCACTCTCAATCGTGCTGCTTTAAAAATATATTATGCTGCTTCTTACCTACTGCATGTAAAGGAGGAGTGTCTAAAATTAGGTATCTAGAAAGCTAGAAAGTGGTTGTCTAAGCTTCTATTATTGTCAAAGAAGATCTAGTCAAAGAAGGTTAGAAAGCTATTCAGTGGAGCAAATGTAGGTGTCTGCTTTAAAATAATGAGTCTTCCTTTGACTGCATCAAGTAATCTACCATTGACTAAACCCTAAGTTGAATTCTTCCCTATGAGTTTGATTGACTGCCTGAACATAGGAGCCTCGTGCCATCTGCGATGCCCTGAAGTATCCAAGACATGCAGACGAGCTGGCAGACTTGACAAAGGACCTGGGAAAGACTTGCTCTCCTCTGAACAGCAGCTGTAAAAGAGATAAGATACCCTAGGGCCTTTCAAATGCATCTAGATGCCTGTGTTTATGCAATTGAATCATGTCCTACAATTCCAAACAGCAAGTTAATTTGGAGTAGCTAGAGCATTAAAATGATATGTTAGCTTACTTGAAAGTAACTTCTTCACGTACAAGTCTCTTACCTTGGTCTGAAACAAGTGACTGGAAGATCTCCACTTGTCAACCTACAAAACCTTATTCCTTCAGACACTTAACCCTGGATTTCTACTGTATCCTGTAATAACCTTAAGTAATAATTTTTGATTTACCTGTGCTCTTAAAATAACATTTTTATTTGGACAAATATACCCACATTTTCAAAATGAATGGTAGTGTATGCGTCATATGACAGCTAGAAGTGAAGAAAAAGAAACTCCATCTGTTTTTACATAAAATATATCCTTTGCATACAGTACATTTAATGCTTTCTCCATCATTATCACAAAAGTTTGAAATATTAGAAGCTGTTAAGATTTTCAGATACTCCACCTGACAGCCACCCCATAATGATAACCACAAATTTGTTATAACTCTGAAGGTGAAGAATAAGGAAGCATGCCGTAAAAATTTGTTCTGCACTCTTTCTGTGATATTTTAGACATTTAAGCTGTTGTTACATGTCATTATTCTGTCAGTAACAGATCAACTATAAGAGGTTTTCCATATATTTCCCCATCATTTCTTCCCTTTACCTCCAGTTCTCACTCATCTAAAGGTTCTCATCCCTTGCTATAAATCATGTTAGTTCAACTGTTTGGCTGGCTGTGTTCCAAAGTCAAATGCATGAAATGAAAGGGGAAAAAAACCCTCTAAAAGTCTGAAAAGTGTTGGGTTGGTTGGGTTTGGATCTTGGTTTGTTGTTGTTGTGTTTTCTTTTTAAATACAATTATTTCACTGCAGAGGTTTAGACAGCTAAAGAAAGAATTGACTCAATGCAATGCACAGGACAAAATCATTGGTAGGAACAGGGAAGGGAACCACTTAAAATAGCTGCCAGGTGAATAGTAACATGGAGCCACTATCTCAGTTCACATCTAAAAACTACATTTGAAAAAACTTAATTCCTGATGTGGAGAACACAACTGACTGGACAAAGAAAGGAAAATATTAAAATAGACCAACAATAGCCCATTTTTTTTTTCCTAAAAAATAAATACAATTTTAAAAAATACGTACTTTTGTATGGAGAAGTAACTACCAAAATCTAAGAGGCCAAAGAGAGGAAAATTACATGATAAGAGAGTACAGTGCTGAAGTTTTCCAAGCTGCAGAGACTGATGGTTCTGTTGAACCCAAAAAAAGGTGGCACACTTGGGACACCAAGAGCAGCCCACTTCTGCCCAGGACATCAGGCATCAACAACCAGCTCCCTGATGTCCAGGAGGCTGGTGGTCCCCTATGCACAGACAGAGACTACAGAATTCATACATCTGATGAAACACGTGACTCAGAGGTCTTCTGAGCATGGAAATCACTGAAGCATCAGTATCATCTTCCACTTCTGAATGCACAGTTTGAGCTGGTTTCCCACCTATTGTTCCAACCAGTGAGAGAATAAGGGAATACATTATATGAACAATTATCATCTACTAACAGCTTCATTCTACAGCTAATAACAGCTAATGGAGTAAAAAAACATTCTAAGAAATATTGGTCATGATCAGTGTCTTCTCCTAATTTGATTCAGTACAAGGCAAATGCAAAGATTGGTGCAAAAATCAAAGCTTGTGTTAAATGGGAGTTACAAAATTTAAGTACTCCTGAGGACCCCAACTTCAGATGTACTTCATAACTGTCATTCTCAAAGCTTGATTCCTCCTCTGACCTTGTAGAGGGATCTTACATGTCTTGAGGGAGTTTCCTTCATCACATGATCCTGATGCACCTCAGTATGTTGGTTAGTTAGGTTGAAACTTTGACATGAATCAAATGGGAAATAATTGGTCAGCATTGCTGGTGATTTTTCTTTTTTAAATCACAACCTATCTTTATTTACCCTTAATACTACAAAATCCTAGCTCTGGTGAATAAATGCCAATTGTCTAGCCTACTTTTCCATCTTAAAAACACAGTTTCCTCAGAACTGGAATCTCATAAGCCTAGTCTAGTTGATTTTCAACAACTAATATTTTCCCAAGGTGTTTCAATGCTCATTACCAGTTACCTTACCCTGATTTCTAAATCTGAATAGCAAACTGTTGTTAAACATTCATTAGACCTAAGAGATGATGTTCAGGATTGGTGTTCTACTAACTTTATTCAGGTTTCCTCTCACATAAAAAAAAGCCAAAAACACACTGTAACAGGACTATAGCTACCTAAAACTGTTCAAATATAAGTCTGTGCTTCTACAACAGCTGAAGTTTGTCTACACTGAGGCCACCAATTTACAGTGTTGTCTTCCTCCTGTCCCAAGATAAGTACAACCACCCCTTCCTCCATAAAGGCACTAGAATTTGTGCCATGTAGCAAGACACTTTGAGTAATTGGTCAGACTGAAAACTAGTCCTTCCAAAGAAGGGAAAAAAAAAGTTTAATTTTCAGCTGGTCTGAGCAGGGAAACAACCTGCTTACCATATTCCTGTTTAATTAGAGCGCTGTTGTTCAGGGACAGTGGAGAGTTCTTAACCTTGTCTAGCAAAAATGTGTTGCAGCCTGTCTTGATCTACATAAAATGAAAATGTGGTTATATCAGAGCATTCATCTCACTTTTAATTTAGCTCGCATAGGTGAGAATATTAGTGAAGACACTGCTGCACTGCCTTCATCAGGAATTGGCAACTGTAATGCTTGGTACAGGCTTTTAAAGGGACAATACCCAAGCTGCTAGACCACACTGCCAGACCTCCACTGCTCCTGTTACAAACGCTGGCAAAGTTACTGGCTCCTGCTGCAGTCACACTTACCTTGTGCTGTGAAAACATACCCTATTAGTGGCTAATTTTTTCATGGGTGCTATCACTAATTCTTGCTCCCCAAATGCACATTCTTGTAGTGATGCTCAAAGCATGAAATACAAAAGCTTGAGTTTCAAAAGGACAGCAAATTTTTGTGTCTTTACAGACTAGGAAAGAGGAGTTATCCTGCATGTGACTCACTTCTCTCATGACCTTTGGAGAACTGGCTCTTTAAAAAATTACAAGACCCCAACTTTACAGTTTAAAAAATAAAATTTAAAAAAAAAATCTGAAAAAACAAAAAAACTTTTTCTCATTTTTTCTTATTTTTCTTGAAATTGCATGTCAGATAAACTGTAAAGCAAGCCCAAATAGTTGGATTTCAAGAATCTTGCCGTCAACACAAAGCTTTCTCTTGTAGAAAAACGGATACAGCATAATCAACAACACATTTTCTATGACCCTATTCAGATTGCTTTCATTCAAATAAATGTGCCCATTTCAAGTCTGAACCTGAACTACAGCTCTTCTGTGAAACACACTGAGAACCTCAACAGGGCATTCCTCCCAAGTGCACAACTGCCTCTAGTAACTATTAACTTGGGTAGGAAATGCAGTAAGTGAATCAATAACAATTATGTTTTGTAGGGGATAAGACCTGTACTACATAAGCTGAAAACAGCTTCCTGGGCCAAAAGCACCAGCTTCCTGCAAGGTTTGCTGCTGTTCATCATCAGATATGCTATCAGAAAGCAATATGGTGGTGCAACTCAAGGTACTGATGAGCAAATACTAAGCAGAGTTACTTATTCCAGAAGGTAAACAGTCCAGCTTTGTATTCCACAAACAACATAAAATCATAGAATCAATAAGGTTGAAAAAGACCTTCAAGATCATCAAGTCCAACCTTTGACTGAACATCACCTTATCCACTAAACCACAGAACCATAAGTGCTACATACAGTTGTTTCTTGAGTACTTCCTGAGGTGGTGACTCCACCACTGCCCTGGGCAGTCCATTCCAATGCTTAACTACCCTTTCAGTGAAGAAATTCATCCTTATGTCCAACCTGAAGCTACCCTGGCACAGCTTGAGGATACATCCTCTTGTCCTCTCACTAGTTGCCTGGGAGAAGACACAACCTCCCTTCAGGTTGTAGTGAGATCTCCCCTGAGCTTCCCTTTCTCCAGGCTAAACAACTCCAGCTCCCTCAGCCATTCCCATACCACATGATCTCCAGAACCTTCACCAGCTCTGTTGCCCTTTGCTGGACACTCTCCAGCACCTCAGTGTTCTTCTTGTAGTGGGGGACCCAAAACTGGACACAGCACTCGAGGTGAGGCCTCACCAGTGCTGGGTACAGGGGGGACAATCCCTACCCTGGTCCTGCTGGCCACACTATTGCTGATCCAGGCCAGGATGCCATTGGCCTTCTCGGCCACCTGGGCTCACTGATGGCTCATGTTCAGCTGCTGTCAACCAGCATCTCCAGGTCTTTTTCTACTGGGCAGCTTTCCAGCCACTCTGCCCCCAGCCTGTAGCACTGCATGGGGTTGTTGTGACTCAACTGCAGCATTGGCCCATGGATCCAGCCTGTCCCCTACCCTCCAGCAGATCAACACTCCCACCCAGGCTGGTGTCATCTGTGAACTTACTGAGGGTGCACTAATGCCCTCTTTCAAATCATTGATATTTAACAGGACTGGACCCAACACTGGGCCCTGGGGAACACCACTGGTGACCAGATGCCAACTGGATGTACCACCACTCATCACAACTTTCTGGGCCCGGCCATCCAGCCAGTTCTTACCCCAGCAAAGGGTGCACCTGTCCATGCCATGGGCTGCCACCTTTTCCAGGAGAATGTTGTGGAAGACAGTGTCAAAGGCCTTACTAAAGTCCAGGTAGACAACACCCATAGACGTTCCCTCATCCACCAGGTGGATCACGATGTCATAGAAGGAGATCAGGTTGGTCAAGCAGAACCTGCCTTTCCTAAACCCATGCTGGCTAGGCCTGATCACCTGGTTACCCTGTACATGCCACGTGATGGCACTCAAGATGATCTTTTCCATGACCTTCCCCAGCACCGAGGTCAGGCTGGCGGGTCTGTAGCTCCCTTGATCCTCCTTACAACCTCCCTGCAGATGGGTGCCAGACTGGCTAGCCTCCATGCAATGAACGAGCTGATTTCCTGCTCACACAAAACCAGGCAGGACCTACACATACCCTGAGCTCCCCATTTGAAAACTGGTAATTTAATGGTTGCAGTCAGTTGGGTCAGACTCTACAAACCAATGAATAAACAACCCCTCTCCAATGACAACATTAATGGACCAAAATTTGGAGATACAGATCTTAATGTTTTACTGCTATAAATCTTCCCCTGTTCCTACACCTCAGAAATGTCGTAAGATCTTTCAATGTCTTTAATAAAAGCCAACATCTCAGAAAAATACCAAGTACCAGTAAGAAGCTAAATAAACAAAACAGAAATTTAATAAGAAATTCTAATTCTACAATCCACTAAAAATGTTAAAAATATTAACAAATATAATCTTAATATCTTTTAAGATAACTATCATCATAAACATATCTGAATGGCATAAACACATTACATATCACAGAACAGGTCAGGTTTGAAGAGACCACAGTGGGTCATCTGGTCCAACCTTCCTACTTAAGCAGGGTCATCCTAGAGCACATGGCACAGGATTGCATCCAGATATTGCTTAGCCAAAGTCTGCTCTTTCCTGCAATTTGCTTACAGACTGTATCTGGTTTTTCGTTTAAGAATGCCATGCATCAGTCAGATGTTTTCTTACCTTTTTACCCATTAATTTCTGAAAATGTTCTATTTTTGGACTATTCCTTGGGCTTGATTCAACAATCACAATTAATTGTTGGGTTACTCTAGCTGTAGTCAAGAGTCCTTAATCGTGTATTTTATCTCACACTGTTTAACACTTAATAGACCTATTTGCTAGCAGACTAAAGATTAAAGATTTTTTTTTTTTCCTTTTGAACACTAGTCCTTCAATGCTGTTTGATCCTGAAAAGTTGTAAGATACTGTACCTTAGAGCATGAGTGTATTACAGTTAAAGGATCAGACCTGAAAAGTCTGGTATTGTCGGTACTTCATGTCCCTATCTCCAATCACTTCCTTTTTGACTCTGGAAACAGGAACTACTCAAAATACTCAAAAGAGATTTTCACTAAAAGTGTCATTCTTATAATTACTCATGTCACTGGACCCTGACTTTTCTGCAGAAAAATCACATAGTACACATAGTACAAAACATTTTAAAAGCACCATACCTTAACAAATACCAATTCTTAAATAACAATTTAGTTCCAAGAAATAACTTGGAAAATATCATTTTCTTACTGAACAGACCTGCTTTTGGAGAGTATTAAGGCAAATGCTTCCTCACATTACAGTTCAGTTTTTGCCACTCTTTACTGCTGTTAAGCCAGCAAAACTAACACGATTTCACTCATTCTGAGGAGTCCCACCCCTGTTCCTGCAGCAATAGTATTATTAACGAAGTTCTCTTTGCTCCACCAAAATTTTAATCTTCATTACATCTCTACAGTCCCACTAAACACCACCATCATTTACCAAAAAAAAACCTAGGCTGTGTAAGCTTAAACAAGGGCAAAATAAATGTTACTCATGATGAGCATATGAAAGAAAAAAAGGACTGCAAAGGGAA
Source organism: Pachycephala philippinensis (assembly GCA_013397055.1). Lineage (NCBI taxonomy): Eukaryota > Metazoa > Chordata > Aves > Passeriformes > Pachycephala > Pachycephala philippinensis. Next base: position 641,737 of record VWZT01008901.1, read on the forward strand.
AAAAAAAAAAAGACTGTGAAAGATTTAATGAGCTCAAGCTATTTAACTTATCAAAGAGAAGAAGTGAAGATCTGAAAGTACCTACCCAGGAAACAAAATTTCAATAATGTAAGCAGCTGATAAGCATGTAGCAAGCAAATGTAGAAGTAAAAAAAAACCAAAAAAACCCAACATAACAGAAGGCAGAGACTAAGCAAATTTAGACTGATATGTGAAGAATCCAAATTACTTTAAATGTGAGAAAAGTTCAATTACTCTTCTGAAATATTTCTTTAGGTACAAATAATTATAGAACCTAAAGCAGAAATCCTAAAACTGTATTATACAGACAGGCCATTTATTTATTCTCTACATATATTTATCTTCCTTCTGGCAATTAAGGTATAAGGTGCCTCAACCTGTCTTTCCTCACTGCTTGTTCATACACAAATGACTCTCACTCCTCTTCATGAATGCAGAACATCCAGTCCCCTGTTTGTAATTTCCTCTTTAATTTCAGCAGTTTCTGAAGGAACTCCAAAGAAACATCTCTAACTATAAAATTACCTGAGCTAGCTTCAGAAAGTTAGCGAAAAAGAGCCATGCTGATATGTTGTTATCTATGATAAGATGAACACACTGAAACAAAATGAGAAAAGTGAACTAATGGGCTTTGAAACATGGAATCAGCTTATGGAATTATTTGGAAAGTGACAGAGCATAAAGAAGAGCACAAAACCATATGCATCATTGTGTACCTCCAGTATTACACTAAGGTGACCTGCCTACACACTCTAAGAACTAGCCTAACTAATGCAGCCTGGATAAAGAAAGAGTTACAGTGATTTTAGTGTGCTGCCATGTTGAGAAAAAAAAAAGCATAAAGTAGAAGGAAGATATTTAAGCCAAAAATTGTAGGGAAAAGTACATTAGATACCTTAAAAATTACCAAATTAAAGTCTTTCATAGTTCAGAAACTTATTAGTGAAAATTATTTTTTAGCTTGCAAAAATAATGACTGTATTTTACTTTATATTTGCAGTTATTTGAATTAAGATGCAGGAAAATATTTGGAGCTCCTTGTCAAATTTTTAAGGGGAATATTTTGATATGAATGATTAAGAATGTGCATAGGTAAATTCCCTTTTGAACTGCTTTCATACTTGAACTCAAGCACCTTTAAGAAGGGATGGAAGCAACTATTTCTATTATAATAATCTTGAGAAAAAATGGCAGTAGAACCACAAAAGGCAGAGTGAAGAGTATTTTAAGATTCACAGGAACACTCTCTTATCCAAGGAAATTCATTGTAGCTGATCTAAACCGCATGCTCCATTTCAAATGGCTTATAAGATATCAGAGAATGGCACTTGGTAAGACAAAAGCATTTCAAAGTCTTAAAAAAAAATAGCTAGCAGAGATACAACGGTAATAAAGCTCTTTGAAACTAGTAAAAGCCTCAAATACAAGCTCATTTAGACATGAATCTATTCTTCTGGAAACAGATTTGCAAATATGAGACATTTCCAGAGCAGTAACTAAAATACAACATAATTATGTTTAAAATAAAAAGAAGCATTCGATTGTGAGTTGTTTCATGAGCAGCTCTGTGGGCACAGATCTACAGTGGCAAAAAAAAAGATGTCTATTAAAACCAACTATCAAAATGCTATCTAGATTTTCAAGAGCAATCATGAACCTGCAGAATTATTCACTAAACTGTAGTGGAGGTTTAATATTTATCTTTCTTGCAACATGTATTTTCAACAATGGCTACAAGTACAGACAAAAACATTATTTAAATTGGAATCTGAGATAACTACAACTCTTACAGCTACAATACCTTAAAGAACTCATTCTTTCAAAACATGAACCATCATCTCAGAACAGTGATAATAAAATAAGAATCACAATAGTAACAGCAATGGTGAAAGATAGTACTGATAGCTTTATTGACTTAAATCTCTCTCCCCCTCTATATCTACACATATAAAAAGAGTTTGAAGAGTTTCCTAGCAGTATAATTCAACAAAAAAACCCCAAAGAGCTAAATAACTTTTATAATTAAATATACATTATGGAAGCTCAACAAGTGTGTTCTTATGTAGTTCAGCTTGGAGGTCAAAGGCCAGGTCTCCATGTTTTCACCCGAAGTCCTGCTTGCAGTCACAGAAAATGCTAAATCAGTAAAGAAACTTAAAGCATTCAATGAGAAACACAACTGCAAGGGGGGAAAGGGAGTCATGGCAGTAAAAAATACACATTGTTTCTACAAATGTAAAAAGTGGCAACTATATATAGATAGACTTTTCATTAAAATAATTCATAATTTCAGTGATCAGTAATCCTGATGGGGACTTGATCATTTTAAATACAGGATATGTTGAAATTAACATCAATTCAGCTTCTCTTTGAAAGCTTTTGAGGAGCAGTTGCTTGGGTAGTGTTTTAACATTGACCTGTCAGAAAAAAAAGCTAGAAAATGCAGACCTGGGCTGCTCAGTCTCAGCCCCTGTAAGTCTATACAGAACAGCTAGAGAATTACAGGCATGTTTTTCAAAAATACAATCCCAGAATTAGCCTTTGAATAAGAAGCATGTTTGGTATACCTAAGTAAATAAACAAAACTAGGTAAGGAAAAAAAAAAATTATATTCTAAAAATATTCAGCTTTGTACCTGGCTATTTTTCAAGTCCCTTACAAAATGGAAACAGAGTGGTTGAGCCGTTTTTGGTCAAGTCTCTCCTCTCTACCTCAAAGAGTTACAAAAAATGCAGTTTCACTGAAAATGCAGGAAGGTGGAGATTCCACCTGTTAACTCTTTTACATTCCAGATCATCATGTGTGGCAGGTAATGTAAGTAAATGGGTACTGGAATCTTCTAAGGAAGCTATTTGTTTCAGGCAGAAGGTAAGTCCATGCGCATCTTGCTATTGCTTCCACATTCACTGCACCATAAAGACCAAAGCAATCTATATCCTAGGTATCCCATGTGGCAGTGTTTAAAACATTATTAACATTGCAACAATAAATATGAACCACTAAAAGCTGCTGAATATTCAGTACTATGTGAAAAAGTGGCATTTGTTCCTGTTAAAAAATGTGCTGATGTTTTTAAAAGATTGAGAAACGCTCAAAACTTTTCATACGGGATGGCATACCCAATTCTAGACTTCTCAAAACAAAAGACTTATCACAAACATTCCTAAACCTCCTGACATCTTCAGAAATTCAGACAAAAGACATTCTTCTCGATTGTTCATCCTAGTAAATCTCAGACATTTCAGTGTAGAGAAATGCCAAAGGAAAAAAAAAATCAATCAAACAATTAAAACAACCTACTAAATTTCACTGTATAACAAAGGAGGAACAGTGTGTGTTACATAATTTACAAAAACAGCAAGACATTATCATAAATCCTGCCGACAAGGGAGGAGCTGTAGTTCTTTGGTATGGGGTTCATTACAGTAAAGATGCAGCAAAACAAATGGCAGAAATGCGTTATTTTAAAATGCCCTGGTTTTTTTTTCATCCAGAAGTTGTAAAGTTATTTCTGTAGCATGAAATTCCATATAAGATGTATATAAGTTATAACGACATCAGAGTAGGGAAAATGCCAGAATTCACAAGACAAATAATGGGACACCCTACCATGGTAAGGTACTCCTAACTTCCTGAAAAAGTAGCTCTGTCTTATGGTGACTTGGCATCAAGCCCACGTTGAAACCCTATCAACATAAATACTGCCTTCTTTGCATGCACAGCAGACCTTAATGAACATCACTTCCAACAATACAATACACCTTCTCTCCACTGTAGACATTTGGTGGTATATAATATTACCATCTTGATACAGAAAGTTAAGCAGTTAAGCCCCTTACAGTTCAAAATGCCCCATAAAGTCTACAACCCATTACTGACATCAAAAATGGACTAAAAGAATTAATATTTCAGAAATTCATTAAAAATTAAGAATACTCATTTTTACAACTTCCTAAGTTTAGCAGAGTGTGTTCTTCTGCCAAATTGTTTCACTTTTAAGGAGGAGATTGTTATTCCCAGGAAAATATTGCAAGCTGTAGAACTGAACCACAATTTATTTTCTTTCAAAAAAAAATGGATTGTATGTATCTTACAATTTCTTATAATAGGAACTAATTCTACCAGCAACAAGATATACTAGATATTTTATATACTAGTATTTAGAGCACTATGTATAATATCTAAAAAATTTAATAGAAGAAAACTTTCATAATTTATTGAAATGTTCTGCGGCAATTCCCGGAAAATGCTATTTAAACACTGTGATACAGCTTAATTCTGAAATTCATTAATTTCTGCGGTTTGACTGTGAAGAAACTGCAATGTTCTTTAACCCAATTTCCAGCACTACAACTCTTAAATTCTTAACTCCGAGAAATCCAGCTCTAGACCAAATGCTTCTGACAGAAGTTATCATTCTTCATCCCAATGAAGTGATAGTGAAAATAAAAACAGCAGGCTAGAAGTCAATCTTTCAACTCAGTGTTCTACATCTCTCCCTCCATGAAACCTTCTATTCACATCAATACAACTCCAAATCCTGCCTTCTTCTCTAAAAGCCACGTTTGGTTATTTTGCAGCTTCAGGAATAAGACTTCTCCATAAGGCAGCCCTCTCTTGCCCATTATTAGCTACTTCTATCTGTTATAACACCTTAATTCCTTCCCCAGATGTGAATGCCTTGCCCCTAACTACCACTCCCCATTTAGTTCACCTTGCCTGTGGTTGCTGCACGGTCTCCAGGGTGTGCTGCTGGGGGATCAGGGTTCTGCCCTGCTTTCCTTGCCCATTTTGTACCCGGACAACAGTTCACTGAAGGTGAAGGTTTCAGGAGCCAGCAGGTACAGAAGTAGCCATGTATGAGAGGTCCTTAGGCATGGATATGAAAAAGGGCAAGGGGGGTTCAAAGACACTAATCCCACTTTATCCAACAACCACCTCAGATCAGTACTGTCTGTAATGTGGATGGAGCTAGCGGACAAACAAAATACTGGTTATGTCAGCTAAAGAAAAGGTACGTGGAAAGAGCATATGCACAAAAATAGTCTTCTGATAATTTCCAGTGCTCTGTCTGCAACACCAGTAAAGCCATCAAGTATCTCTTTAGACTGAAAAGATACCAGCTTCTACAGACTGTTGTCGAGTTAACTTGACAAAAGTTTCCAGATGACGAAAACACAGTGTGAGGCTATAGAGAACTTTGGTTTTCCTATATAATTTTGTCCACCTACATAACTTTCGATTTTTGTTCTGAATGGCTGTTGTCATTGCCTCTTTCCACAAAAGAAGGGTACTGCGGGGGGGGCGGGGAGGGGAGGTGGAAACAAATGCCTTTAGAATTCCTGAAGATCAGACTCAAAGTAACTAGCTGTAGCAAAACCCAGCTTGCTCTGCTTTAGCCAGACTGAAGGCAACCACAGAAAGAAAACAAGAGAAATTTCTTTTCTACCCCTCTTCCCTCCTCTTTAGAAGCACTAACAACTTTTCTCTTCTAGCTTAGCCACTGAAGGAGGAAAGTGATAATCCCTTTGAAATTCAGCACTTAACACCTATACGGTAGGTGATAATTGCTGCATTCCAAGAGGATTAGCACAGTGGAACCTACTTTACAGTGAAGTCAGACCATTCTGAACAGAGTGAAGTTTTGCTAAAACCATGCCTACTCAGGGAAATCTTGAGTTTCCCACTGTTTCTGGGTAGACAAGGATCTTGTAGCTTCAGACGTGTTTCCATCACGTCTGCAAAAAGCTGCTGAAGAAACCAACTGGTGTTTAAAACAGCTAACAGAATAGAATATTCCTGAAGAAGTGCAAATTAATATAATTTTATTGACACAGCTTGCGGAAAATGCTACACAGGCTATCTTTTCTTACAGACAGTAGAATATTTCCATCATCATTAACATTTGGCAGGAGTATTGTGAACTAGGTCCTCACAGTAAAACGGTAGTCAGTAATTTAATACTGTATCAGAACCCAGAGGTCTAAGTGACACTGTCTGATCCTGCATAGCTATAGGAGAAGCTTTCTATACTAATGTTAGGCCACTAACAGGGAAAAAATAGACCCCAAAAAAGCAAGAGGCATGACTGGTACAAGTCCACTCAAAAAAAGAGAATAATTTAGGGCTTTCACTCCAGCAGCAGAGACTTAGGCTCAACCTAAGTTCCAGAGTTCTTCCACTGTGCAGCACCTCCCAGAGACTAGAGGATGCTCTGTAACAAGTGGGCTTCTCTCCCCGAACAAGCCAAGATATGCAGGGCATGGAGCATGGTGCATGCCCGTGTCTCACCGTCTCACCTTTCCCTGCCACCAGAACATGGCCAGAGGGAACATCCACAGGATGAAATCAATGCTCTACCTCAGACACCCACCCCATTTGTTTTGCAATACACAGCAGGCCAGCTTGCCAAGATTTAGTAAACCAGAGCTCCGAGAGAGTGAGAGAGAGAGAGAGAGAGAGAGGAAAGTGGCTTCCACTGCCTTCGTACATTTTTCTTTCTTTCTTTTACTCCTCCCTTCATTGCAGCTAAGCCCCCTCCTGTTTCCTCCTTTTAAATACAGTTTTAAAACCGCTGTGTAATCCACAGTTCATTTTCCAGGCTAGGCTCAGGGCACTGCCGTTAGGATGCAGAAAAATTTCATGGCAGACAGGATGACGACACATAAAATTGGTTTCCCCCACCCCTCCACCCCAACATTCATTTCTGTCCCCATTGCTCGTTCACTTGTAGCAATACAACTGCTGATGAAAACACAGTGTGAACTGTTTTCCCAAAACAGATGAGGATTAATAAAACTAATAATGAAGGGGAGAAGAGGGGGGAAAGCAGACAGCATTTTCAACCTAGACCTGATCCTGTGCCGAAAATGGTCACACAAGGCTGTACAGGGGTGCGATCAGGGTGCCTGGAGGAAACAGAAGAGAGACAAAATTATCTAAACCAGTCCTGCTATCAAAAAAGGCTGTAAATCACAGCCTTGCCTCTACAGAAGGAATATAAACAACAGAGACCTTTTATCTGCTTAAGGAACCATTTATCTGATTCTTTTACCTATCATATTTATGTGATACATTTATTAACACATCACCAAGTAATACATGGATTTATTTAATACTTGCTTTTCATTAACTTTCAAGTTGCCGTTATTTCCTCTCTGTATGAATGCTCCAGATATTGATCTCTACAAAAGAACAACCCCCTAGTCAAATGCCATTTATTTTAAAGGAGAAAAAATATCAGTAAAGGTTTAAATGTTAAACTTGCTTATGTTTAAATCTGTTTATTTATAAACATATATTTTTTTTTTTTTAATTTCTCTTAAATTTGTACAGTATGCCTCAAGTTTCCTTGTTTCACTGCCACACACTGGTAACGAAGGGAGCCTAAACTGAGAAAAGCTGACAGCTGTAAATGTCAAGATTATTCCCACCTTATTACTGATACTCTTTTCCACAGAGCCCTCGGATCCTCTGATCATCATATATGGCAAGTGAGCACTTAGGAACAATGTCAAAGAAACTATTTCAACATCCAGACAACTTTTAAAACCAGACAACTCTTAAAGTGAAGATAACTCCCAACAGCCAAGTAGATTAAAAATGGTGACTGAAGACAGAATTTTCTCCCAGGCAAATTGCCAATGTTTTTTTTAAAGGTAAACTCCAGCTTTTAATTATCATGAACACTCCTCCCTATGAGCATTGCCACTGCCTGGATCATCTTAAAAAGGAATAAAAATGGCATCCCATGACTGTGCTGTTGAGCTCAGATTTCCAGCAAGCACAATAGAGAAATTACAAACTACTGCCTATAAGCAGAGCTGCAGAAATTGAACTCTGCTATAACCAAAGGGAAAGAAATTTTAAAAAAGCAAACAATGCTTTCACAGTCAAGTGAATATAGAGTGAAATAGGGGTAAAGAAAACACATTTAAGCCTGGCTACCACTTTTGCTAATGGTAGTTTTTAGTAGTAACTCATTCTCCTGGTTCTGTAAATTAAATTCTCTACTAAGAAAGCTAAATCAAGGATGATTAATATCTTCTGATTTAACTTCCCTTCCTCCCTCAGTTCAAAATGAAGTGAAAGTTATCCTCAGCCTGGCCTGTCATGGTGGGCAATGGTCCAAATCAAGAAAACTGGGTCAAGCATCTTTTAAAGCCAGTATTATATGCTTTAGCTTGCATAGTTATCTTTTTGTTTCTAACACAATACTGTTTCACACAAGATTTTGAATAATACTTTTTTCCTAGGAGTGGAAAATTAACACGATAGTAACGAAAATAATATACATCCACTTGTCTAAAGTAATGTCCATAATACGATTATCTTCTTTTTTCCAATTTATATGTCTACTGCACCATTTTATAATTATTAGCAGATACTTCAGGGCATATGTTGTGCTGGTGTACAGCGACTTCTCTGGTGGCTGAAATCATTCAGCCTGTGGACTCGTGAATCACAAAAGCACCCACGGCTTAGCAAATCCTCGTATGACACATGTCACGTCGTATCTCACTGCTTCAACACAGTCCTTGCACTCCGCCCATATCACCAGTAGCCAAACACTTAACTACAGATGGGCCGAGCACCGCTGACATCACACCCCCCGAATTCTTCCCTGCTCCCATCCCCACCTATCGAAAGCACAAGACATTTTTCTCTGGCTTAGGTTGGTACCAGACCATTTGTAGAGGTGTCTGAATTTTGTTGCAGGGGGGCTGTGCAGATTTAGCAATTCCCAGCAGTCTTTAGTAGGTGTTTTAAGCCACCTCAAGTTAGCCGAGCAAGTCATCTGCATGGCGAGAGTACCAACGAGTTCCTCCATCAGACATTCCTGGGAGGTGCCTGCCCAATAGCAGTGGGTACAACCAGCGCTCTAATCACTGCTGAAATCATTGATAGCGCTGTCTATCCACACTATGACAGACAAAAGCTGAAATGTATTAAACATAGCAATCCATCATCCCGCAGATGGGTAGCAGGAGCCAACAGAGTTCAGAGGGAGCGACTCCCGCTGCTAACAATGGCTGAAGTACTGACAGTTCACTACTCCTCCTTGCTCCTCACCGGGCTCTTCTCCCAGCTTCCCAAGAGCGATAAATGAACAAACAGTCCACTGAAAAAGAAGGATTTAAATGCTGTAGACTGCTGATAGCTATTATTCCAACTCAGAATGTCTACAAACAAGCTTAATGAGATCCCAGTTCTCTTCTTTAAAAAAAAAGAAAAAAAAAAAAAAAAAAGGAGGTGATTACATTAAGGAATTGTGAATTCAAATAAAATAAGAACTCCAAAAAAACCCTCACCAAACTTAAAATCTTTAGGTGTGTAAATCTCATCTGAATATATGAGAAGCTGATGAGCTAAATATCTAGCACTGGCAGCTGGCAGCTGGAGACAAGCTTACAAACAACAGTGCTCCAAATTAAGAAGTAATTTATGTGGAATACATCATTATTTTAACATGAAGGATACAAAGTTTTAAAGGGGAGAGGAACTGCTAGCAGACTTATAAAGAAAAGTAAGTCCAGAGCAAAGTAAAGCTATTTATGAAAGTTGATTTTTCTTTCCTGACTTATTTCTTGTAGGACACATGAGTCACACAATATAGCCAAAGGAAAAACTGCAACTGCTAACACCACATTAGTAAAGTATAAAAGGGAAAGACACTTTTCTTAGCATTTCAGCCTTGTCATTTCCAATTTTCTGCTCTTTGGACATGCTTGTATTCAAATTCTGGAACATCTATTCAGCATATCAATCCTAATTAGACAATCTGGGTCTGGAAAGGATGAGAGCTGGGTCATTTGCATAATTTAATCATAAATACTCAGTGATACATATTTCCAAATGCATTTGTACAATTATCTTTTCATCCTTGGGGCAATGGTATTAATATGATTAGGCAATATTTCTGGAAAAAACAGACAAGTATGCACTCTTTTTAACTGCAGCTTAGGGCGATATGAAAAATTAATTAATTTCTGAAGAAAATCAATTTCTGTACGTGACCACATTAGACATTGCTAAACCAAGACACAGAGTCCTTTCTCAATCAGAACATTTTATCATTCTTTTCCAAATTCTGATTGTTATATGAACATTTCAATAATAAAACTGTTAGATTATTTAAATTATCTTAATGCGTAGGCATGGAAAAGTGACTATTTCTTCTTCATGTTACCCCGACAGACATGGTGTTTTAAAATATGTATTGTTTGACCAGTCAATAGGAAACCTTAGCATTTGGTCTGAACTCATCTTATGTGATCTTTTATTAATGCACATTATACCGATTGAATTCAAGGACAGCAGGAAATAATTCAGCTCTGAAAACCACAGCTGAAAAAAAATAGAAGGATGCTAACCGAAAGTATTTTAAAATTAATATAAGGTTGCTTCCTTGTTTGTTTTGCTACAAAGAATTAGATAAGGTGTTTCTTCAACAGAAGCATACACATTACAAAAATGTTGTGACATATGTGGGATACAGCCAAGCACCCAGGTGGCTAATCTCATTTTTAGAAGAAAGATACTGCTTTGTATGTTAATTGGTGCAAAAAAAAAAAAAATTACGTTTATGTTTATATATGTACTGTCTTTATTTCTTCTCAATCAACAGAAAAAGTAGAAATTACTGCATGCAAATGTTCAATATTCATTTAATTTGCATGAAGGTGCTTGAACAATTTTTTTATTCTAACAAGCTCATTTTTCATGCGTTTTGTCTTTCATCCTAATCTAGCATCTGTCATTCCTTTTTGAAGTTATTATCGGCCCAATTCCCTCTTGGACATGGTTGCTGGGTGACCGGTATCTTAGCACCCACTTTGACAGGAACAGATGTGAATCTGATCAAGAGATTTCCCATGAGTACCTGAAATCACAAACAACTTTCGGGAAAAACAAACAGCCTTGCTGTCACCGTCCCTCTCTCGCCCTCCTTCCCATCCCTTCCCCCACACCCCCCAAAAAAGAGTATGAGAAAGTTGATGCAGAGTTAACCAGCATCATTAAAACGCATTATTATCTGGCAGGTGAGCTCCCCGAACACCTCTCTAGCTGCTTCTGCCTTCAAACGCCAACTCTCAGCTTTAAGTTTTAATAACCCCCCTTTGAATACTTCCAAAGACGACTGTTCGTTTCTAAGGTCACCATCTTCTAAACATTCTCACGTTGAACCTGTTTTCGTCACTTGAATGCTCTCACTTAAATCAATGGGATTACTCGTGTAAGCAAATTTCACACGCACACAAGCACCCACCAGTTGTTTTATAACACCTAACTCACATTTTGATTACAAATAATGTTCTTTGATCGCTCCCACACTTGGTTGCCGCTGTCTGTGAAATTCCAGCTTACGAAAATTCTGCTAGCTATGCTATCCAAGTACCAATACTGATAATATTCAAGGACCTGCATAATTTTATTACTATAAATCATCCAACTGAGATGCTATAGGCAACAGGACTCCTTACACAAACCAAAGCTTCCTGCTTGCAGGATTCAGACTTCTATATACAACCGAATATCATAGTGACTATATTCATTGCTGCACACGAGATATGGAAAAATAGGAAGTAACTTGGGAATTAGAGCTGTATACTTCTGAAATAAACTTAGAACCCCACAAAGCATAGCTAAGAATTTTAAAGTAAGTGTATTACAAAAAAAAATAATTTTTTCATTCCTATTTAACATTACTGCCATAAGAATCTCACCCAACATCAAACTCTAAAGTAAAGCTTATTTCTTCTTGCTTGCTTTCCCAGACACTACTCTAAACATAGCCCTACTTAACGAAGGGAAAGGACACAGTTGTGATCCAAAGACTGAAAATTTGATCATACATATGTAAACTTGTAAGGCCGCATGTGACAGCAACACCAGATAAATTTGCTTTAACATGCTGTCAACCAGCCTTTCACTTCTGCCTCTTCACGATGCTACTCTTCAGCATGTTCCCAGCCCCATAGCCTCAGGGCTCTTGTCCCTACTGCTACTGCTAGGGTTAGCAACTGCTTCCACTAAGCATCCTCTGCATCTAAGTTTTCACGGTGCCTCATAAAATACAGCTTCCATGAAGAATTGTAAATTTTCATCTTCTTTTTCTTCCAAATCCAGAGAGGTGTGTGAGGAGAAGACAGTAACCAGGATAAGAGGAAAGAGAAAGGAAGAGTTTGAATTTTCAAAGATCTGAATTTGTTCCTTCATTCTGAGTTGTTGTTCTATGATCAAAAAGATAACAAAGGGATTTTTTTCCTCTCTAGTTTAGATGCAAAGAGAATTTAAGACAAACATTTCAATCACAATGAAGAATTTATTGCCACCTATAGGTGATCTTAAATTTAATTTAATTTACCTTATTTACTACCAAAATCAGAAAGCAGCCAAAACATTTTATTGATAAGTCAAAAGCCTTAGACTAGACTGATCTAAACTTACTCTGGATACAATAAAATTCAAAGAAATCTTCTACCCAACTTAAGAACAACAGAACTACAAAGGAAAAGCCACGCAAATAAGAAAACTCTTTAAGCCACTAAATGCAACTGGACATCTCTACCTTCCATTAAAAGTCATGTTGGAACAAAAGCATTCTCTGTGTCTTGGAAAAAAATATCCCCCTCTCTACCCACTTAGGATATCAGCACCACGTAGCAGTCAAACCTGTTGATGGGACACAACGTACGCATTTATAATAAATACATAATGGTGATAAGTAATCACCATTCATAAGACCCGCCTTTCACTTTGCCAGTCAAAACAAGAGCAAGCCTTTGATAATGTCCCTACAATGATGCCTCATGAAACAGTTTGATTGTCCAGATTGGCAAAGTCACGAATGGCTCAACACAAACCGCACAGAAAAATTCACCAGTATGAAAAACAAACAACTGGAGTAAATAAGCATCTTCTTATTTGTCTTGGTAACACCCTTATATCCATTGCTCACCTACCCATCCTTTTTGCCCAAGCCAAAAAAGGGACTGCAAACTCAGAACTAGCCTCCTCTGCCACATCCACACTGACAAACTGAAAGCCCACAGCCAGGGATCATCAGCTGAGCCTTTCAGTCGATCTGGAGTGTTAAGATGGCGTTAAAGACAAAAGTATCTATACTAGATTATTAGTATCCAAATCTGTCACTCATTCACTAGAAACAGGTAGACTTATGCAGGCACTTAATGCCAATTTCAGCACTGAAAATATATTTCAAGGATTGGACAGACTGACTGAGAATAGGAAAAGAAGGTGAAAGCAAAGCCTGGAAGGTTTGTAGAGCCTCTGTGGGATAGTAATTGCTGAGGCAAACAAGCTGAACAGAACACTCACTTAGTTTGTTAAATAAATCAAAATGCAAGCTAATTCTAATTTTAATGTAACCCTCTAAGTGTTTGAACTAAGGAACCCTTCCGTGTCCTTAGGGCCCGCTATTTCAACTTAGCCGGCACAGTCCAAGCTGGCAGTACACCAGCAGGAACACTTGGGCAGCATAAACACCATACCACCTCACCAGAGAGAGGTAAGCACTCACCCTAGGGTATTTAGGCTTCTAGCTCAAACCAAAGTACCAAAGGAGGAACGCCATGGGAGCACCTACTCATTATTTTAATTGATTCCAAGATGAGGCAAGATGAACTAAGATTTCTCAAATCTCAAATTTTTAGTCTAACTAAGGGAATGAGAAAGGGGGAATGGAGTCTTGGGAGTCTGTGAACTGTCTCATTGTTGCCTTTTGAACCTTGAGCCACAGTGTCCCATGTTCCAGGTGAGTAGCCCAATACCTGCAGTTGCTCTCTTCTCTATAGCCCATACAACATGTACTGGCTACAGTCACTGCCTCCTCTATTTCACATGCAGGAAAACACAGCCTAAGTTACTAAACCCAGAGGAGAGTTCATGGTTTGAGGATTTAGTCCACACCAAACAAATTCTATAATTTAAACTTTTTGCAGCTTAATTATATTGAGAAATCATTAGACATTTTAAAGAATTAGAATACTGAACTGTTAAATATTAGGCAGTTGACCCATACCTAATGTAAAATAAGTTTCTAAAAATGTCCTCAGAAAAATTTAGTAGAAAAACAGGTGTAGGAGAAAATTCAAATGTGACCCGTAAGGCCCCAGAATTTAGAAATGAATTGGGATCAGTTCATTCTTTTCCCATGGGGTAACTTGTATAAATGTAATTCTATGGTTTCATAAAACCAGGTCAAGTTTCTGTCCCCTGAGGTCCTTTGGCAATTTGAAGCATGGCAGCACTTTTTCCTGGCTACAAGTTCAAATCTGCATGCGTTCTGGATTTCTGAAAGGAAGTGATTAGCCAAGCTGCAAAGATAGACCTATCCTGTTCAGGGCACATCCTCCACACAGAAAACTACTTACAGGGATGAAACACGATTTCATAAAACAGTATTTAGAACTAGTTGGCTTTGCATTTTCACCTCTAAAAAAAAATTCCTTTTCTCTCATTGGCTGGCAAACCAAAGAGCAGATGAACTTACCACATAACAATGCCAGCAGTTTTAACTAAGGACATTCTTCTTTCCCTTAATGTCAAAATGTTCTACTCATGTAGTCCTACTTCAGAATATTTCTGAATACATGCATTTCATAACTATTATTTTATTGCCTCTCATGATATCACTGTATTGTCCTAATTTAAGTAATAAGACATGTAAAATAAGACGCAACGGGACAAAATCACAGAAGGGGTCACCAGAAAAGATAAAACCTCTGCTTGGCAGACCCACATCAGCACAGGCTCAGCAGCAGAGAGCTAAAGGCAGTGGAGGCTCCACTCCTTCAGGAACAACCTGAAATTACTCTGTCTAACACCACATCCCATCCACTGCACCCTAGAGTCTGACTTTCATTGCAATGAGGCTGGAATGACAATGGCTTGAGTCGGACCACTGAGCTGAGCAACAAATCCCTCTGTGTGGGACCACACGTCTTCTGGGTCGACTAAACAGATTCAGAGAGCAGAGGAAGAATAACAAAGAAATTCAGGCTGTTTGAGCAAACTGCCTTCTCAGTGTGTAAACCTGAAATGTACAAACTACGGCGGTGGGCTGCTTCTTCTCAAGATAAAATCCACCCTTTCTGCCACTCTACCGAGATGGTGCCAGAGAAGCTCTGAACAATAAAATCTGTTGAAAGTTTAATAATTCTTAGTGATGTCCCACCTGTTGTACCTTGAGGTGGCCTCAAGCCAACCCAACAGCTGTGGCTATCCCCAAACATGTTGACTAAAAACCTTACTGATGCCCTTCCCAGGAAATGCTATGACTTCCTTCTTACACGATTTACATGTGTGCTCCTGAAACAGCTATATGCTGGTAAATTAGTATTTCTAATACATTTGTCTTATAGTTTCTCAAAACTGTATTTTATACACAGCTATATATTAAAGTGTAAATTACTGTAGCAGGAGCTTCTTTTTCTACTACTGTCATTTTTAACATCATATTTCAGCAGCAAATTCATTTCAAAGGGAACCAGTAGAATCACAAACCATCTATAATGCCCAGTAATGTAAGACGAAATATTTTATTACCATTTAATGTATATTTTTTAACCAGGCCTGTTAAAAGCTATGAGTATCAGCTTAAAAAACATCCATAACAAACCAAAACCAAAACCAAGCAATCCTGCTTCGTATTAGAACAATAGACAACGTAACTTGCACCAGAATCGTGAAATTAGTCTTTACTGGTAGATACAGACACAGAGAAATTACAAAATCCTGTATGTCACCTACACTGTAAGAACTGTTCTAACAAGCTAAGAGAGATTAAAAAAAAAAAAAAAAAAAGAACATACGACTTTTCACTTGTATTAGTCCTTATTATATATTTAATACCACCTGAGTATTTTCTTCCCCCCATGCAGTAAATTTCTGTTAAGGAAACAGAAGATAATTGGGAAATGGTTTCACTTCCTTCCCAGCAAACTACCAGTGAGAATCAGCACCAAAATGTGAAAAGTGACAACCATGGCATACATCTTGGAAGCATGTATTCCCTTCAAAATGGGATAGGCTGCATCTGTACTACAAAAAATTAATACAAAAAATCCCAGCAGAGGGTATGAAGCCACAGGTTGTACCAAATTCTGATACTCATTCCTGCAAAGATGTTGCCTTGATTTCCTAAAATTAATTAATATGAAAGAATGCTCACGAAACCACTAAGGTTGCATTAAATGCATGATGCATTAAAAAAATGCATCATGAATCTACTTTATGCAACAAGCATTAATTTACAGGACATTAAATCTCAAGCATTTTTTCAATACTTTCAAACTGTCCCTGCAATGCAAGAAAGTATACAGCAATCCAGCTTCCTACCTAAGATGTCAACTGATTCTTTTATAGCACTTCCAAATATATTTTGCATATGCTTGCTTTAAAAGATACATGTAGTCTATTGAAAGCAACAGGACTATCTGCATTCTTAAAGTTACACATATGGTTTAAAACCACAGCATTGTTATTTTAATGTAAATAACTAAGTCCTACAGGTGACCTTGTCCAACAAAGAAAGGTTTTTACAGCAGGCCAAGAGACTGGAAATAAATTATATGCTTCATAAAGACAGATAACGCTGTCATCCATTAAAACATGATATAAAACCAATTAAAGTATTAAGTTTATTAAGTTTATATTTTTACCACATTTGGAAAAGAATAACTCAAAAATAACAGCTTTAGTAATGTTTTTTTTTTTTAAGGAATGCTCAAAGTATCAATAAGCCCTGACTAGATTTATCACTTATAAAAATGTAACATGTTGTTTGTACTTCTCTTAAAAATACAGTATTTAACACCTGAAAGCAGTTTTTTTCTAACCCATATATAAAATCATGATCTAGCTCTTTAAAAAGAATAAATCATTAGTAAGTATGAGAACAACATGAAATCAAGGTTACAAAAGATGTTATTAAATAGTCATAAAATATATATGTATATATTACCTGTTTCCTTTATAGTTTACTTTATATAACTGCTTTCTTTTTGATTCCTTACTATCATTTCATGTAACATGAAAAGCAAATAATTTCCCAAAAGTAAAATTCAAAAATAGTTTCTATCGTACAACAATTTGTAAATACAAGCATATGCTGAGAGACATGTCCCAAACAACAACTTTTACTCCACATGTAAAACACCTATTACCTGTTCTCAGTACAGCATCGTTAACAAGTGCTCTAACATGAACATTCAGAGTTATGAACTTCAATCATGGCATCGTAACATTACAAGTATATTTCAGCTGTCAATTATGCTAAAGCATGTGCAGCAGTCCCACGTACTCCCATTCTTCCCCTTCTCCCCGGCCCAATCCAGCTCCAGTATGTAACTCCTGTTATTTTGTCAGTCAGGTAATCTGTATGCACACCTACCGTGCCCTCTCATTCAGTCATACAATTTAAGGAACAAAATGAATGTAAAAGAATACATCTTAACAGCTAAGGTGCACTTTTTTCAGTATATTTAGTATCACATAAAATTATAATGTGAATAAGAAAACTAGTTTGAAAGCTTTGCTTGAACCCGAACTTGTTTTGGATCAAAAGGAATTTAGGCATAATTTAGCCATTTGGCCAATTCAGAGATTAATTCTATACATTCTAAGGATGAATAAAATTTTGTTACCAAAACATCTACTTATTTTAATGGAAAAAAACATCCAGTCAGCGTGGCAAGGTGCACCAGCAAATTTTAATTGTGCCTGCTCCATCGTTCCTGGATTATGGCTAATTTCAGCCTTCCAACGGCCATAAAATCCCACTGTTTGATATTTGTAACAAAAAATATATTTCTTTTTGATACTGAAATAGCTTTCTTCTTCATGACAAAGATGTAAATTATGTGGTATGCAAAGAAAATATCTGAAGTAAATTAGTTTTGGAGTGAACAGGGTACCTTCAAACAGAACAATGAACAGAAAGTTATGTTAAGTGTTACCCACACGAGTATCCTCAGGAGTGCACCGTAAAAACTTTGGAATATTTTATTGTATCGAAAGTATAATTTCACAAACACTAAAAAAAAAAGCTTATATTATTTCAGAAGGTTTCTGCTTATAACTAATAAAGTGTTATGATATACACAATTTAGAAGATCTTTCCATTCAATTCTGCAAATTGTATTGTATATATTAATCCACCTGCCATAGGAGGATGATCACCCTACATGCAATTATCACAAAACATTGTTTAAAGCAAGGTGAACTAAAATACATTTTGTGATCCATTTCCTCGGTTGCAACTCATGCAAGCAGCTTCATTAGTTTTGGTGGATGTATCCTGAACTACTGTTCAGGGTCCGTTCAGTCCATTATCCCATCTCAAAAAGAGACCTACAGAAATTCGTGGAGGAGAATGCAAGCATTCAGTATTTACAGAGTTATCCTTCCCCAGTGTAGTTTCCCAGCTAATTGCTATCAGTGATGTAGAGTGGAAAATTCCAAAATGGGATGTAAGTGGATGGTCAAAAACCGACCCTTCCTCTCATGAAATTAAGTGACAGCATTTTTCTACTTTATGCTATGGAAAATATACTATTACCCTTTTTCCTTTTCTTACATAAAAAAAAAAAAAAGAAAAAAAAAAAAGGAAGTTTAAAACAGTTCACAGTTAACAGTCAATGCTAAGATTCCGTATTTTGTAGATTACACTTGAATATTCTGCAATGCCTGTGAAATGAAACATCAGCACTTGTTAGGAGATGCCCCCGGCTGAGCACAGTATCAGATAAATAAGTAGAACATAGTGGGTTAAGGATGAAGTTATTCCTCAAAGCAAACTGGATTTTATCGTTTCAAGTCACAGACATATCTTCATTCTAAAGACAAAGATTTTTAGTTTATGTTTCAGGAATTTTTGAAAATAATTTAAATAATAATGGAAAAAGAAAAATTCTTCCTTAATTCACACTGGAGAAATTATCTATATATGAATTAACTCTCTGGATCATAATAGCTTTTTGCAGATGACTCTTCAGCTCTATCGTTTAAATACGTATTTAGGCAACTAAAAATTTACTGTCAATTCCTATTATGTCAGTCCACATTATGGCGCTGTTACAGCATGCACATTTAAAGATTATTGAAAAAATTACTGTTCATGTGCAGTATATAATTTGCAAAAGGTTAATCACTATTTTAAAACAATGAATGGAATTAACTCATAATGCAAAGCAGATGCCCCAAACGTTATTTTTAAAACAAAACATATTTAACTTATAAAAGAACAAAGAGGATCTAAATCCAGTCCTGTTGCTTTAAACCAGACAGGCATCATGGCTGTTTTGGACTCTTGTTTCACTGGCTCATACAATTTAGATAAAACTCAGTAGTTTCTGATTACTCTCTCTGCTATCCTGCAGCCATTAATGAATTTTTACAGCTAAACTTGTAAAGCTCCTCCATGACTAGGCAACACTGGCAATGGTGAAAGAGATTTACTTGTACCTGACCAGCAGGGATTGCAGTAACAATTTAATATATCAATTAGGTAGTTCAAAAGGAAAATATTAAAAGTCAATCCAGTGTATGAAAATTCTCTGCTTCGTATGCAATTCACTTTAGATGACCAGTCACAGAGATGGGCAAAAACAGCCATCTGGAATGATCTAGGAACAGGGGAAAACAGAAGAAATACTAAATGGCAGTCAAACAAGATTAGCATTTCCAGCAAACATAGAGAACATCAAGCAGAACAAGTTGTAAATAAGAGTGCTTTGAGTGCATTTTGGTTTATGGTGCTGAGGAGGGGCAGAGAAGAAGCCCTGGGTGGGCACAGCAGCCCCCCAGTGCAGCCCATAGGGACACATTGTGGGGCACTCGCTCCATGTGCCCAGGGGGCTCAGCAACCCCCGGCGGGGGCCTGTGGCTCTAGAAAGAGCAGGGAAGCCTGAGACTGAACCAAGCATTTGAACAGAGATGGCAATGGTCTGAGGAAATAACACAGCTATCCATATAGCCCTTTCTTGTAAGTTAAGTTGATACAAACCTGACAATAAAACTGCTTTTTTACATAAACTACATCTGACAATAAAAGATTTCTTAATTAAAAAAAAGGAAACAAAAACAAACTACACAAAACTTTACCAATATTCATAGCTATAAGTTAAAGGAGGAGCTAATCAAATTGAATATTTGAGGAAGATCATGTGAAGCAATCAGGGAAAAAAATGTGCCCCTGCCCATCACTAGCAGGCCTTCACCTCCCTGCACGGGAACAGCGTCGGCAGCACTTCTCAACAGGCAGCCAGCGCTCACTTCGAAGTGTTCCCTTCCAAAGTATCAGATACCCTGCTACTGCCAGCGACTAAGTATCAGATTAAAGGGATAAATAGTTCTGTTCTGTTACAATAAGTATGGTCCAAGGATCTCAGCTTTTAAACTACAATATTTACCATTAAATACAAAATGTTAGATGGATATTAAAGTACTGTTATTATGAGCAAGTGGAGTCTTTTATTTTGTTTAAGTCTAAGGAAACCACTTCCAAACATTTTACTCCTTCCTTATAGTTACTACAATTTATCTTCTGGCCTTCCAGAAGTCATCTTCGCTTGTAAAGCCTTCCACATTTCTGCTGATTATATTTTAATAATCTGTGGCAAGAAGGAAGGTCATCAATATAAACCACAGGTACTATATATTTGACATTCCTTCCAGCTGCACTTGCTGACCTGTTCATTTAAAGTATCTGTGATCTTTACTAACCTATCTGGGTGAGATACTCCTTTAATTAATACAAACAGGAAAAAAAAAAAAAAGCTATGCTAGCATGCACTATTCAGTAAACAAGGACATGCTAGGTCCACATAATTTGAGAGAAGCAGAAGCTAGAAAAGAGGGACTGAATAACTGTCGTGTAAGATAGGCTTTGAAGAGAATTGTTTCATGTTCAGCATCTTTCCCCTTTATACTCAAAAATCAATTAGGTTGTTTTCCAAAAATTGTAAATAGCTTCCAAAGGCTGCAAATAATTCCCCGCTTTAAGTATGAATGTCAATGAACTCATTCAAAATCATCTTCAAATGTCAGAAAAGATTAACATATCCTGGTCACAGAAGGGAGGTCAGAAGAAAGCGCACGCTTTTAGCCTTTACTCGGGTGGGCACAATCCAAAGCCAGCCTAAGTCTATGGGAAAACTCTAGAAAGGGACCCAGCATGGCAAAATTCCACAACAAGTGCTCAAAACACAAGAGACCAGAAACAATCTGGGATCAATAGCTTCCAGGTCATTAATCCTAGGCAGGTGACATACAGTGCACAGTTCGCTACTCTCTTTCACCCACACATTCAAGAAACCTGACTCGATTGGCATCTAGTAGCTCTAAATATTTTCCATGTTTTGCCTTTATCCTTCCCCTATTTGTTTGGCATATGGCTTTCTAGCATCCCATTAATGTCAAACCATTTAATCGGAATGTAAGCTAAATGCACAGTTTGCTATTTCCTGGATTTCTGTTTGGCGGCCAGTGCTTTTTATGAGCAAAATAAAAGCAAAGGTCAGTATGACCAGAAAAGAAAAGTCATCTTCCATAACGGAAGCTTATTTTTCCAGTGAACTGATACACAAGCCTAATTTGGAAAAAGGTCCTTTAGTATCATGTTATTATTAGTAGTATCACAAATAAACACAGAAACCAATTCACTTTACAGACCTCCACATTAAGCATTCAATAGAAAATCCCTTGGTGTTTTATTGATTTTTGTTTTATTGATTTTTTTAAATAGCAATATCACAGTTAAAATGTATCATTTTGGTGAAACACACCTAAAACTTTTCCGTCTCGAAATAAGTTATTACAAATTATTTCCACAGCAACTGGCAACTAATGATTCAATCCATTTAAAGAACAACAAAGTAATGGCTTTATTTGGATGCCTTTTTTGATTAAATAACATATTAACCTTGATGAAGCTTTCCAAAAAGGGATTAGTGTACTCGAGTGCATCAGCTGATTATGAGACAAATATAACAGTGATAAGATGCTGGTTCGAAATTTTTGAATCTGATGAGTATAACAATTTAGCCGCTAGGATGGAGTTGGCTCTTACAGCTTCCATCTCAACAGTAAAGTGTCCACCCGGGATTCAAAAAGACATCACCCAGCTAAAGTATACAGTAACTGAGAGTCGGGAAAGGTCACTTAAATCACTAAACTGAGTAGACCAAAATACCCTGCATAATTACTGTAATGTCAGAAATAATTAAAAATAATTTGTAAAGAAAGAAGAATTAAATGTATTAGAGGGGAAACCCAGAAAGCAAATACAGATTTATCTTCCCATTATATCATCCATTTTGACCAAAACTCATTGACCCACTTTGCTTTATTCGTCTGTACTGTAATAATACATTTTGCATACCTATTGTATATCCTTTCCATTAATTTATTTGCTTAATGGATGTATAAGTAAGTCTACTACAATTATGCTTTTTAAGGGTCAAATCCTACTCACTTCTGAACTCACTACTGTAATTCCTACTACACTGGATGATAACACAGCAGACCTCAGGAACAGCTGAAACACAGCCGATTCTGTGCTGTTGACATAATCAAGCCATGTTACAACCAGGCTGCCAAACCCTTTTATAACCCTGCCAAGTCCAGGAATTGGTGTCTCCATACTTCCCCAGCCCCCCGTCCCCCCCCTCCTCCCCGCCNTATGACTGTGGCAAAGTAAAACTTCCGTGAGTTTATTTTAAGGACCAAATCTTGGAACTCTTGCAGAGTTCTTACAAGTTACACACACCACGGACACACACACACAAAAACCCCAACCCAACAATTGTCTAAGAGCAGCTATTAATATTCATGTTGATTCCACATGAAACAACAGCAGAGTTACCCGAGCAGCTACAGTTATGTCAGCGCTTGGAAGTTATTCCAGGCTGTTTTGTCCTGCTGCCCTGAATATTCAGGAACTTCAACAATCCATCCAGCAACAGCTACCGCAGAGTAAGTCCTCTGCTTCGCCTGGCTCTATGCTAATGACTGCCAGGCACCCTCTGCTGAATCGGGGGGGATGAAGGGAGGGAGGATGGGATGTCACACCCCCCGCCACCGGGGACGGGACGGGCAGGAGCACGGCATCGCGTGGGGTTAATTCCCCACGTGTTGGTCGTTGCTGCACCTTGAAATCTGACAATAGGAAAGTGAAACGAGCCCGGTCTGTTTGTTTGGGTATATTGAAAATAGCATCGGGACTTTGTCCACGACCTCCTCCGTGGGAAATTCCCGCCGCCCCTCCAGCGCGGCAGAGCCCGAGCCCCCCGCCCCCGCCCGAGGCAGAGGGAGCCCCCGGGAACTGGAGGCGCTTCCGACCGCTCTGATCTCGGGGTCACGGCAGTTATGCGATCCCTTCTCCTTATCGAGCAGATTCAGCCCTGTAACCTACAGATTGAGAGATAACAGCCCCATGCTTTCGTCCTCCGTTGCAAAGGCGGCTGCTATTGCACCAGGAATTTCCTCTTTTACCAGCTCCTTATATCCCCCCGACACTCCTCCCCGGTTGTGGCAAGTTTGGGGCTCACCTCCCCCCCGCGGTCTCCCTGGCCCTCNGGTGCGGGGATATCCCAGCACCGTCCGCAGCCGCAGCGCTGCTCCCCGCCCCCGGCGCCGTCCCCGCCACCGCGCCCGCGTTACTCTGCGCGGTAGCAGGATCCAGCCTTGCCAAATCCCTGCCGCGCTCCCGCTGCCCCCCGTCTCCTCCTCCCCGACTGGCAGAGGCCTGGAGCTGCTCGCACCTGCTCCTCGGGGACAGACACCCCCACCCCCCCACCGAGGAAGCAGCCCAGCCCGGCCGCCTGGCACCTCTCCCCACTACCCCAAAGCAAAGCCGCCGCCACCACCTCCTCCTCCTCCTCCTCCTCGCCGTCTTCCCCCCCTCC
>VWZT01008901.1:667296-741644 GCA_013397055.1 Pachycephala philippinensis
CCGCTCCGGGCGGCGGGGCTGGGGCCGAGGGGAGGGGGAGGGCAGTTTCTTTTTGTGGTCCTTGCTCTAGCACCACGTTAAAGACGAAGGTGAAAAGGAGGAGGTTTGAAGGACTTCGGTTCTCTCTGGCAAGTACATTGATCAAAGATTGAGAGGGGAATGACAGAGAGAAAATGAGCTGGGAAGTGCTGGCTGCTGCCGCCGCCGCCGCTCGCTCGCTGGACGAGTTGTTGTTGTCACACGGTGCGGAGGGGAGGAGCTCCGGCAACTTGAAATACCCTTTGAAGCAGCAAAAGGCTCACTCACTAGTATTAACCCAAATTATCCAACCAGGAACCCGGAGCAGGAAAACAGCGAGAGAGGGAGAGAAGTCCCTCTCCCCCCTCCTTCAGGAACCGTTAGATTACATGTTTCATATTTCACCCCACCAGAGATGAGATGTAATTTTCCCAGCCCTTTTCAACAGTCGCTTGTCAACACAGTTTGTGGAGAAACACGAGCGTCTCCAGCGTTCCCCCAAAGCGGGGCGGGAGCCGGGGCGCGGGGCGGGCACCGGGCAGCGCACACCTTGCCGGGGCAGACAAAAGCAGAAACCTCCGGACGGGGCTGTTGCTCTTGCTGCTGTTGTTGCTCTCCCGGGACCACAAACGCTCCTCCCGGCGGGGTGGGAGTTGCTGCCGAGGGTCCCCTTTGTTGCGCGGGCGGCGGCGGCGGCTGGNAAGTCAGCCGGCGCGCTTGCCCGCGCATGCGCAGAGGGGCGGCGGCAGGCGCGGTACCTGCCGGCCCGGAGCCGGGATGCGGCGGGAGCGCGTTCGGCAGCTGGCGTGCCGGGCTCCGTCGGGAAAGCCCGGGGCTGTGTTCTGCGTGTCTTGGGGGCACTTCGCACTTTGAAAGGGGTAAAGAAATGGCCATTGGTACAGAGGGGGGGGTCTGCAAAATCAGGGGTCGGTGCGTGCGTAGTTCTTCCTGTTTAAAAAATGCACCCTGTGTGTACTTAATTGCGATGCATGTGTGTGCCCATAGCCTTTTTTTTCCTATGTATACTATTACATGAGACATGACTCACGGGATGACACATCTGTAGAGTGGATAATCTCAACTGTAGTAATTTGGTGCAGGGGAATTTCCACAGTATCAGACATAAACTGTTATCATAAGATCTGCTTGCTTATTGTACTTGAAGTTCAATTTACGGGAATTTGTGTTCTAGTGCCACCTAAGACCCCTTTTGCTACTGAAATTTAAGCTGTCCTGCACTAAAATCTTTAAAATTGCAAATAAAACCAGGAAAACACAGCAATGTTTTGCTTCGAAGTCTTGTGTCCCCATAATTGCACAGAACCGTTTTTAGGTGGGTTTTTTTGAGAATGTTTATCTGAAGGAGCTTATACAACTTGAGTTCCAGTGGTGGGATCCCAGTGGTGGGATCTAGTGTTGCATAAAACTTGTAATTTCAAAATGTAAGTATGCTGCCTCTTTCTCTTTTTTCTGTTGTAGAAAGCCAACTCTGTCCATATTTTCTTTCCCTCACCTGTTCTTTTTGCATGTCACCTTCTCTCACACCTTGTGAAGACAGAAGAGATCCATAAGAAGATCAGGACAGAGCCAGATGTGCGTGATATTGCCACTTGGAGATCTGGTGAACTCTGAATTAGGAAACCTACCACTTAATTTGTTCTCTACCTTTCCTACAACATGATGCACACCAGCCCTTCTGCTTTTCTACTTGCTGTG
Source organism: Pachycephala philippinensis (assembly GCA_013397055.1). Taxonomy (NCBI): domain Eukaryota; kingdom Metazoa; phylum Chordata; class Aves; order Passeriformes; genus Pachycephala; species Pachycephala philippinensis. The sequence continues at coordinate 669,031 of VWZT01008901.1, forward strand.
TGCTCCCACAGATACATAATTCTCATGGTCCAAAAGAAAATGTAGTTTGAAAGGGTTTACTACCAAGGGTCTGGGTTAACCTTGATGATATCAATGCAACACTGGGATTAGAAACCTAGAAGGAAAGAGATTTTTTTAAAATGTTCAAGTCTCCTCAAAGCTTCTGGCGTGGTAAGTGTTTATAATTATTATGGGGAGTGTCTCAATTTAATTTACCTCGCACCTATACTGACACACTCACATAAACCAACAAATCCTGAGGTCATTCTTTGTAAACCTCTCTAGATTGCATTTCTCTTACTTGCTGACCCTTTCATGTAATGATATTGTTGAGTGTTTTCTTTTTCTCTCTCTGAGTTGATATCAGCAAAACTCAAATTACTGTAACTGATATTTGAAAATTCTCCCTGTGTCAAGTGAAGACTTATGGTGCTGAAATCAATAAGACTGTTTAAAATTCAAAGACCTGCAAATCGTTCTGTTTGTCCTTTGATAGGGCCTGGGCTGATTAAAATGCGACCAAGAAAGCTTAATTGCTGCACTAATTAAGAAGTCTTTAATTTCTTTCCTGGAATATTGTTTGAAGCAGGGTTTCTGTTCTGCTCATGTAACTGTTCAGGGCAGGTATTCTCTCTCTTCCTCTCTTCTTTTTTCTTTTTACCATTTTTGTGTATTAAAATGCATGTTAAAACAGTAAGACGTATCGACAGTGATAGTAATTTATCGCTCTAAAAAAAGACCGATATGGGGTTCACTATTTTATTAAATTACAATTTTGGGGGCAGCTGTAAAGAGTAAAATGCAATTAGAAAATGCATTGTGGCTGTTGCATTTTAAGGAATTTGAATACTTGATTGACAGGAGATAGGATAGTACATCAGCTCCCTCCCCCATCTTCAGTTATTATTGATAATTAAATATTTAAATTCATTCAGTAAAAAAACCCAGAAAAAGTATTTATCTTCTGAACGTGTATGAAGGAATGGACCGGGGGAGGGGATGCATACAGAAGATAGGCACCTGGTAAGGATGAATATTATCATGTTAAGTTCATCCACAGTTTTTTTTTTCCTGCATTTCTTTGGAGTTTATTTTCCTGAGAAATACCTTTCTGTCTTGTATCTCATCTTACCCTTGTTTAGTGACCTATTTTGTTCACCGTTTCTGAAGAGGAGAAACGAGATGATTTCACAAAGCTTTCTGTGTGATCAATAGAGTAATGTTTTAGGTTTAATCATGCTGCATTATAATTCTGGCAAACGACTGCCGAGCAGAAGATTCTAAGAAAGGAGCAAGTACTGGCGAAGAGAAGGTAAGTTCTGCTTTGCTTTAATCTCAGGTCTTGAGCAGCAATCCCCCTTTGAGGAGCTATCTGTTATTTAGAAGGAAGACTGAGGAAGAGGGAGGGACCTCATACTGAATCCCCCCTGCCTCGCTCAGGAAAATAGACTCATAGAAATGTAAGTGTGTGAAAAGGGATCCCTTTTTGCTTCTCTTCCACCAAGACATTTACTAAACATTGACAAACACCATGAATACAGTTGAGATTGATGAGAAGTGTTGTACCAGTAGTAAGAAACTGGATACTGCAGTGCTGTTTTTCTAATTGTTGTGTTATAGTCAAAGTAGCACAAAACCTTGTCCAATACAAATACAAACTGGATTCCTTTCAGTGACAGGACAAGTAGATAACATGCTTAATAGATACAAAGGGAGATTTGCCATTCCAAGCACGACGTCACACTAATTATGTTTACTCTAATTGAAAGCAAGGTTTTGGGGAACCTGAAATTACTCATAGGATATTTTTAATAGCTGAATAATAATAAAGTGCAGCAAACGTTGATCACAAACCTTTTGGTCTTTCAAAAATCTATTGGAAAATTAAATGAAAAGTGGAGTTTGGTACAAACAATGCCCCAGGGCAAAAAAACAACTAACACTAGATTTTCCAGTCCAGCCATAACACAAATCAATTTGAGCACACTTCTATGGCCAGACTGCCAGATTGTTATGACTGCTAATTCACTCAATCAAACAGTACATTAGTACACCGGGCACAAACAGCTTTAACAATAGCATACATTTCTGAACAGTCCACCATATATCATAAAAAATCCAAAATACATGGCAAGATTGCTTTCACATTCTGTTTACTACAAATTGTATTTACGTATGGTGCCTGCCTAAAAAAAAAATAAATAAAGTGGTGGAAGAATGAAAGTGAAGAAACTTCAGGAGTCATTAAATATAACTTTTAAAGTCCTTAAAAAGGAGAATCTAGGAGCACTTGCTCCTGCTCGCGCTGGTGTTTAACGTGAACCTCTCAGCCGGAGAGCTGACAGCAGTGGCTGGCCGTCCCCAGCACAGGGCTGGATGGGGAATTGCTGCGGGCTTGGCAGCTCGCACACGCCCTGCCTAACCCCGGCACTCAGCGCTAGAGCGTCTTTTGCCGGCTTTACTCCCGCGAGTCAGCCCACTGGCTCCGAGGGGATTCACCGCCTGAGTAGAGGGGCAGGATTTAGCTCCAGGGAATATCCCTCAATTCTTCCCCTTCATCCCCACGAGCAATGGGTGCTGTCCCCGGGGATGCTAACTGGTGCTCCGACCGAGGACGCGCTGTGCTGAGGGATGCGGTCACCGACGGCTCGGGAGCCCTCTCATCCCTTCCCTCCCTCCTCGCGTGCCTCCGACACACACACACAAACACACGTACGCCCCACACACACACCCACGCACAAGCGCATATATGCAAATTGCAAAAACCAAACGCCAATTAAGCTACTTGCTTATGTACTATTTTTTTTTTTTTCCTTAAGTCGCTGTTCTGACTTCAGAAAAGGCGTTTCGAAGTCAGTAACTAAAGCAGCCCTTCTGTCGATCTGAGCCTCTCGGTCACGTTGCTGCTACCAGAGCCACATGGTGAAACGGATCGGGTCGTGTTCCCATCCCGGGCTGGCCCGGGATGGATGGATGGATGGATGGATGGATGGATGGATGGATGGACGGACGGACGGACGGACGGACGGACGGACGGACGGATGGATGGATGGATGGATGGAGCAGTGGCTGGGCACTGCCTGCTGACATTCACCTGACAACTGACAGCCGAGCAGGAGAGCTGCAGCGCGGGGAGGAAATGATAACCAACTTCCCTGCGTGATTTAAATGAGGGCTGGGATAGACGGGGGGCCCTCTGTGATGTTTGAGTTAGACTTGGGCTCTCATTAGAGGTCCTCAGTCCAACGTGCTAATTCACCTACCAACAGGTAGGAAGAGTCGCTCGGAGCAATAATTATGAAGTACAAAGCCCTTGCCATTAAATTATGTTAAAGCGGTGATCTAATCTGAGCTGCCCTTTGCCGTGCGTTCCCCCCTTTACAGAATTAGTTCGCTCAGCCGCTCTATCCCTCGCTCCCAACCCAGGCTAATCGGAACACTGGCACCGGGGAGCCGGCTCCGAGTTCAGTGCTCCTGGCTCTCCAATGCGGTCTCCGCCGGTGCCGGTGGACCGCTCTTCCTGCTCCGCGCCCGGGAGCTGGGGGGAGCGCCTGAATCCTCCTCCCTCCGTCCATCCCTCGGCCCCGCCGAGCCCCCGGTGCCGCCGCCCGCGGGGCGATGACAGGGGAGGCGGGCGGCGATCGGGCCCCCGCGCCCGGCCGGGCGGAGGGCGGCGGCTCGGCTGCTGCTCCAGCACTAATTGCTTCCCTTAACAATAATAATAACAGCAACAAAAAATGCACATTGCCTTCCTCTTTTTATATAGGAACTGACAGCCTGCGAGACGCAGCCTCTTCTTCCTCATGTCACTTAAGTGAATGGAAAACATGGGGGTTGGGGAGGTTACCTTCATTATTCTCATATTTCAAAAAAAGCAGACAAATATTATTGATTGTTTTTTGGGGTGGGGGTGAGGAGGAATTTTTAAAAGTCCGAGCCCTTGCTTGAAAAGTTTCAGCAGAGAGCGGAATTTTATAGAGAGTTATAAACTCTGGGTAAGAGGGCGATGTTATAAATGGAAGTGCTGACACAACCTTAACTATAGCGTGTAAACGGCTATGCTATAATATCCATTAAGCAGAAAGAAAAATAAGATGGCTGATCAATAATTTATACAAAGAGTACCAACTGCAGACATAATAACTGTAATGTTTGCAAAGCAATCTCTCGCTCTCCAGGCTTAACAGTAAACTAGCGGGGCTGTTAATTTCCAACTCCTACAGGTAAGAGTACAAACAAATTACTTAAACTTGTATTTTGCTCGATATTTTGCATGCCTCGGTAGGATAAAATACAATTTAATTACGATGCAACTTGGGCTGATTGAGGAGCCTCCCCCTCCCTCCCCCTTTCCTCCTGCTCGCCCGCCTGCTCCTCCGAGGGAACCTTCTTGGGCAAAGCTCCGCCCGAGAGACAGGAACAGGTTGCTTGGACGGGCGTTGTAAACGGGTCGACCTTTGGGTCACTGTACTTCTTCGGAGAGTTATACATACACGGAAACAAAATTAAGCCATTTAACTTCAAAAGAAAGTTACAAGGTTTTCCAGAGCCACGAACTGAAATACAATACCCCCACCAGCCCGATAAGCATCAGCTGTCAGAGGACAATGCACTGGCTTTCCATGCATCAGGCTACCGGGAAAAAAAATCTGCTTTAGGGAAAACCAGTGCTTCTTCCACTATCATAAACGAGAGCAGGCAAGCAACTGATCTAGTCATTGGCACGGGAGCGTTATCTCCCATTTCTGTCTACTGTATTTAGGTAGCAAAGCAGAGGAACAAAGTCTGAAAGTTGCTAAGTAGAGTCCTGTAACTTGCCCAGGCTGGTTTTTTGCATGTCTCTTGCAATAGTACCGAAGAGATCACTTCTTTGTTAAATAACAAGAGGTAAATGTGTCAGTGGAGGACGTTTTTTGAAAATTCTCCCCCATGCCAGCCTGGACAAAAAACCAAAGTTATGTTGCCAGCCACACAAAAAGAAGCTCATATTTATGTGCACAGCTCCCCGACAGCTTCAGCTGTGCTACTTTGGGACGTCACGGGTGTTTTCTGTAGTAAAAACAAAGTAGTAAAGCGAGAGACACCTTATTTCTGAGCCCTGAGCTGCGGAGCGGGGAGGCGGCTCTGCGGGGTACTGCTTAACAAAAAAGAAAAAAAAGAAAAAAAGCTGTAATTTGCCTGCATGCCTCGTGCTTGCTTACCAGTGACCTCTCCCAGTTCAGCTTCAATAAAGTAAAGTAACATAAATGACAACTGCACAGTCCGCACACAGACGGAGTCCTCTTTACACGGAGGCGATAGCTCCCCCGCCCCGGCTGCCCCCAGTGCCCGGCTGGATGCAGTGTGGAATATCGCTGCTGGGAGAGACGGAACAGAAAGCGCAGCGCCCACTAGTGCCCGTGCGGGGGGGGCAGCGCTCCCTCCGCGCCCCTCTGCGCCTCTCCGCACCCCGCGGAGAAACGTCCTTTCGGTGAAAGGAGATCCGCTCGGAACTGCGGAATGTGGTGCGGACAAAAGAAGGTTTAAGCCCATCTGTGTCTAAACTGAGGGTTTGTTTCTTCATTGTCTAAGTGTAAGCTTAGAAAAAGAAGAAATAGAAAAGTTGTCTTTCCCCTGCTGCTCCCCATCTGTCTGAGGAGGTGTGTGAACGGGGCGAGTGTTTCACAGGCAGCATCTTCACACTCATAGTGACTGGAATTGGAAGGGCTGCCTGGCTGTAAAGCCTTGATGGGAAACATGAACAACACCAGACACATTTCTGAGCTTTGGATACCCCCCATCCCCCCCGCCCCAACACCTGAAAACTACAGAAAATTTGTGAGGTATTTCATTAGGCCCCATTCTTTTCTCAGGTGTTTTGGTGTTGTGTTTTGGGAGCTTTGTTTATTTTTTTTATAGGCATGAGAGATTGTTACTGGGCAGCATTTTGATTTTCTTGGAGATTGTCTCATCTCCTTGATGTGGAGATGAAGATGAACTTTGCAAGGAAGGCAACAAACAGCCCTCTTCGTAGAAGATACCAAGCGGATAAGCTCAAAATAAACTTTCCCAATGGCAGTGAATGTCCCTTGTATTTACTTAACGTTTGTTGTGAATTGGGCTACTGGTTAATGTTCCCAGTCAGATCCAAGCACTTACATGGTGTCCAGCATAATATAATTTCCCATCAGGTTTCCCAAAGCTGTAAGAGCTTTGGATTATATCACACACACTGGAGCACGAGTAGGTGACAATGAACTAGACCTGTCTTCTTCTAACTTTGTAGTTAAAAGCTTTCAGTAAACCATTGGTTCACATTGTGTAAATGTCTTAGACCTTGTTTAGCAGAGAAGGAAAACTCCAAATACGTTCTCAGGCACCTTGGGCTCAAGGTCTAAAATCATCTGGTGAATGATGAAAAGCAGACCAAGAGTAACATGTATCTCTTCTCTACCTCTATTTGATAGTTACACTTTTCCCTTATTTGTGCTGTGCATTCTTCATCAATAATAGGAACGAAATATGCACCTAAATAATTCCCTATGCCAAAAATTTGTTACACAAACCCATAAATATGGAACGCACTAAATACCAAACTAGTTGAAAATAATTTGCAGTGATTCCTGATTTTCTGTATTTCCTCATTTCCAAAAAAAAAGAAACAAACAAACAAAAAAAACCAAAAAACCAACCAACCAACCAACCAAACAAACAAAAAACAAAAAAACCCCACCAAAAACACTTATTTTAGAACAGGATAACACTTGGCATGGATATAAAACATTTTTAAAAGTTCCTGTGTCTTTATGGTAGGGTAAATAGGGGTAGTAGGGCCAAAACAAGTTCCCTTGTAATATACACTAATTGTTTGTGGATAATGGCAAAAGACTTTTATTAAGACTATTTGTTTGAATTCACTGTTGTCCGTTCCTCTTCGGTGCCCAGTGATTTACATGCAATTGAAATTTATTAATGTGAATACTCGGTTTTAAGCTTATGTATTTAAGTCCTTATACTAAGTAAATTCTTGAAATATTTATCCAATAAAAATAGACTTATAAATATAGCAGTTCCTGAATACATTCATAGCTTTAGGTGCAGCTGTAGTTCCATAAGTAGGGACTTAATATTGGAAAGCAAGAATTTGAGTCACAAAAGAGTAAAAAAAAGAAAACCACATTTTATCCTTATGCTTTGAAAAGAAAAGGAAATTTTCAGGGAAAAGCAGTGAATACATTGGAGTAAGAAACAAACTTAAGAAAATTGTAAACATAAAAGGAAATGAATTACAATAATAAAATTTTATCCACACAAAATACTTTTTAGTCAAAAGTATATACTAGCAAGTTGGTTTTATGAAAATTTGTTCTTCTAAACATGTGAGTTGAAACTTAAGATGTAAATTTCAAAACAAGAAAAATGAGCTACCACCATCTGAATTGCTTTCATCCAGCTGGTTAGAAAGAGTTTTAATTGTTGTGCTTTTGCTTAATTACACCCTTCTATCTGATGATCAGTTTCAGGCAGTTGAAGATTGTTCTGTTTTCACACGTGAAGAGGGACAGGGCAACTTAGATCCGCAACAAAACTCAGGTTCCACACTGGTACTGCCAATTGTCTCATGACTTAGTGGGTGCCAAAATCCCTTAGTAGATGAGCTCAGGCTGGCACACAATTCACCAAGTATGTAGGTTTCCATCGTCGGCCATGTGGATGGAGGCACAAATGTCAGAGCTGCTGCGGGTTTTTTTGCAGAGAGAATCCATGCCTAAACACAAACAGTCTTGGCTTGGGTTCACTACATTTGCACAAGATGACCTTCAAGGAAGGTTAAGCTGAAATGAAGCTATGTGCTTCTGCGTCCATATTTGCATTCTGTGGTACAGCTAATAACCAGTTGGGCAGGTCACTTCCAGGGTGGGAAACCAGTTTTCATACATCCAGCTTCTGTTGTTCCCACAAGACAAGAGAACTAAGGCAGGTTTCCTACATGGCAGCAATGAACGTGAGCGATCAAATATGAGGTCTGCAATAATTAAGGTTTCACTGGTTCTTCCTTGGAAAATTTAAGCCAGTTGACAAATACACTACTACCAGGAGGAAGACTTCCAAGTAGACTCTCTTACTTCTCAAGGAAAATGTGTCATCCTGCTGAGAAAAGTTTTAAAGGGCTGAATTCAATCACACCTGCTGTGGGGCTATACAGTGTCTTCACTGTGGATATCATGGAGTACCCCTTGCTGAAAATGAAGGCCTTTTGTTCTCTGCTGGTAAAGTTGTCCTCTTTTGAAAGTGGGACCCCTCAGTAGTTTAGATACTTCTAAAATGTTCTTCTGTGGCTTTTGCTTTCTGTTGTAATCTGTTCTATCTACAACCATATTCAAAACACACATTTTCTTAACAGCTCTAAGTTTTATTTTTCCCATCAAGCTGAAACAATTACAAGGAAAATAATGCATATAGAAGTATATATAATTGAGAAAGTGTCTTCTAGAGTGTTTTGTTTCCTACTGATATAAACGTGGAATTCAGCATACAGTTTACAAGTAAGAGCTGATAGCTGAATACTTTTAAACACAGTGATATATAATGGCTGCAGTGAACACAGTTTTGGAGGCTAGGTTTATGCTAGCAAATTAAACTTGCCTGGGAATGTTCCTATGCAATAAAGCCAACTAACACATATGCCTATTTGTAAACTTATCCTGTTCAAAAGAAGGTAGTAGTAGCAGCCTGCCAGCTGGGAAGGGTCTCTGGGATTTGCAGCCTCCCTCTCCTTCAAACTGCACCCAGGAATTGGGGTTTAGGATGCTTAAAGTGTGCCGAGGGCAATTGGAACAGTTTTACAGTGTAGACCATCATGTTCCATGGAACATTCCTGGCACTAGAGCAAATGTAGCTTGAACTGTTTTATATTACAGTAACTGTCTTAAAACATATATTCACATTGGACGTTTTTATAGGTACAAGCTCTTGATCTTGCAATCTTTACATGGGCAACATTCCTATTGATGTCTAGAAATGAAATCTTAAAAAAAAAAGTTTCCTTCATTAGTCAGGAATCCAGCTTTGGTTTATAATTAGAAAAGAAAAAGGAAGTAAAATTATAACACAGGAGGAGCTTGCTAAAATGCTCCCTAAAACAGTTTTCCAATGGCATTAAAGTATTACTCACAAATACGGGTCTTGCTTAATTAATTTAGCAGCCTAGACTAGAGATTCAGGTTTTTGTGTTCTCATGCTTTTGTGCTGGCTATTTGAAGCTGAAAATGTAAACATGAATGCATTTTCTATAAGAGTCTTCTAGAAAAATGTTAGGGAAGGCAGGGCACATTCCTTGCTGGGTTTTGTGTTAGATTCTTTACACTCAACGTCAGTCCCAGAAACCAGCCTGGGGAAGTTAGACTCTTCTTGCAACAGGTTGCCTGCTGTTAAATTTATAAGGCTATTTGTAACTTTTATTGATAGGAACGCCATAAAAAAGCATTATGCAAAGGGACCAATGCATTTATTTGTGTGTTTTCCCACAGTTAATATGAACTAACACAGTATTCGCCTGTTCGGGAGTCACATGAATACAATGTCTTATACTTCTTTTTACAGCTGTAGCTTGTCTTGAATAGTCAGACATATATAAAATGACAGAGGAAAAATTATTCTTTAGAATTTTCACTTTGCTATTTACAAATCAATGATGTTTGCATCTGTCTTAACACATTAGTGAAGTGGCCTGTAAAGGAAGACAGTGTTACAGATTGAGCTGAAAAACAGTATCGAGAAGAAAAGTGTTGCTAGTTTTATTCAGAACCAGCAGATACTATGAATGATATACTTGACACTTCATAAATAATAGCACACCAAAAAAATCAGGAAGAAAATTACTTTTTGACTCAGTCTTGCAGTCAATTGATATTTTTCCCAAATAAAAATTTCAGGGTCAGTTTTGATAATCTAACCCTACAAAGGAGAATAAAATCTTACTTTCTTCCACTTGAACAGCTTTCAGATAGCAATTACTAATTGGAGGTCTCTTAGAAAGATTTATTTGGGAAACGGTTGACTTTCTTTCTACAGCTTGTTTTCCCACAGACAATGTTTTTAGTAGTCATCTCAGAAACATTTTTTAATGACAAATCCCTTAATTACTGATGGAAAGAAAAAACCCCTAAACTTATGCTCTTTAATTTGTCTCAACACTCATTGACCTCTCATGTAAATTCTAGCAATCTTCAGTTCATCACCTGGCTTCTTGGGGGAGACTATAATAATGCAGAAAGAAACATTATTGCTTGCTGCTGAGTAACAGTATAAAACTTGGTTAATTAAAAAGACTAGGCAAGGAAGGTCCTTGTGTCTGTGAGAAGTCTGATCTCTCTTTAAGGCTCAGTTATTTCTCTGATAACCAGCGATAATCTTTTTTGCAGAAGCAATTCCAATAAGACAAAGGTGCCCTCTGTAGGGGACAGGCTGTAAATGATGATGGGGAGCTGGAGTTTAATATTTGCAGGATGTGACAGAAGAGAGTAACTTCTTAGCAGTCTGGCTCTCCGAGAGGCACTACAGATTAAATATTATGTAAAAATGAAACAGTGCAAAAAAAACCCCACGCTTTAAAATAAAGCCGAAAACAATACTCTCAACTACCGAAAACAGCAAACAGTTTTGCAACAAGCTGCCACAAAGCTAAATGTGTAGCACAGTGAAAACTGCACTGCAAGAATCTCCTGAATAAAAGGAAGTATGAATTTCAGTCAAAAGAACTTTATAGAAATAATAGAATTCCAAAAGCAACATGCTTAAAAAGTCTCTGTAGCATATACTAAAAAGTTTACCACAAAGCAGATTCATTAACCATCCCAGGCGACTCGCATATTGCTTGTTGAGAAATTGCCTTTGTTAGCATGCCCACAGACACACTTTAAATGGTGTGCAGAATCTCTAGTGGCTATTTGCAATTATTTTGGGAATTCTTCCCTCAATTTATAATAGCAACTAATGCTAGCCCAGAGAGAGGCAGGGAATTCAACACTAGATGTAGTTCATTGCTCATTATTAATTATTTTTTAGGCCTCATTTTTATAATCTGTGAGGATGACCTGCAGTTCCTGTTATCTTGATTTTCTCTCTCTTTGTCTCCTTTTCTTTTTACTTTTTTTTATAGTTATTGTATACCCATACTTCTGGAGTAACGATCGCATTGCATATAGCACCCTGCATTACTACGTAATGTACTGTAGCATGGAGTGGGCAAACCCTTCAGAAATATGAATTTTCCTCTGTCTGGCTTTACTGGAGAGTCAAAGAAGCAGAATATAGTTCTAGTAGTGAATGTGCTATATATGTTGGTTACTACAAAATTCTTGACTAAACCGTAGTTTAGAAAGTGAAGATCGGTGTTGCAAATGTGCAACACATTGATATATATATATAGACTCTAAATACACAGAGTATTTCTAAAGGTGACTGTAAAGAGAGGGTGGGCTTTGGTCACCTGTAGAAAAGTAGAGGATAGTAAGTTTTAGAAGCTATGGATTGGCAAAGGTGTTTGAGATTGTTTTTTCCTGTCTAGATCATCAGTAAGGGTACATTTTCCTAGTTCATAACATCACGCCTGACTGCCTTTCAGAAGCAGGATTGAAGGAAAAGGAGAATGTAAACCTATGACATTGCCTTTCCTAATCCCAGGTTCTGGTCAAAGAGAGCTTGTTCCTTTCTTTACCCACTGTAGGAAATGCTTGTATGAGAGATGTATCCCATATTTGAACCATGTACACATCAGATTAATGTTGTCTTTTGTTTTAACTATTATCTGAATCAGTAAGCTCTTTTCCTTCAATCTGTCAAATAGTGTTGAACCTCCCAGTCTCTTTTAAGAGACGTAATTTCTCTACGCTACTTTTTGATCCTCAGGGCATGCCTCCAAGTCTATTTACATAAATAAATGTTCAGGGAATGATTGAGATTGTGGAGCTTTGTGGACTTTTGATGTGCCCTCTTCACATCCTGTTGCTTACCCTGTGAATCAGATCTGACGCTTAGCAGGGTATTCACTTTACCTTCTCTCACAGCCAAAATTAAGGCAACCTAGAGGACAAAAGTGGGGATCTTAACTCAATGGGGAAATGCTTGTAGATGCTGCCATTCTATGTGAATGTCCTTCACAGGTCAAATTACATTATTTTCCCCTGACATAAAGCACATTTACACTGTAATATCCCTGGAGTAAACGCTGTCTTACCCTGCTTAATTGTTGCATTTTTAATGGAAGTCCATGGTCATATTTGAATACCTATCCTGAAGTCTGAAAGTTACCTCAGGGTAGGTCTCTTAAAAGTCTTGGCACTATCCAACTCTTTAAATAAACATAGGACAAATATCCAAGGGTATTTTTTCCTTTTACTAGTCATCTTGCCTGTGTTTAAACATGCAAGCTGGATCCTTCTAGTTCATTTTTTGAACCTGCCTGGTCCTTTTACAAGATTGTATTTGCAGCTGTAAAGATATTATTGTATCTTTTGGAAGATATGTAATAAATAGGAAAAGCAATGCTTTTCAAGCATTATATTCTTTTGAGTTTTTTCCCCGTATGTTTTCTTCTTTTAGATTTTTATTTACTACTAGAGGCTGCCAGTTATTCTATGGCAGCTGCTGCCAGACAGTACTCACAGAACCTATCTTTAGATGGTTTATGTGTCAGAGGTAGGAGCCTGGTCTCCTTATACAGTCAGTGAAGAGAAGTATGCATATTCAGTGCAGAGATTCAGAAAACCTAAACTATAGCCTCTAAGCTGGTATTGTAAAAAACATCCTAGGTGATCTAAGACAGGCCTCTATCACAAGTGGACTGTAAATATGTCAAGTTTTTCTTTCATTTAAGGTACCCAATTTATTTTAATATTTAATCTTCTTTTCTTAATTTCATCACTCGTCATTTCCTTTGTATTCACTTTTGCTCTTTATTGTGCCATCTTTTAGTTGCTGTGATCAAAGTAACATTTTAAATGGTTCCTCAGTGACCAAATTTTTTCTGTTTTTAAAGAGTCACAATCAGCTTTGACTTGGAAAAAACTACAGTAAATCTAAGCACACAGTTTCTGATTTTCTGATGTCTTTTTCCTCTTTTCTTCCTTTTTGTCCCTTTTTTTCTTTCTTCCCATTAGCCAAATTCAGCTTATTTCCTATTCCTGTAATTGCCTTGACCATTTATTTCTAGTTTAAAGTCATACAAACTGTAAAAGTAGAGTGGCATTGTGTAAAGTCTGAAATATCTGGGGTTTTTTTAATCTTTCATTTGTATAGTTTTATTAATTTTACTCAACTCTCCACAGCTGTGATGCCTCTATCCCCAGTACTTTTCCTGAATGGCTGCCAACTGTCTTTGGGCTCTGTTGTCTGGCATTACATTCCTTGGCCCTGATCCTGAAAAATTTATACACAAGAGTAATTTTACGCATGAGAGCAGGCCCACTGAGTGTTGATGCATAAGGTTATTCTGGAGTGCATGTATTTTCAGGGCTTGGATAATTGTTCTGATTTTACTGGTCAATCATTGCAAAGTATTTGTAATGGAATTTTAATTCAACTCTAGATTTTTATTTTTTTCTCTCTGTAAGCTTCCACAAGTTTTGTACAGTCACATGGACTTGGACATTGGTTAGGTGGTCTTAATGATTAAATCTACTCTTCATTTCCTATTCATGATGATGATGCCCACAAACATATTAGCGTCTATATGAACTGAATATATTACAGTTTTTCAAGTACACATAGAGATGGGTTTTAATTTTTTTTTTTTTTTGCTGCAGTTGAGTAAATAAACAGTAGTTGATTCTCCTAGCCTGCTCCCATCCCATAACCCATTCCGATGATAAAAAATGAGCTATCAGGTCAAACCTTGAAAATTTTTATTGCAACATCCATAACTAACCATATAAATGTGTCTGTGATATATTTATTAATTTAAAGGAATTTCAGCCTTTTGTTAATTTACTACGTGCTTCTAATGCCTTCTGATTGCATCACTACTGGAATGCTTTCTTTCTTGACTAGCTACAGAGGATCAAGAGTATGTAGCCCAACAAGTGTTACAGAGCAATTACTATACAATTGTTTATCTATGTCCATCCTTTTATTACTGAAGTCCCTACTAGTAGTCAAACCTCTTTCTTGATCCTTTTTCTGATTTAAACAAAGCACATCAAAGTGTAGAAGGGGCTGAATCCCTAGCTGCTATGAATCTCCAGGCTCTTCCTGAGTAAACCAAGTAATGTCACTTTTTGCCAGCTAAGCAATGGGTTGAATAGGTATGAAAGCCAGGTTACTCTCTGTCTGATGTTCAGTATTGATTTCAACTTCTTTTCCTTTCGCATTCGTTAAATACCATGCATCCACTTTACATCCATAGTAGAGTGTGCCTTCTTAAACTGTAATCTTCCTGAAACCTGAATACTTCTTTTGGGCCTCTGTTTTTACTCTTTGAGGGATGTTCTGTCAATCTCATCCTTATGCAGATCTCAGTAATATATAGTTTTCCCTTTGGAATCTTTCCCCTGTGTTGTCCATTTCCTCCCAAAGGTTCAACAGTTTGAGAGTAAGCAGTACACTTATCCAGACAAAATAGGAACAAAGTTTTAGGTGGTAAAGCCTACTTAGTCTAAGCTTTCTTGTGCAGTTCAAGCTACCTCTGAGATTTCTATCAACTTAATTTTTCTTAGATATTTAAGACTTGTACATGTTACAGCAATCTGGTGATCTCACAGATATATATGCACTGCCCCTTGTGGAACCTAAAAAAAAAAAGATTTTTTTTTTCCTCAAATTTACATTCAGCTTCAGTTGCAGTGTCACAGAGCGACTAAACTTTGGTGCCTAGCACATTTGTCCATAAACTTGTTTTTAAGTATGTGACTAGCTTTAATAATTTCCATGCTGAATAGGAGCCTTCAAGCAACATAATGCCAGAAATGTTCCAGATTCTCAAGTGTATTTTTTCGGAGAACTCTTAGCACTCTATTTTGAGTTGTAGCCACCAACCTTTTGTAGTGGTATTGAGCACACACAGAAATCATTGAAGTCGAAGTGGTGAATATTTGGTAATAGAAAATAGCAATTCTATTTCAATTTATATATACGTGGTCTTGGAATGTTGATTTATTAGATACAAAAAACTGATCTGAACAGGTTCTTATCTATCTTTTTTGATGTATTTATCAGAAAGCAATAGAAATTCAATAGTTACTGAACTTTTATTTTGTAATGGAATTACATATTTGTATTATATCACTTAAGTACTTCTGGCAGGGTTTGAGTTTGAAGTTATAAAAATCAAGTAGAACTGTATTTTTTGTAACTCTGTGGAGATTAAGAAAAGTCTTCTCCTTGTGACGAACTGGTAGCATTTCCTGACTGGATCAGGGCTTTCATATTTTTGGTCCTTCCACTCATACTTCTAGAGTCAGAGTAATCCACTATTGCATTTAATCAGAAATACCTCATTCATTGGGGTTTTCTCTTTCTCTGATGTTTTTGTCTACCAGCATGTAAGCTTTTGTCATAAGAGTTGAAAGAAGATATATTTTGTTTTAGCTGATTTTTTTTTTTTTTTGGGCTCAAGTTCTTTTTCACTACTTTTTGGAGGGTTGGGGTTTTTTTGGTGGATAGTATTGACCTTTTTTGGAAGTACTGTTGACTCATCCTGAGGACAAAGAGTACAGTTTAAGGGAAAAGTAGTTGACCTAATCTTCTATTTATCAAACAGAATTTGTCTGCTTTTGTAAGTTGTGTATACTTACTGATGTGTTGTATCACACTGGAAATTACTTTTGCTATGAAGAGCAGAACAAGTTGTCTCCAGTTGTTGAAGTCAGTGAGGTCACTGTTTCACAATATCCTAACCAGTTTCCTTATTTCTATTATTCAGAAAGGCTTTTCCTTTCTGCCTTCCTAGATTTCATTAGGCACATTTATCAGTTTCATCAGGGAAGAGAGTAAAATACTTCTAGTTTTTCTGCTGCGATTTTATATCCTGCTGCTTTGTTATTTGTCAGCTTCTTGTTTGTAACTTGTCCTGAAATCCTGATGGGGTGGGATTACTTTTTTGTTTTCAGATATTATATATAAAACTGTGCTTGAGATAAGGAGATGGTATTAATTATTCCCTTTAAAGAATCCCCCCATCTCTTCTGTTTCAGCAATGAGAATTTTCCTCCTTTTCACTTGATTGTCTTATTTTAAACATCGCTTGGTTAAAAATACGAAATGGTTTCACAGTTTATTGTACCATGCCCCGTATTCCTGAGCTCTTCAATTGTTGTCTACTCATTTAGGCGCCACATTTCCATCTTTGCTGTGAGTGTACTGACACCCAGTTGTGACGGATGAACTGGATCACATTGAGTCTGTGCCCTTCCCTTTTTTCTTTCATTTGAGCTTCCTTTGTATGATACACTAGTGTCAGTCTGTTCTTAGGGCCTTGTTGGAATTCCTTATACTACCCTTTTGTTTTCAGTTTTGCACTGTTGATCTTTGTCACTTCCTAATCAGAGGGTATCTTTCTTTTGTTTTATTTTTAGTTTGGCAGAGCACTGGTTGCAGTCACTATTGACCCCTGCTGCTTGGCATGCTGTTGCATCATAGCCACACATGACCTGTCTTAAGATGATGCAGTTTGGTCAAATTTTTCTTCTTGTCTCTGAAAAAATTGCGTCTTTTTTCCGTGAAAATTTGGAGAACAGTATGTCAGACACCAAGTCATCATTTTGGTTGATGATTCCTCATCTCAGTTTTCCTCTTGCACTGTCTTTTCTATGTTTCTTGCTTTGTAATTCAATATTGAAGTCATTCATCCCCAAGAAACGAGCTGTATTCTGGTATTCTGTCAGTAACAGCTTGGAAGCAGTTGCAAAGTCATCTTTGCCTTCAGTGCTCTCTTCCTTTACTGGAACATTACACTACGCAACATAACTTTGTTTAGCATTATGGTTTGGATTCTGATGTATGTGGCATGCTGCTCTATATGTTTTCAAATGCTTAGTGGGTTTTTTTGCTGTCTGTTGTAATAAATACTACTCTTCTTTCTTACTTATCACCCCTGCTCTGTTCACTGGTGAAATGTTTATTCTTTTGTTCCAGTTACTCTATGTGTCTACTGTAAAATGCATTTCCTGTAGTCACTCTTGGTATCCAGACTACTGGAATACAGTGGTTTATGTCTCGTCTGCTTAATTTCAGTCCCATCTAGAAGTGACTGGCCACATCCTCACTAAACAGCATTTGATCATGGGTCTCCTCTGAGCCTCATGTACTTTCTCCTGCTCTCCTTCTAAGACATAATTTTTACTTTTTAGGGATGTATTTCAGTTAAAAAAGGCATTAAGTAATGAGCTGCAATTCATACATCATCTGAAACTAAAGTTGTGTTGGGTGCCCTAAAGCACATCATGGAAGTATGTGCAGTATTTGAGAGTGCAAAGCTCTTCAGAAGAATGACAGAAGACATCAAAACAGATGCAGACTAATGTCTGGTATCTCTTGGAATCACTGCTGCAGCAATACTACCCAGAACAACACTGAAGATTTTGCTTAGGAGGGAAATAGTTTGGCTAACAGGCAAACATGCACCCAGCAGCCTGATTATTCCCACAATTCACTGGTATGGAGGTGGGGAAAAAATAGCAAGAACAGGAATGATAAACTCATGGGTCAAGATAAAGGCAGGGAGATCACTTAACAATTACAGTCGTGGGAAAAACAGACTTGACCTGGGAAAATTAACTTATTCTATTGCCAATTAGAATGAAAAAAAGGTAACCATTAATTTGGATAGTGGGAAACAAGAACATAAACATTAACACTATACCTTTCCTACCCCCTTTCCCACCCCCTTTCCCAAGCTGCTCCTCACTGCCCAAGAAACAAGGGGGGATGATCAGTACATAAGAGCTCTCAGCTGCTCCTGCCTCCTCACACTTTTCCCTGTGCTGGCAAGGGCTCCTCAGAGGCTGTGATTCCTTCAGGAACATCCATCTGAACAGACCACTCTAGTGTCTTCCACAGGCTTCAGTGGGAGTATCTACTCCAGTACCCTCTCTTCTGACCTTGGTGTTCTCCTGCTGTTTCTCACTCCTTTTTTCTTCTCTCTCTGTCTAGTGTTTTCTGCCCTTTTTGAAATATGATTTCATGATATGCTACCAAATTGGCTGATGAGGTAAACTTCGGCAAGTCTGAAACAGGGATCATGGGAGATTCCCACTCTTTAGAGTACAGATTATCCAAAAAGCATACTCCACAACATCTAAAGTATCATTATATACTTGTGCTTAGGCAGTGGAATTAAGCCCAACTTCCATGTAAGTAGAGGGAGGTCTTTGAAGACCTCCAGAAACAAAATTTGTACATTTTGCTTACCTAATCTTAAAATTATAAGCATAATTAGTTGAGTAGCACATGACTGCTAAGAAAGTAAAATCTCTGTATAATTTACATATTTTCTGGAAGTGCAGACAAAGACATTTCTGATTCGTGACTTTAATCACACAGAAAGCAATATGTAGTCATATTAGGACATTACTTGAGCATATACTTGCCAAAACTATTGCTAAATATTCCAGAAATTTTCTATATACAACGACCTTTTCTCATTTCTTTTTATGATATAACAGATGTTCAGTGATATCTGGCCTCTAAGACAAACTGCAGCTCTCAGTCTCCAGTTTCCATTATCCTCTTCCCAACAGAACTGTGTGAGCAGAGAGAATATCCTCTTCAGGAAACTTCGTGAAGAAAGTTTTTCTGTGTCTGCTCCATGACCCAGTTTTGAACTTCAGCAAGCACAATGTCCACATTTTCTAGAATCAAAACAAAAAGCATAATCCAGTCTCCAGGTTAGAAAACCTAAGTGAAGACATCAATAAGTGAAATGCTATATGTCATCTAAGACACCTGAGTGGCACATAAAGCATTTGACTGTGTCCCTCCAAAGAGTCAGAAGGACAGCAAGTGGGATACCCTGTTGGAGCTGAACTAACCCCTTATACCTGTCTTTCCACAGCCAAATCCTGCTCTCCATCTCTGCTGACTATAAAGGGAGTTTAGATGCCTGGGACATAATATTATGGTTCCGTTTACAGATCTATGACCTACTTATGTGTTTAGGATACTTGCTTGTACACATGACACAGGATCTATGAGAAACTCATGACATCTCTGTACAGAAAAATAAAATGGTTTGGGTTGGAAGAGACCTTAAAAATCATCTCATTCCAATCCCCTGCCATTGACAGGGATACCTTCCACTACACCAGGTTGCTCAGAGCCCCATTTGGCCTGGCCTTAGAAAGGCCAGGAGAGCTAAACCACAGTATTTAACATTACACTATCCACTGGCATTCAAACTACTGCTGTCCTCTCCCCTTGTCTGTATAGTTACCTACAGAGAGATGCTGATTTTTAAGTGTCTTCCTTTCAGACTACATCCTACCATAGAAGACAGGAAGAGATGGTAGAAAAGCTTTCAAAATGGCTTTCAAGTGTTATTTCCATATCATTTCCAAATTTTCAAGGCAGCAGGTCAGCCACCAGTCCCAGATGTCTCTGTTGATTCATTAATGGCAGTAACAACAGTAATTGCTACTCAGAACTATGAATAGGTTTTTGCTGAAGAAATTCTATAGCTGCCTCACATTAATATGGGAGTTAACATGAAAAATTTACAATGTTTAGCTCAAACCTGCTATGACTTTTTACCTTTATTATTATAATTTTTACATAGCAACAAGCACACTATAGAGTGTATGAAGAGTTTAAGTGTTTTCTCATAGAGTAACTTTTAGAGTATAATTGATTCTAAAGAAACAAACAATCTGGAAGTATATATAATACAGCTTTTAAGCACTTGATTGTATAAAAAAATCCATTTCACATTATATGACCTCATTTTGAAACCCAATAGCTAAAGAAAGTATGTTATGAATTTCCAATACAAGAGAAATTGTAGTTTACGATCCATAGTGTGTGAGATGTGTACTTGCATTTTAACTATAGTGTTATATATTTGTATAATTTTAAATGCAAAGGCCTTATCATTGCTTTGGTTTTGTATTTTAGTGACTAGAATTGCATAACCTTTACAGCTATAAATTAGATATTCTCCTGCCTCTGATGCAAGTTAATATTTAACTAGTTTGTGCTGGGCTTAAGCACAGGAGAAATTTTACAAGAATTTTTACTTTGCTTTTACAGTATGAAGAAAAAGGTTGCAGAAATTTGTGCCTTTTAATGTTTTATTTAGACAAACATGAAGAATGAAAATGTTCTAGAAATAAATTTGCATTCATCCATGTATGTACATTGATCCTCTAAACTTTGAGTTGTTATAGACTTTCTCAGAAAGTCTTTTTCACCCCCCAGTTCTCCACTTTCCCTCTGTCTCTGTTTTCTCTTACCTTATTGTTTTTGTCTTGTCAAAATCATATTGCCTGTCCTATAATATATCACCTTTGTTGGAGATGGGAACATCTATGTTATACCTGCATATACAACTGTTCCACCCAAGTCTTTTGTTTCTTCCCTTCCCTTCAATCAGTGGGAATTTTTCTATGCTGTCAGCTAGCAAAGTATTTCATGCAGGTTCAGCAAGTGTCACATATCCTAAATGAACACCCTCATGATGGTGTTGCTGTTTCCATCTTGGACTTGGATGCAGCTAGCCCAGGAACAGCTGCAAATCTTTATATCCCAGTCCAGTCTTAGTAAAGCAAAAGCAGAAGGCAGCAAAATAAAGACATCCACCCAGGAAAAATTGTCAAGCATACTGACAGAGTACAATGAGAGTGGTTTTCTCATGTGGCTCTGAGAGAGGCTGTTTGGGTACAAGTGTACTCTCTGTTTTACATAAACAAACTTTGGGGCAAGGTTAGGGGCAAAAGGTTGGACCCATATTAGTCATGGGTGCAGAAAAGCCTCCCAGTATGTGCTTACCAGCAGTGTAAAGAGGATATGACACACCCAAATAATCCGATGTCTTCCCTTGTGATTTGTGGCTGGTGTTAGGGGGGCAGTACAGCAAGAGAGATGCCCAAAATCACAGAGCACAAGGTCAGGTGGGCTCTGGAGGCAACTGCAGCTTTGAACCAAGCACACACCACCTTAGGGATATTCTAAGCCTGATGTGGGGATGTGTGGGGCCAGGTCACAGCACACACTGGTTTCAGTCTTCTCCCTCCCAGGGTAGAATAAAGATAAAACCAAGAAATCTAGTGAAAAAAAGGGTGGGGAGAGAAAGCTAATAGGACTAGAGGATATGAAACTAATTGGAAGAGGGAGTTATTTGTTCCATTTGAACTACCTTGATCAAAGAAGAATTCATGTGAGTTTTGGGTAAGGTTTATAGCAGGGTTGTCTTTTTTTTTTTCTTTCTTCTTTTTCAAAACCTCCTTTGCTTATCTGAAGTATTAACTTTCCATTTCCGCTGCTGAAGCAGATGTTTTGCTTGTCGCAGACATTAAGGCACTCTTAATGTGCAGTTACTGAATTCTTCTCTAAAAGAGCATTTTAAATTTGACAATGTTTCTTACATTTTTAAAGCAGTGACCTCATTTTGAAAAGATTTTTTTCCAATACATATGTCACCACTGGAAAAATATTAATCTGCAAAACTTAGTATAAAATGTCTCCATTTATTAAACATCTACTGTACAGATTTCAGCTGTCACAAAATCCAGTCGCGCCTTCTTGTGAGTCCTGGCATTCTGAAAAGGGTTTGTTTCAAGCAGGAAATATATTTTCATTGTGATTTCATTAAAATAAATATTTAAACAAATTCCAGCAGTTAAAAATGTCTTTGCAAATCTTACCCTTAATGACTAGAAAGTATTACTATGCCAACAGAAAGATTAACTCAGTAAACTCAGTTAAGACTCATTCTCCTATGTCCAGACACCTCAGCTATTGGGTGTTATAGTGTCCACTTCCAACATTAGTATTTCTTAAACAAACTGTTATCTAAAAATAGCAGAATGAAAGATGAATATTGAAAAGAAATTAGAGACCTGAATCCCTTATTATTCTTCCACTCAATTTATAAATGCATACATTTGATTCATCTCTATATTTTTGCTTTCACAAGTTTAATCCGCCACTATACTTTGATCTTTTAAATGGTCTTTTTGTGGCAGTTTAAGAAAAGTTACAAGGAAAAAAACAACTATGTTTTCCAAAGGGACAACAAATACAATACATTTTTAAAAACTGTTCATCAGTTGATCAGAGGCATTTTTAATGATGATATCTATTACAAAACACAAGGGAGATTGGAAAGTCAAAACAGTGGAGAACTGGGTGTTATAACATGGCAATCACTGTATCTAGACAGCATATTTTTAAGATAAGCATATCAAGGAATTGTTTGCATTCTTCAGTTGCTGATGCCATCTTCCAGTCTGCCTGCTCAAGGATTTTTTTTGTTTGTTCTATCCTCTTTTCTTCCCATCACACAAGCTGGAGTTCATTTGAATCTTTTTTTCTGTGAGATGTTTCAAAATGCTATGCTCCTCTAATTTACACAGTAATGAGGTTGCCCTGTCTCTGACCTTGGAGAACTAGCTTGGACTTCCTATATATTTTTGCAGGAGATCTCTGCCTCTGATTAGAGCTAATGGGTGCTGAAAAGCTGTGTTTAAGAGTTGTTTTAAGTCAGCTCTTTGGGAAATCTGGCCTTCAGTTCCCGGAGACTGCAGCTGTTTTGTGGAAAAGGGAACCAGAAAAAGAAGAAAGGGGTGTGTGGGGTGTGTGTGTGCTTATCAACACTCGATAGCTAATAGAGAGTCAAGTTTTTGCATTAAACAATGATTCGACATCTTGTCTTGTCTAATGAATACAGCACACATTCCCCATAATTATAGCACTTACTTTTTCCTGTCCAAACATTTTGAAACAGCTGAAGACTCGAGCAATATTCAGCCTGGAAACCCGGTACCAGAGGGTGAGTGTATGGCTTTAGTCAAAGGAGTTAATCCTTCCGTGCAGTCCTCCAATTATTTTTCTTCACAAATAAGTATCGCTACTTTATTTTATCCAGAATGAACTCTATTCAATGAGCACTCATCAAATTCCAATCTTAATTAGACTCTAACAAAGCCAAACAAACAAATCACTGTGCTTGGATAAAGGCATGTGGGCTGGAGCGTGTGAAAGGAAGAGGTAATACATTTAAATTGTTTTACTTTCTTAACCACTGTAGGTGCTACAAAGCAACAGATGTAATTTATTATGGCCTTTGATGGTCAAACAGACTGGGTTGAATTATGCTCACAACATTTCATGCAATTCTGTACCACTGCTATCTTTGTGGGTATCTAAAGCTGTTTTCTTATTTTGCTTTTTTTCCCCCTCTTTTTATTTGTACATAGAGTTATATTTTTTCTCAGCTATCAGATGACAGCCACTGTGTAAAAATACTTGAGCTCCCTTACATGGTTTGTATCATCACTAGAAAGCCTTGATAAAAATGCAGCCTTATTATCTGTGTAGTTTATTCTCTCCATATATTTCAGAATGTATGTCCTAATTTGATATTCCAATATATATAATCAGTCAGCACTTTCCTTTCATGTTTTTTGACAGAAACACAGGCAGCATACCAGGCAATTAGTCTGAAGAATGATTCCAAAACCCAATCTTACTTCTACCCTCACCCCTTACATGCTTTGCTGATATGGGATGTTTGTGGTTTATTTCTCTGTGACTTCTTTTTTTTCTTCTTTTTTCTTTTAATTTTTGAACAAAAGGGTCATCCCCTTATTTACCTGTTGTTTGCTCCTTGGCTATTGCCTTTAAATAAACTCTGCTCTGGAAATAAAGAACTGCTTTTATTTTTTTGAGAAACTGCCTATATTTATTATTAAGAACCTTATTATTTATTAGCCATATAAGGGAAGGGTTTAGAAATGCTAATGTATTAAAGTTCACTACAGTTCTAAGACACACGTAACAAATACTCCTTATTACAGCTTTACTATCCTTATGATATCTGTCCACAGAACAGGGGAATAGGATAGCATGGTCAAGATATGTCTCCCCATCACCATTTCTGTACAAGTTCAAGTTATACACTTCCGTTTCCATATTTCCTTCCCACCCGGTAACTTTTAAAAACTTCCAAAACTGTGTTTTAAGACAATCTTTTAATTTTCCTTCCCACCTTCCAACGTAAATATATTTTAATATTTCAACTATTTGGCATGCAATGACATGCACACAACAACTAAAAAAAGGGCTTCTTAAAACATGGTCCAGATTTGTGAAGAGCTTCATGGTTCACTGAACATTTTATTTAATATGGAGATTGTATTCAGAGTTGTTTGATTTGCAGAAATAACAAGCCCAAATGCTTCAGTTTCTAATGGTAATTAGTTTTCAGCCTAGACAGTCTGTTTAGTTATATATTTACTACCTTGTAAAGAACTATCACAACAAACCCTAAAGCATTATTTGAAAATTAATAAGCTAAAGAAAGAGGAAATTCTTCACTTTTGCATAGCAACACTCTCTGTATTCTACTTTTTGATTGCAAAATCCACCTTTTCAATTATAGGTGTACTAAATGGTGATGCTTGAAAAACTATAAAAGGCAATTATCAATGTTTCTTAATAGCATAAGTGACTAATGCAAGTATGTTTTGCTGTAAGGGAAACAAAGGCTAGTATTGTGAGCAGATTTCCTTTGCTTCCTGAGTCAGAATAGAACAAACTTTGATTCACATACTTTTGGTGTTATTTGCAATTAATATTAGTTTCTGTGGTGGTTAAAATAATGTGCTACAGATTCCATTGCAGCTTATATATTAGAAAATAAAGGCACATTATTTATCCATGTCTTGAAGTTCACTTGGCTTTCGTGACATCAGGTAAGGAAGCAGAGAGAAGGTTAGAGCACAATACCTTGCAGTAGTTCATATACTCCTGCCTTATACAAGAAAACATCTGAAAGTGTCTCTTCTTCACCCAGGTATATATTCTGATCTATCCCTTGCTGCTTTTCAAAGTTAATGGAAGAAAAGTCTCCTTTGCCAGATTCTGTGTTGGGTGTTTTTGGACTGGACTCTTCTTCAATGGCTCAACAATGAGTGAGGTCTCAGTGACTGCGGGGGCTAAGAATGCCTCTATTATACTCACTCAGCATGCTTTACCATTGATTTCTGCCTCTGAACATGGATAGAGGACACGCTTGAGCTGGCAGAAGGAATCACATCATGGCATAGACACCTCAGAAGAAGTATGCATTATGGAAATCTTCTTAACAAAGAGAGTTCCTCAGTGATCATTAGCATTAGAGGTTCTCTCAACTCTCTTTCACAAATGGCAAGGGAAAGCAAAGAAGGGAACATTTTCAAATCTTGGAAAGACTGACCCTCTCCCTTTGTGCTGCTGTGTCAAAAGAGCTTTAAATGCCCTTTCATTCCAAATCAGTATAATTGCTTTTGTTCAAAACCAGGTCCAGGTTTCTTAGCAGTGGAAGCAAAGTAAGATGTGTACTGTTTTGAGGCCAAAGAACTAAGTCACTTTGTTTTTCCTCACCACTGCCAATAGTTACATTACGTTTTGTGGGGATTCCAGAAGACTTTCCAAAGTAGAAAATACATGAGATGAAGTGGAATGGGTTGGTAGGATGTCAGGCTGCCAGTCAATGCACAGCCTCACCAAGAGTGGGAAGCTCTGCCTTCATTCTCAGTGCCACAGGAAGCTGATCTGGTAGGCAGTGAAATTGTGGCCTGCTCAGGCTTTTGGACATGTGCAGCAGTCGTATGAACTACTTGATTTCTCTGTTATCCACCAACAAGGCTCATGCCTCTTCCATCTTCCCTTCCCTTCCCTCCCCTTCCTTTCCCTTTCTTCTGCCTGTCAGCTCTCTGATCCCTTTCTTTTTCAATAGGGTTAATTTTCTTCCAGTTCAACAATCTGAACCAGATCAGCAGTGTCAAGTAAATACCAAAAAAAAAAAAAAAAAAAAAAACAAAAAACAACCAAACCAAAAAAAAAACAGAACCAAAACAACCAAACCAACAAAAAAACCCCAAACTATCAGAAAGCAGGAAAAGTGTATGTCTCCTTACCACCCTCACTTTCAGTTGAATCTAGCAATCCAGTCAGCTTAGTTATATCATAAAACTACAGACTAAAATAGGTCCTTTTCATTCTTCCCCAAAACCTTAAGCTAGGAAGGCCACTTCAGAAAAACAAAGACAACATTGAAAAGGTAGTGAATTTGAAACCTCAGGAAATGAGATGCAACTAGTCATATTACACCTCTGTAATCATTTTCTAAGGGCAGTCTTAGTTTGAAATCATTCCTACCCCATTGTGAAAGCTACTGCTTCCTATTAGCAAAAACTGGTCTGAACTGAACTGCCAGAGAAGTTACAGAACCACTCTGAATATTTTCTGAGAAGGACCTTACTTTTTCCCAGTCATATTTGGTGACGGCATTTCCTTGACAGAATTTACCAGGATGACAGAAGTGGCCATTCGTTTCTCCAAGTCTCTTCCAGTAAAAAATGTTTATTCACTGTAGATGTGAATGTTTATTGTGTCAGAGAAACAGGAAATACAGGCTTCATATCTGAAGATTGCATATTTTAACTTAAGTGTGCTTTCTGAAAGTCTGTGATTACTGCAAAACAAAGGAAAATCTCTACAAAAACACTGGGAAAGTCCAGTGCTGGGGTCCTGGGGAACTTATATTAAAACCTAAAGAATTTTATACATAATTACATCCTTTTGTTACACTCATGTTGTTTATTTAATGTCTTAAACAGCAATGTCCATGGAAATATAGAAACAAAAAGTAATTAGTCTTTTAAGAAGACTGAAATTTTGATGGTTTCTGTGATATATTCATGAACATGAGTATATGATGACTTATTTTCAATAAAAGGAAGAAGATGTGGTTTTGTTAAAGCGTTCATAAGAACAATTAGCCTTGTAGTACATTAATGCATATGTAAAATACAAGTTGGTCATAAACAAGGTAATAAGTATGTTTAAACATCTAGTTTTCTTGTAAGACTTCAGTGAAGTTAGGCTGGGGTTTTAATATACTTGGGAAGTTAAAATGTACTGGATGATGTTGTAATAAGAACAACAGTCATACAAAATGTATGTTAGGTATTGTTTGAGACACACAGTTTACACATTTTGTTTACAGGAACATTATTTACAAAACCATCCAAAACAGATAGTGCAAGAATTAGAAGAGTCTAAGAGTTAAGTTAGAAAAGTAATTCTTTTGCAGAGGAAAAAATCTCAGTTTTCTGTAATTCAACTTGAATAGCTCAGCCCACTGGATAATGAGTCTGATAAAAAACTGCAGAGGTTTTCTTGTTAGACTCATATGAAGTTAGTATTAAAACATTATAGTAATAACTTGCTGCTTTTACCATGTTGGCACACAATATTTTCTGTAATAGTTTTAATAAGTTCCATATGACTAGTTGGAAAGATGAACTTAATTAAATAACACATTATTGGTTCATCTTTTGCTAACAGTCAACACTTTGGTTAAAACTTTAAAACTGACTGGAAAAATTATGCAGAAGTTTACATCCTTGATAAAAAGTATCACAAACCAGATAAAAAATTTAAAGAATGTTTCTCATTTGCTGTTATATTCTACTGCACGTTTCTTTTTTAAAGTAAAACCTTTGTTGTGCCCATTTATACCACCTGAGCAGAGCAGTGGCTACATGTTTTAACCCCTTATATTTCTTTGTCTGAAAAGAAATTGTAACTGCCCTTTCTGTTACTGAAACACGGTTAGAGAATCAAATCGGGTATACGCCTGCTCTGCAGTAGCTTTCACTATAGAAATGTTTATTAAAGAAAGTAAGCATCTATTTGGAATATGTTTGCTGTAGCTAATAAGACAAGATGAAAGACACCTTTTTCAAAATGCAGGTTAAGATACTTGCATCCAAAATCACTAGGTCTTTAGTTTTTCCATATGGTTTAGCAAGCACAACTTTCAGAACGTGCACAAATGTGCACAAAAGTGAACAAATTTTGCAGAATTGTATTTGCATGCAGAACTGAATTACTTGCAAGTAAATTGGAAGTAGGAACTCTTAAAAATTCCTTCCTAAATTGAAAGAAGCTAAAGAAATCAAATGTTTTCTAAAATCTTGTTTCTTTTTTCCTACTACTAGTAAGGAAAATAGTACTAAAAACTTGTGGGAAAAGCATTCTTGCTTTTTTTTTCTATTTGCCTATTTAGGCTACAATTTGGTGCTACAGTAATTTCTTAAGGCTACAGTAACTTTTCAGGAATGTCAAGAAAAAGTTATCTGGAAATTAGAAAAACAATGGAATTACTTCAAATTGTGGAATAATTTATAGCTGAAAGATAAAATATACTCTTCAAAATCTAAGATCCTAATCATTTACTGCTAGTAAAAGAAAGTAGAATACAGTATACCCAGTCCTGCCAGGAAGACAGTTTTTACCATAATTCTTCCTAGAACAACAGGAATTAGGGAACAGACAAGCTAAACAGGGCTGCCACCTCCCTATCAAAACCTGTCAAGCCAAAATACTATTACTTTTGGGATGTCAGTGTCTTACTAAACCACTTAGCATTAATTGACAACTTCTCCTGCAGTGTAAGAGACTTAATTGCAAAGTTAGCACAACTCCATAGTTTGAAGTAGCAGAGCCCAAGTGTCAAAGCTGGCAGTTTTAAAAATTAGTTAGCCTAGAAGAAGACAAAATGCAGAGGGTGAAAAGTTCTTCCTGTCAGGGAAAACTATACATAGGCTTGATGGAATGCCTGTCCTGGTCTCTGCTGTCACCAACAAACATGGCCCATATTTTGCTGCTGCTCTGTTGGAAAATACATTGAGGAGACTGCAGCGGAGAAGTCCATGGTTATGGGTGACTATGTCTAAGGACCATCTGAGTCCTGCATCAATTCTCATATGTTAAAGTAGCTCCCATTTCAAGGAATGGGACAAAGTTTGCTGCCAGGGCAGAGAGCCGACAGGCTGCTGGAGTGTGTGATCAGCTGTTTGTCAGAGAGATTGTTGAGATTCTCACAGCCTGGTTGGGACATTGCTTTTCTCTCCATAGTGTGAAGCTGCAACTGTACTGGTAAGACTTTGACGATGACGTTTCATTGCTTATGAGAATTAAATGTATCCCAATAGAAGATCGGGGGTGTTTGAAAGAAACTTGATCAATTATTGCAAGGTTACTGGTTTTTCTGATTTACCAAACTGACACCTTTTCATTCTGTTTTTTTCTCAACACTTATGTTCAAGAATGTTGGTTGACTTCAAATTCTGGAGCTCTAAATGTCTAAATCACCTCATAGTAGGTCAAATGAAAGCTGACAGTGTAAGAAACTTTAAACACTCATGATTAAATTAATATTTCTTAAACTTCATGTAACTTATTTGTTTCAGATTTCAGAGAAAAACTGTATTATGACACATTTAGAGGGTCTACAGCATAATTTGCTAGAACTAAAGATCTATATGAAATCAGAATTATTTTATTACAAAGAATTTATTAAGAAAAGACTAGACAGTAACTAGACACATGTCTGTGAATTTAAATTATAAGGGATATAAACAAATAGATTTCTAAGAGCTATTTATAAACCAGAATTTATTAGCAGTTCAGACAGAATTGTACTTAAGTGTAAAGCAGTTCCAGCAGAGAAATGTGGGATTGTTTTGTGGGGAGCCTTTTCTGTTAGGCACGATTACGGAAAGCAACTTATTCTTGAGACTGCCACCTTCAACAGTAGTATGTTATGTATGGTCTTTATACAGTTAGTAAAGTCCAAGAGATAATGAGATTAACAGAAAAATGTATAACAGATGTTTTGTATAATGTCTAATGTGATGTATAAGCAAATTCAATAAGGCTTTTTAAAACCATAGTCTCTTAAAAAGGACCATTGAAAGTATGGGACCCTTAGTCAGCAAATTAAAGCCAGCACATGAAATGATAGGCTTGTTTTCTATAATTACTTTTCACAGACCTTTTAGAAACAGTTTGTGGAGAAACCCCAGGGTTCTGTGCACCACAGATTGCAAACCACTGAATTAAACATCCAGGACTGGTGGAGGAGTTAGCCAGTGGGCTAAACAGGAACAAAAGAGTAATAGTTTCTAAACACACAGAGCACCCAGAGCTAGGGATTTATATAGATCGCAGTTGGTTAGGTTAGTGATGTGAGTAAAGAGCACTGGATTAATTTAGAATGGTTATGGCCACTTGTATTTGTTACCAAAGTTCACAGTAGAGATGCATGTAATAAAGAAAAAAATTTTACTGAATTATACCCTAGAAGATAAGTTTGTAATGAAAGAAAAGGACGCAAAAGAAGTGTTTAGCTGGAGCTAATGGGATATTGACATTATCCAGTGAAAAAAAAGGGGTCACTTGCACGCAAAACAAAAAGAAAATTTAATGGAATTTATATCTGAAGGTAAGATTTGAGAGCCTGAGGGCTTCTTTCTGAGGATCCACAGCTGTAAAGGCTGAGGAATGTTTTAGGAACTCTAGATAAGATGAGCTAAGTAATTAGAAAGCTCTAAGTAATTAGAACAGGATGCGTTTTACGTATTTTGATTGTAATGTCAGCAAAGGCCTAACCTAAATCTCACTAGGTAAGTATTTCCTTCCTTAGTTTCAGCTTTACTGTTCTGTGAGGCAAGATGCATGAGAGTGAGAAATCAGAGCCAGAGGAGGCAGCAAACAAAGCAACACTGTACTTGTGCTGGGCTGAGGGACTCCAGATTCTAACAGGTTTTCTGCCAAATTTCTAGAGGTATTTTGGTGTCAATACCTCTCGTGTTGAATTTTATGAAGGACCTGCCAACAGTGGTACCATGTAATCTGGTGTAGACAGGAGAGAGACCACGTAGTGTCACTCATACTCGAAATCATCACAGCATTTACAATCTAGGTCTGCTGCTGAGAAGTTCTACATGCCAACAAAGTCCTTAGACCCCTTTACAGCAACTGTCTAATTCTATACCTAGTTACCTGAGGGTTTTCATCCCTCTCCCCCATCTCAACCAAACAGATCTCTTTTGTCCCTGGTCACTACCTTAGCCAAAAAGGAGTGTCACTCTCTTTCTCCCTACAGAGCTGTATGCAAGAAAAAGTGACCTCACATGAAGAGTCCCAAAATGAGAAGTCTCTTCTATGCCCTGAGTGAAGCACAGGGCAAGTTTTTGAAACTTAAAATTTACTCTCTCTTCACACTTACAATATCTCCTCTGCTTTTTGGCTTCCTAGAATGTTAAACATTTTATTTTCCCCACGTCTGTTTGTGTCCAGTCTTGAGAGTGATGATTCTAATGATCAACAAAAATTTCTAGAAGATAAGCAACAAATTTACAGTTTCTGAGGAAGCAGAAAAGTCAAGATTTTCTGTTTAAAAATTGTGATTCAGAAATACCTGTTCATACTTATACAGGTGATAATATTTTAAATGAAGATTTTATAAGACCAGAAACCCTGTGAAAATGAGGTAATTCACAGTATGTTGTATAAAAGACAGTGGTACAATAATAATAGGACAATGAGAAACATGAAGAGATTTAACAGTTAAATCTTGAGGGTATATTTAATAACTAGAAGTCTGATAAAGCACTATTTACCATAATTACATATATAGTTAAACTTTATGTACATGTTTCAGTTACAATATCTCAAGCTAGTGAAAGAGAATCTGCTGCCAGACCATAACAGATTGTTCCCACAGGACATCTGTTTCATGTGTTTAATTTCTTTAAAAAAGTAGGCAATTCTTTGTGGCTATAAAAGTATGAAAGCATAAAGTTTTATTTGATATTATGTCAAAATTAAATAGTTGTGCCACATTTTTTCTTTTATCCCAAATAATATTTAATGCTGACACAGTTTTGATGCACCAGTAAATTATTATACAGTCTTCTAAAACGATTGTAGCATTCAGAGCACGGAAAACACTAAAATACTTTTGGGCTAGACATAGAGTATTTCTTTGGGTTTAAACAGCTTATGGAAATGGGATAAATGCACAAAAAAAAAAAAAAATCCAGAAAATCCAGCATTTACAGGTGTCTTTTTAGGCATCTTTAATTCCAGGTAGACTCATGGTCTTTGGCTGATGAATGGGTAAAATATGGAGAAGGGCAGCTCCAATGGGAGCTCCAGCTCATGTAAAGACTGGCATGGGATTTAGCCACACTTAAACTGCAGGTGTCCTGTCTCTGTGGTCCAGGGAGGACACTAATGCTAAGTATCCTTGGAGTGAAAGTGGCACCACCAGCAGTATAGACATTTACACCTGACCTAGTTATCCAGCACTCTCTTTCTGGAAAAGTCATACAAGTACCTAAATACAAGAGCCTGTTCAGGGATCCATTTACCTCATTCTAACACAAGCATCTCAAATAATTACGATTAGTTTCTCCCTAAAAGTATCTGTATCAATGAGTTTCCCTCATTGACTATAAAGGGAGTCTAAACATCTTGCTTGGGTGTAGATATTTGTTTTATTCATATATAAAGTTAAATGGCACTCATTCTCTTTGATTTGTAAGCCCTAACTCAAACTCGGTTACCCCAAACCAAACACTGGGCCCAACTACCCAAGCCACAAGTGTGATCAAAGGAGACCTAGTAAACAACAGGACACCTACATTCCTATAAATCAATACAGATGGAAATGCTGCTGCTCTCCACTGTTCACCTGACAATCTGAAGGCAGATATCTGGGATCCAGTTCCCACACCATGAAGGAAGGTTAACACCTACTTCTCACTCCCAAGAACAATATCTTGCTCATCAGGCTCCAATTTAGGCTGGAGAAGGCTCCCACAGCCTCTCCAGAGTAGTTAGCTCATGGAAGGCAAAAGTACAAGAGCATTGATGCCATAAAAGAGCAAACAATGAGCAGGCTGATTCATAAGCCAGTGGTGAATACAGTCCACTAAACAGTGAAGTAAAACCTGGTGCCTAGTGAGGGGATAAAACAGGAAAAGATTTAGGAAGCAGAGGCTTGCCACCAAGATTTCTGTCTACAGCTCTGGGAGCCTGGTTTCTAGGTTAGTGGTCAATCTTCCTTTTCCTTCTTGACTAAGTCTGCACTTTCTTAAAGCTAACATTTTTGAAAGCTTCTGCTCCATGGTGGGTGAAGGGAAGCAATATAATTCCCATTCTAACAAAAGTGAGAGACACATGTATCATCACGGCTGATGGCATGTAGAGCAAGAGGGCAGATCTAGGAAGAGTAGGGTGGGACATCAATAAAAGATCCCTTAATAGAGAGGCAGGTAATTTTTTTTGGTTGGTTGATTTGTTCATTTTATATTTCTTTAAAAGATAAAACACAGAGAATTTCAAGCAAAACAAGTGCAGTCAAATCACTGCATTCAGAAGAGAGAGAAATTATAACAATCACATAATTATATATTTCAAGCTACTGGCATTCCTGTTGGGTGCTGGAAGAGTAAGAAAATATCATCATTACTATTTTCCTGCACAGGTGCAGGATTGGCTAGTGAGACAGTAGTGATTTACAATGCTGTCAAGGACATCTTCAGCTCCTAATCAAGGAAAAGTTCAATTTTTTTCCTGTACTCAGGCCTATATTTCATTTTTTTATAATCCTTTTCCACTTCTATACAGAATACTCAGCCAAACTCCCACCTGAGCCCTTCAGAAGCTGTAACTAAACTGGATAAACTGCCCACCCTTAGTGACTGGGGTACTACAACCTAAAACGACAGCATTTACAAAAATGAGAGCAGGACTCGATGTGCACAACATGGGCATCACCCTCTCCCTCAGTCTTTCACTCATTTGTTCTTCCATGCACCAGACTAAACCCAAAAGTTTCCAGAAACAATGGGTTTTCTTTACAGATGCTGAAGATGTAATCCCCAGTGACTCAGCCAATAAAAAATGACTCATCAAACTATAGATCTGAAAACCTTAATTTAATAATCTTAGTATTAACTATTTCATTAATTTTACTAATTTGGTTTGATTAGTAACCTGGTGTTTGAATAAACCACATTTCCAGAAAATCATTCTGTCTTCATTTTTTTAGGTGCTAAGACATGAAAAATGAACAACTTCTCTTGCTCTTTCATTCTTTTTGTGAATCATTCCCAGTGGTAAACATGAGTTTTGTTCTCAAACCTCAACAGAGTATTCTGGCAGAAGAGTATTCTTCTAAATGTCACCTTGCCTGTTTGTGCCTCAAAGACCTGAAACAGTTCTCTTTGCTGTGTTATCATGTAGGGTTTGATGATATTATGACACCTCTCATTGTTTCCTGAGCTGCTGATTTCCAGAATATAGTTTTCTACTGTTTAGATGTGACCTAGATGCATAATTTTGCATTTAACTTGAATGGGTTCAGCTTGCCAAGCAATCCAAATTTTTCTTTATACCTTCCTGGTCTTCATAATTATGTACCACTCTGCCAATCTCTATGTCACGAATGTAAGATATCATCAATGTTTTGATATTTACTAAGGCATATGGAAATGTTGAATAGCATCTTTTAATTCCTAGTTTTTATGACCCATATTTGAAACCATTCAACTCTTACCGAAAAACCTGTGCATCTGAGAGTGGAGTTTTAAGCAGTTTTTAATGTATTGAGTGTCTGCTTATTAATCTTGCAATGTATGTGAATTTAGGATACTTTAACCTAGCATTATTGACACATGGGCAACCATGGAGTTACTTGAGGTCAAAGGTGATAAATATTTCCATATGGGAAAACTCAGGGACACAATTAGACATCCTTCTCCTTATAATTCATGAAACAGTAGAAGTTTTCACCCCTTGATTACACTGAATATAAATTCAGGGAGATGTACATGATTTGCATGTAGCACTGCATCTGTAAGAGAGAAAGAGTCAGAAAACAAGCAAAAAAGTACTACCAAGTAGAATGAAAACAGGGGAAAACCATGTAGTCATGACAGAAATGAAACAAGGAGAGCTTTTTGAGTGATATTCTGTCTGGAAAGCTGGCATAGAACTGTGAGAAAGGAAATGCTCTCCTGTTGTTTAATTGTACTGTGTTTGGAGTAATGGAACCTCTGTGTACATTCTTTGTAAATTAGAATGATTGCAGTAAGAAAAATATTTAGCTCCTATGGCATCAGGGAGGCCGGGGTTTCTTAGATGAGGGCTGAGATCACCTCAGCTTTTTATTGCTTGGAAGCAGGATATGCAAGTGTCAAAGCAACTCATTCCAGCCTGGAATTTCAGCAAAATTCACAGAAAGTGTAGTCAGAGTGATGGACATCAGCTCTTCAAAGAATGGGGTTTTTTTCAAAGGCTTGTAACTGCTGAACTCTTTTGCAAATAAAATGACTGTGATTAAGAAATTCTTTGTGCCTAAGCTTGTGGTTTTGCACTTCTAGCTGTCATCCCTGAAGGTGTGAAACTGGAAGTACAGCTTTTGTAGGTTTTTTGTCAAGATTTTCAACAATTTTATGATCTCTGTGTAGAAGTAAACCAAGATTTTTGTTATAATAATGTTCCCTTCTTAGTTTCCCTATATAAATGTCCGCATTTCAAAACTGCTATTTTGTATTATTTATAGTCTCTTCTGGCTAAAATTAGCCAAGGTTATTCTGTCTTTGCTGTAGAAACAAAATATTTTTATATTCCAATAAATTATAGACTTAAATGGTTTAAAAATACTAAATAATACCTAGTTGCAATTAATTAATTTCTGCTTCCATGGTGTCTTCCAAATAAGCTGTGCTCATCCTCAACTTTGTGAAAATAGCTCTTTCAAAATCTAAGCATACATATTGTCCTTTTCCTTGTTTACCTGCATGCATGTAAAAAAGCTTACCCACAATAAGCAGCAATAAACAAGCTTAAGTCAAAATAAGAAATTCACAAACCATTCCTGTAAGTCAGAAGTTTTTACTCATTCTCATATCCAAAGTGAAATTATCTTTTTCTTGGTTATAATGTGTGTTTTATGTCATAGTTCTTTAGAAATTGTGTATTTAACTCCCAAAGGTCTTGGGGACCATCCCCACACTATTGCCCAAAACCACCATCCATAATCCACGAGATCATAAAGCACAGTTTTAAAACAGCTGGAATTTTTTCCTGTCATTCTCCTGGAAGTTTTTCAGGAGTCCTTTCCACTAGTTAGTTACAAGCCTGCTTTGTATTTTGTACCATGGTTAACTTATCCTTTTTAAATAGACCTGAAACTGAGGTATACATGTAAAGTGATATTAATATTTTCCTATATCTACCAAAAATGCAGCCATAGGTACATTTTAATCTACTGTTTCCCAAGTTTAAAATTGTATTTCATTATTTTCTTAGTTACCCTGTGGAAGATCCATTCTGTCACTTCTTCTGCCATATCAGTAATTTTGTACTCTGGAATTCATTGATTTTCACAGAATCTCATGGTAGGTGAGGTCAGAAGGCATCTGTTAAGAGCATCTGATCCAATTGGCCTGGTGAAAGCAGCATCACCAAGAGCAGATTTCCCAGGGCCATGCCCACCTGGGTTTTAAACATCTGTGAGGATGGAGATTCCACAAGCTTTCTGAGCAACTTGTTGCAGTGTTGAAATCTCTTCCATTCAAGTTTCCAAAATTAAATTCTCCGCATTGATCTTACTTTCTCCCACACTCATAGTTTCCCCCATCCCCCCATACATTACAGAAAAGCCCGGAAGACCGACACTTGTGTACCTCTCAGTCACAGACTTCAGAGAACAGAGACTTGCCTTTTGTGTTCAACATCTTTTGATTCTGGGATACCCAACACTTCTTCACAGCATCTCCCCCTTATCTACTCTGTCCCTCCCAAGCAGATTTTAACAGGTAGTTTCAGTATTCCAGTTATATGAATTACCTCATCAGATTTCACTTGTTTCACTTTTACCTAAAATTTATTCTTTTCAATGAGAATTTCCAGTTCTTCTTTCTCATTACATCCAGTCCACAGCTGAAAAAAAGTCTTTTCTTGATGCTTGTGGTCATTGTTTTGATTTATTCATGACATGCTGATTTGAACGACATTGATGCCTCTCAATTCAGTTATTAATTTGATGTTTTTTCTGTCACCTAAGCAGGAGACAAAAAGTCCACTTTCCTTCCTTTGAGGAGTCGTATGTCATCTGAAACTCATTGTCCTTTCTGTGGCCTTGATGAAGTTCGAGATTTTAAAAAACCTCCTTCAATTCCTCACTATCTACCCATCCTCCAGCATCTTCTGCTTTTTTCTTTCCACATATCAGAAGATTGACTGCCAAAACCAGTTTCCCCTTCTTTATCTCTCTTTTGGACCCCACTGTAGTTTGCGTATTCTATCTGTGGGATAATTGACTCCGGTGTATATCATGACCAGTAGAGACTTGCCAGACAACCTCATAATCCAGCCCAATCTTGCAGTTACAATGGATCTTGTGACCACACTGTGTACATATGTAAACAGTGGAGATATTTACAGAAAACCAGTGAGAGGCAGATAAAATATTTCCTCTTCCATAGAATTTCACAGTGCAAAGCTATCAAAAGCATCGCTTAGAGCACCTGTTTTATAAATGATAATATACAATAAACAAAAGCTCAGTTATACACAGTCTAATGGAAAAACTTAACATGATTCATTTCCAGGGTTAGAATAGAGCAAAATTCTTTTAACCTGAAGTCTGTCCTGTGAAAATACAAAAATGACAAATAAGGTCTTTTTACATTGACACAGTTGGAGTTTTTCTATTTGGGTTTTAAATTTTGCTGTTCAATTTTGTTTACTATGTTTTATGGCATATTTAACCTCGTCTATTTTATCTCAAAGTTTCCTACTATCTTACTGGGAGACAGAGCTCCATTGATTCCACAAGCCTGCTAAAGTCTGCTTAAAGTGGATGCTAAATGAAATGTTGTTACTATTTTTTGTATGTTTAAAAAGTTAGGATTATGTTGGAAAAAGATCCATTAGAAACATAATGACATCCAGAAGTCAAGATGATTGGTCAGTTCTTAAAAAAGGACAAAATTAAAGAATAAAATAAGGAAAATTCTTTCAATAGGGAGGAGTAATGAACAAATAAACCCAAGCAAAACCAGCCAGACTTGTGTTAGGATAGATCTAGTGTAGGAAATCATATTTACATGAATAAACATACAAAATTATTATGCATTTTAGAAGACATATCCTAATTTAATGCTACAGTTAATAATAATAAATTTCTGCAGGTGATGGAAAAAGATAGAAAATCCACCCACCCACCAATCAACCAACCAACCAACAAAACTAAAACATCCTAAACTCCTAAGTACTGTGCCAGGAGAAACAGAATGGTCCTTTTCATTATTTTTGAAGTCTGTACAAAGTTCTAGAGAACTATGAATTCCCTGCATCCAATGAGAGACCTAACACAACATGAAGGGAGTAGCTAGTATATGAAAGATTTCTATAAGATTAGGACCCCTAAATTATAATATCCTGCTGTAATTTCAGACAGTCTAATCCTCCTCTATAATAGCTAGAATGTTTTAGCTTTATAGTACACTCAAACCTGTTTGCCTGGCCTAAGCACTAAAGGAAATCTTGGAACATAGTTCTCAGGACTTCGATACAAATGAGTATTTCTACAGCAAGCTAGGTAAAAGCTTACATGCCTTTTTGAACATTCGTTCAAACTAAGTGTTGCAATTGAATAGATTCTGCCTGAGACCAGAACAACTCTCACCCCTAATGAGAGTTTTTTTTATTCTGATGTTCCTCTCATATGGTGACGAAGGCTTAAAACACATTGCTTCAGCTCATAACTCCAGTTTGGGCTTCAAATTTTCCATTCACTTCCAAGGAATAAGACTAAAAACTCATCTCTAGGAGTTTTAATCTTTGTTGAGTGAAGACATTTCCAGATAAATAAAGAAAGTAGAGTTTCAATGCAAAATACATAAGCATTCTTTGAGGCAGATCCCAGGACTCCTTTTGATCCAACATGAGGTCCTAACCAGTATAGTAGGTACTCAGTCTGTGCTGGGCAGGTAAGAAGAAAAGGTCTCTTGGAGCACAAGACTGCAACTCAGACTGTAATTTACAGCAAAAACATGGCCTGTTGTTTCTCTTTGGGTTTTGTTCTGTGTTTTAGGGACAAGAATATCTTCTGGAAACTATAGTAATGCCTTTGATACATCAGAAAGGTATCATTTAGAAATTAAGCAGAAGAGCATGATAATTCCTGTGTTGTCTAATATTTCTGTCCTTATGAAGAACGTGCCAGTCAGTAATATAAGAGGAGATGTGACAGTAAAGCAATGACATGCATGTGCTGTCTTCCTGTCTAGTTACACAATGTTTTCAGAATACTTTGGTGTAGTACTCCTTTTAAAGCATAAATTACAACACACTTTGGATCTGCGGGTATGCTTTTAAAGGAGAAGAATGTTTTCTAAGAAATTACTATGCTGTACTAAAATGGAAAAATTCATCGGAGCTTCTTCTCTTCTTCAAAAGACAGGAACGTTGGGATTCATGTGATTTTATTTCAGTGTTAACAGCCACCTCAGGATGCTTTGTACTCACAGTGAAAATGTCTCCACATTTAGGGCAGGATTCATCTGACCTACTTTGAACAGATATATTTAATCAGTGTAATCCTGCTGTCAACGACCCAAAAAAAAGAGTTCATGAAAGCATGAAAGTATTCATGCCAGTGCCTTGGCAATAGCAAAACGCCATCCTAATAATCATCAAAAGCAATCCTCATTACAACCAGGAGGGAAGGAGCAATCAGTGCTGAGAAAATGGAGCTACTTAGATATATTTTCCATTCATAACAGAGTTCTCAAAATGAAAAATTACAGATTTTGACGCTTGTATGTCCATGTGGCACAATGACTTAAGTGAAAACAGAGAAACGCTCTTGAGGTGTTCTCACTCATTCAAGGCTGTAGTTCAGAAGTCATTATTAATCAGAAAATACATAGAAAATGCATTTTTATTTTAAGGTAAAACCCATTGTATGATAGCTGGTAGCAGAACACTAATTCCAAAACATGTTTTCTCATCTGCCTATGATCAGACTCTTCTGTCATTTACCTGAGGGATGCAGAGTGGGAAATTAAACTCTGGTTAACTCCATGCTCCCTCTGGATTAGGCAAAGTGTTTTGCTATGCCATGCATCAAATATTTGAGTCTTTCAGTGGAGACTACAGGTACTTAATATTATACACATGAATTTTCAAAGCTTTCTCATTGCCATTCCCACATTTGTTCCCATTTTGTGACATTACTGTAACTAGGGGAAGATTGTAGCCAACCCAAGTTGGAAAAACTTTGCAAAATAGCAGTGGTCTCTGTGTGTCTACATCAAAGTAAGTCTATGTTTATTATTTTTGTTTTAAGACATTACCCAAATGCTGTAAATCCAGACTAAATTATTACAATGCTAGACAATACACAAACATTCCCTGCCCCAAGGAACTTACACACAGGAACACAAACACAGGAAAAATACCGATAAGGATTAGATAAGGATTAATTCTTTCTTTTTGACCATTCAGCTATGTGGTTGAAGAACTCATAAACGATGAGTTTTAAATTAAATTTATGTTCAAGTTACTTACAGTGTCGTTTTTCTTCTTCTCCATTACTGATTGGTTGTAAATGCTATGATGGCATTCCCAGAATTGCCAGGGAATTATCTTTGAAGCAATATTTTATGACCCCCTTCTTCAGTCCTCAAAAACATACGCAAGAGAGATGTAATCAAACTCATAAAAATACCTTAATTGTTCATTCATTTAAATGACCTTTGAGATCTTCAAAATGAGGTTCAGGTGTTTGCATACTATTGGATCTGCTTACAGCAAACACCACAGAAAGCTTTTCAGGTGTATGTTGTGGGTTTTGGTCTGTCTTCAAGTGATTCTTACAAAACTAGGCTTGTGCTTAACAGAAGACAAATTACTTGGTGTTAGAAAGAGAAGACCCAAGCAATTGAAAGTTGTGGAAAAGATTTCTGTTCTTTAAAAAGGACACCTAATTGCAACTAAAACAGTTAATTTCTGAAAGGAGGTGCAAACAAAAACGTAATTTTAAAGGGGAAAAAAAATTCCTAGAATGGAAGAAAAAAAAAAAAAGAACCAATGAAAAGGTTTCCTGGGTGCAGAAGCAAGGGGGTGGAGTCTCTTCTATACCAGTCACATCAGCGCGGGGGAGGAGTGCTTTCAGCAGGAAGGAAAGCTGCGGCTGGAAAAGGAAAGTTCACGTCTTTTTTTCACCTGGTCTCCAGGGAGAAGGCCTCAGGTCAGCCCAGCTGACTTAATCCCTCACCGCCACTGGAGGTTCCTTTTTCCATTCCTCCAAGCCATGTCTTATGTGGTTTGGTGCTGAAAGACAGTGACAGTGAGCCTGAGATGTTGCTGTAAGATAAAAAGGGGTAGAGAGGGTGATGGCAGTGCGGGGCCGAGCCCCACGGAGCCCGAGCCCCAGCAGAGCCGAGTGGAGTGGTGCCGGTGCTGGAGGCAGCTGTGTGGAGTCAAACCAGCAAAGTGGGATGGTCCGAGGCACAACAGGGATAATATAGCGTCCAAAGGGTTTGTTTGCCCTTTGTTGTTCCTTGTTCGATTTTTTAGACTGGGAAGGTGGAGGACGTTAAGCCGCAGAAACTCTTGTTCACCATATTGGGAAGTGGTTTTTTTGGTGGTGCGTATACTTCTGTGCATAACTGACCCTCTCTCTTTTACACACTTTTTGTTGTTAATATTGTTGTGATTATTGCAATTTTCAGTAAATTGCTGTTTCAGCTTGTAATCTCTCCTAGTGCTCCTCCACTATTGGAAGGGGTGGGGGGAAACGGAGCAGCTTGAGCGGGTTTAATTTTTTAGCTCAGTTTTAAAACTAGCACAAAAAGCTGTGTTAAATACAATGACCTTTTTGAGTCAATGGCTATTTCCTCTCTTTCTTTTTGTTTTCTTGATTCTTTTTTACCTTTTTGCAGAAGTACTTGGGCAGAGTGGATTGGCTGGATTTCTATTGGAACAAAAAAAAGCTCCTCAAAACCACAAAGCATAACAGAACTTCACAAGACTTTGTGAATTCAAAGAAATACTTTCCTGTGGCATATTTCTCTTCTCTCACTTTCGTGGAAGTTATATAGGGGAATGCAGGCCTAATGCAGTCAGTGAAGCTGACAAATACATATCAGACTTTATGAACTTTATGCAGTACCCCTTTTTGTCTTCTCAGTCATATGTGAGAAGGAATTGTCCTTCTGTCCATATTAAAGACATGACATACCCTGAGAACTGTACTTTACATGTCTCTGTTGCTCACCCAAGCATCCTGTAATTTAGATGTGGCAAGATCACCTTTGCTCTGAGACTAACCACAGGCATTCTACACATCTCCACAAGGTTTTACATGATGTCAGACCTCCTGGGAAGGACCTGCCCAACACTAATGATGTAATGTTGCTGCAGGGGCTGATAGAAGACCGTGAGGATCTCTGCACTGTGATCAGCGCCACCAGCCTCATTCACAGAACAGAAACAGACCTGGGTGCATGCTGGCAGGTGAATAAGCTTCATCCTTTTCCTCAACCAGGTTTTGGAGTTCAAATGCAGACATTTACTGAAGCATTTTTGACAAAAAACACTGCTTTGGTCCCATGCCTGACCCTACATTTGCAGTCTAAGATGTATGGCCACCTTCCTAAATAAAGCAACTCTAGGACAAAACTTGAGTAATGTCAGTCTACTCTGTGCCTTCCTTGTTTAGCTGTTGGCTCCCTCTCTGGTTCTATTCTGGGCTGCTCCAACGAGCTCCCTAGCAGAGATCAAGGAATATGTAATCTTACGGATATCTCTCAAAAAACAGTCCAGGGTAAGTCTATCTCATATGGGGCTCTCTCCAGCCACAGTTGTTCTTCTGCTTTATCCCTGGGGGACTTTGCACCCTCAGCAATGCCTCGTAACCCATTCAACAGAATACAACACAGTTTCTTCCGTTTCCTACTCTGGGAACATGAGTCATTTCGCTGAGCTGCAGCAAAGCCCTGGCACTGTTTAACAGTTTAAGCTGTCAAGACATACAAAACACATGGATTAGTGTTAGACCAATCGAAACACCACACCAGGTACAGAGGAACTCCAGAACAGAGTGCTCCATGGTGTGGACACAGCACATTTGCTCATCCTAAGTACTATAGCTACAAGAGTCTTCAGTCTGTTTGCCTGCTGGGATAGGTATTGGTCCCTTCTCTTGTTTTATTTAGCCATATTGATCTAGCCAGACTGTCCTGTGAACTGAGTGCTTCAGTTTTGAACATCATTGATAAAAGATATCCTGAACTGCTGAAAACATGTTGGAAAAAAGCCCAAGCTTAAATGACGTATTCTATGCAGGAAGCAGAAGAAGGCAGAATCATCAGACCTGGAATTCCATGGGACTGGCATTGCTTTAGGTAATATTCACAGAATAGGAGATGGCATGTACTAGTAAGCAGAAAGAGCACTCAGAAGGCCTGCACCATAACTGTGTTCCTTCTTCCATTGTGGATTCTGTGTGCTTATGTTTTCCTTTCCTTCTCATTTGAAAGGAAAGAGGGAAAACTGCTCAGTAGCATCATGTAACTATTCCTGTCTAATAAAGGTACTGCACAGTCTTTA
Organism: Pachycephala philippinensis; assembly: GCA_013397055.1. Classification (NCBI taxonomy): domain Eukaryota; kingdom Metazoa; phylum Chordata; class Aves; order Passeriformes; genus Pachycephala; species Pachycephala philippinensis. Next base: position 712,690 of record VWZT01008901.1, read on the forward strand.
TGCTTTTTTTTTAGTAATGTGTGTACCATCTCTGAGAATTACGAAATTACCATTTCAACAGAATTCAATGCTGCTGCCATGAAAAGTTTGTAAGCATGCTGAAATTAATGCAAATGACTTTTGTGTTTGTTTTTGAGACCTCTCTATCTTAATTCATATATCAAACTTTGGTAGTTGGTGCATCCATCAGGCATTCCTCAGTGCTTTTCAAACCTCCGGAGAAATAGTCTAACTATGTTACTGACTTATAAATTTTAAGTCGTTAAGGTGGGAACATGTAAGGAAAAACACATTTAGAACTATAATGATTCAAAAGAGTGTTTTAAGTAAATTTAAGTAAGTAAATAAATAAGATCATTTCATTAGAAATAAAAAAAATTCATACATAGCAAAAATACAGATTATACTAACTCAGCAAGTAGAGGATTACTGCTAAAAATCTTTTAGCTCTTGATGGCAAAAGATTATAATATTGAAATTGTGATTAGAAACAGGTGAATTTCACTGTAAGGTTTTCTTGGTGGATTTATACCAGCAATTGGCCAATTGAAAGTAGTTCATCAGCATCAGTGTTCAGTATTCCATAACCACTTGAGACAAAAAACAGCTCTCCATATGGAAGAGAATAATTCTGACACCACAGATGCTGGACTATAAATTTGCAGTTTATGTGAGTAAAGAGTTAGTGCCTACCCTCCTTACCCAAGAGAGACAATCCTGATCCTATAGGTAGTATCTGTGTCATAATGCCACTCATAGACATACCTAAGCAAGTTTTTAATTGACTGGCTGTTGTATAATTAGTGTTTTGTCATACAGAGCTCAACACTGGCTGTAAAAACTGACCAGGAGCCTGCATAAATACATGGATTTCTAGCCCATAGCCAGAGACTGCAGTGAAGCACTTCTCTGAGAGCTGCAAGACAAACAAGGGTGGAACTAAAAATTCTGGTTTACAGGCAGACTGTTTAGAAGGCACATAACCTTCTGAAGATGCAATTGTGTAATGCAATGGTGGAAGCCTTGATTCTCATAGTACATAAATGTCATTCTGTAAAATTTCTTAGAATTTTAATGTATATCCATCTCTATCATGGTTGTTCTAAAAATTCAGTGTACAGAGTTTAAAGATACTGGTAAATAAAGCAGTGAGTGCCTAGAAATGCTCCTATGTCAGTTAAAGCATTCTCTGACAAGATTTTGGGTAATAGAGCAAGCATCCTACAAATAATTTGTGATTTCATTTTGAGTGTAAGGGACCATTTCCAATGGACTATTTGCAAACATCAAGACTCCTTGGGAGAAAACCCCCATGCTCTTAGCACAGATATATATGGGTGTTCCCTGCTAGAGGGCCTGGGAACTTTACTAGATGGTCATAACCTAGATTGGGTTTGAGTAGAAGATCACCTAGGAAGTTGGTGGCAGAGCCAGTGATTCTGCCACATCTTAGAGTGCCTACCTCAAAAATATAAATTATGAAATAAAATCACAATAAAACTTATTTCCAAAAGTACAGCAATATTTTATACTATTCTCCAACCATTAGAATAAAAGGGAAAATGTAGACAGTACATGCAGAAGACATACAAAGATAAACCTTGTGATTAACAGAGAAACATTGTTTAAAGAAGTTTCAAAATACCATTTCTACAGAGGTACTTATCACAGACAAGGAGGGTAGAATGAAAATAGAAAATGTTGGAATCCATTTATTTAAGTGCCTGCAGTTATCATTTCAAGGCAAATGAAGCAATAATAAATACAGAGCATTTGAAAGGAAGATAATCTGTATCCACCGCATTTTAATAAACAGTAATCACAAAAATCAATGTGGGCACATTGGATCTGCTTTTCTATTAGTTTTCCTATTACTGTTCTCCCTTTCTTTTCTTTCACCTCTCTTTTCTATCTAATACTTAATGGAATGATCTGTAGTCCCTATTGTTTTACTGTCTGAACTTTTGTCTTTATTTTTCTTTCATAAGCTGGGTTTTAAACTTAAAAATTAATTTCCTCACTTGTATTATCAATACTACCAGTCCCAACACCTAGCGGACAGTATATCTCTTAATTTGTTTTCTTTTTGCAATCAATAGGTCAGAACTGCTTCTCGCTAATTTTAATCAGTATTAGGGTGACTGAGAAGGATGGTGCTTCCCACCATGAAGTCTGGGAAGGAGAAAGTGGATCAGTAAAAAAAGTCAGATAAGTTTATTTTAAAAGTATAATCTGTCACCAGCCAATTTTAAAACACTGCTAGGTATGTATAAGATCAAATTTTACAGATATTTAGCAAAAACATGATTATTTTTCCAGGCAATAAAAAAAGTCAGAAAAATCAACATTTACTGGAAAGTACAAATACTTTGCTCTCACACAAACATGATTTTGTATCAGAGAACCACTGAAATTTAAGCAAATAATACAAATACTTAGAGAAATTATGAAAAAAAAATTAGTCTAATTTAATGCACTTTTTTTTACCAATAGAGGAATGAGGAAAAAAAAATTGGCCACTGGGTAGAAAATAATTCTAGAATAAAATTATCAACAGTTATTTTCAATCAAATAGGTTTCTGATTCACAGTGTGAGCCAGGTGTCTCCAGAAGCAATTCGTTGTTTCCTACAGTAGATGCCTAAGTGAGAGTGATTGAATTATCTTCTGGATATGTCTGTCTCTGTTTGCTACAGAGAATGCAGTTCTTGATATTTGCTTCTTATACAGATAAAGCCATGTGGGTGAATCTCTACAGAACAGAAGTAGGATATTAGAACAATAAATAAAGTGAAGGATGCCAATTTACCCTCTCAGCCACTGCTCCACAAGAGGGATTTCCTGGAAGTGGCACAGGGTGCCTCCCTTTGTGTCAGGTAAGTACAAGTATCCTAAGGCCAATGCAAACCTGAATATTCCTTAAGAAAATACATCTGGGTCAGCTCAGAGTAATTTTGGCCTTGAATCTACCCTGGTAGCTTAACATATCCATTTTGACATTATTTACCATGATGTTACCAGAGGATGAGGTAAAAATGGGAACTATATGTTCTGGACACTGTACAAAATAGCAACTGGATCGATCTTCTCCAAAGGACTTTCAGTTTTAGTAATAGATGGACAAATTAAGAAAAGGATTATGACCCACAAATGGAGACAAGAATTGTATTAATTCCTAAATTGACTTGATGGATTTTTTTTGGAAGGAGATTGCTTTAGCTGAAATAGAAGAGCCTAAAATACAAGGAGATCAGAATGGGAAAAAAAAAGTTGGTGGAAACTTTGGATGCTGATTCAATGAAAACACTAAGAATGGATGGAAAGAAATGCTGACTTGGTTTAGAAAAGCAACTACATGTCATGATAGTCTGTGAGCCATTGGCTTGTCTATTTGTTTGATTTTTTTTTCTTTTTATTTCCTGTAAGTTATATGAAGGTATTGAAAAGGAATGACAACACAGATTTGAGTGCCCCCAGAATATTTTTGTGAGAGAGCTTCCAGATAAACACCTCCTTTTAAAAGGAGATCTAGAGGAGGATGACACAAATAAGCCCCACTGTTCATAGCCTCAGTGCAAAAGTTTGAGTTTCATGTGTCTTTGTAACTGCATCTGCTTCAACTTCTATATGTTAGTTTGTACTCCATGTTGATATTTCAACAAATGACCTGAATCACAACTGTGGTAGGCAGATTTCTACATATAAATTAACACTGTTAATGTCAAGTAGTCAAGGTTCAGTGCTGACCATCATTTTATATTATGTCATGTAAAGACTGCAAATATCATGTCCCTATGTTGCCTGTTTTACTGACAACCAAGCATCCTAAACACTGTAGCATTTTGTCAGTTCAGCAGATCCAAAGCCATCCATCACTGCTGCTATTTCTGTCATACGCATTTAGCTTCAGCATCAGCCAGCAGTCTGCAGTCTTGGTTACTGATCAGTATCATCACAACTGTCAGATGGGGAGTGAATTCTTTTTCTCTCCAAAAGTTGGTTAATGTAATGTTTGATATAGATACGTTGCTTTACAAGTTTTCTGAGCCATGTTTGATATTTGAGTATGGGAATGTTTCCATCATGATCTTCCATAATTTATTTACATTTGTAACATCTTTGTGAACACTTTAAGCATCAATATTGGCTGTTCCACGGATGTCTGTTTTCTTCTTCCCAACAGTCACAATCCAAAACCCCTGAGCTTCCAGATATCAGGGGAAGGGGTTCAAGAAATCCTACAGTCTTAAACACAGCTGATTTCAAAGACATGTAATAAAACTAAGGACATTTCATTGAAGTATTGATATGACAGTTTATTTTGATTTCAAAGTTAAGATCATTTTTTTTTCATTCTTCTGTGAAGATGAATGAAAGATTTAGGAAAGTACCTAAACAAAGTATAAATCCCATTGATCTCAGATTGTGATCTAGTAATATTCTGGAATAAGGTAGAAACACTCTGATTAACAAGCAGTTTGAACTACTGCTTATCTTTTATCTTTTTACAAAAGCTTCCTCTTCAAACTCTTCTGAAAACAATCAAATGAAATTTTAAAAGGGAGGACTGCCTCAGATCACAGATAACTGGATTTATTTAAAGAAGTAGCTTTAAATTAAGGCAAAAAACTTTCAGGGACTAGGTTGTTGTTCCTGCAGCAGTGTGATGACAAAATCCAAGCATTATTATCTTCATATATTAAAAAATAAAAATGCCATCTAATATTTTGTGATTTAAATAAGCATAATGATTTAAGAGTTTCTTCTTGTCATTGACTACACAATTTTAATTTTTTTTATAGTTGAATTCTTGAAAGTGAAAATTTATTCAAATAGTCCAATCATTTACAACCTAGCATAGTTGTCCACAATATCAACAACAATAATTCTAACTGGAATTATTGTCAAAGTTGCAAATCAAAAAGTGGTATTTCCCATACCTGAAGAAGCTGTGTGTATGTGTGTGTGCATGTATGTATACACCCAGGTACAAACTGAATACTGAATAAGAATAGATCTTTGAAATTCAGAGCAAAAAGGGAAAAAGCACACATCATGAATACTGAAGACTTAGTTTCTTAACTAAGGCTATGGCAGGCAAGTAATGAAGATAACTGTTCACTACACAGATCTATTTATTTAGTGTATATATGCATCTCAGGAATTGTTGGTATTGTTCTTTTTTTAATACAATAACAAAATTTTAATATAATTTAAATATAGTTAATATATTAATATAATTTTGATTTTTCTTATGTTCTTCATTACAACCTTGGAGAAGTCAAGAACTATTAATTTTCCTGGTAGACAGCTGTTACTGCTTAGTAGAGTGATTGGACTGTGATATTTGCCATTTAAAGAAATCATTAATACAATCTGAAAATGAAAGAAACTAGGGAAATAAAATGAAATCACTTCAAATCCCTGCATTTCTCTCCCTGGATTCCTTTCTTTTAATACAGTAAAATATAAAATTATTGTAAAAGAAAAATAATAGGAAAAAGTCCCTGAATCCTTTCTTCATAGTTACTTCTAATGCTATAATAATTAACTCTAAAATAATGGTGCATTAGTTAATCACTATATTGCAATGGAATTTCCATGGATACACATATAATGTGGATGTTAATAATGGGTTAGTTCATCATAATTCATCTTTTAACAATTAATATGAAGTGAATGAATGAATGACCGATTAGTCATTTATTAGCAAAGGAAGATGTGCAATTATGTCCTTTCTGTACTAAACACTTTTTGTTAAAAGATTTTTTTTTGTCTATAATAACAAAAAAGATGATAGGAAAAGGTTAATGTTGTGAATACTACTTCAATTTCAAATCATCAGCAGATGTATTGGTACACTAACACTTTAAGAGTTGTCGCTCATTTTATTTAGAAAGCACGACTATTCATATAAAATAAGATGGAATCAATAGAGGGTGAAAAACGTACTTTTAGACATTAAAATGAATAATTTCATTTGTCCCCCCCACCCCACTCCCCCAGAAATAGTTGTGAAATGGTTGGACTGGAAACCTGACAAACACTTCATAGAAAGCAGTGCTTATTTGGTGGTTCTGAAATTATTCCCCCAAAACCTGAATTGTTTTAAGGCAGTTAGAAAATGTAAGTTATCTAATTAATTGTTCTAATTGTCTAAGATATGCAGGGCCATAGAAGGTGGCTAGAGTAGGCTTTAGTTAGAATGCAGGATCTCACAATCCATATTCTGATACTGAAGTCTACTTTTATCCACTGCTTAGCCTGGAGGCTCCACCCAGAGCTCAGGGCAGCTGATTGGGGAAAATTTACAGCTGTACATGAAGGATACATCCTAAGCTTCACACCAGTCTATTAATGCTGGTCTATTTATTGGAAGGAGCTGAATGCTAATATAATTGACCTCTGTGAATTACCGTAGTTGTGGGAACACTTCAGTCGAGAGGAAGCATTTCTACATCACTGCCTTCAGTGCTTTCCTGCTCTGGGAGTACCTAGCCTACTTGTCAGTATAGTTTGAGCAAAAATGACTCCAGTGCTCTTCTTTTCACCTCTCCCAATGTCAATGTGTCTCACTGAGAACAGAGCTCTTACATTTAAATAGCTCTTTTAATTTTTCCTTCATTTCATATGCATACGGATAAAATAATTATAAAAATCTGAATTTGTTTCTTTACTCTTAATCATTGATAATTAAAAAAAAAATTCTTTTGGGAACTCATTTTAACCAGAGAAATTTCAAGTTCATTAAGGAAGTATATGTCCTGACAATCAGAAGCGTTTGCAGAGCAGCTTTTATAAATGTTTCAGCTTTGTATGCATTCTGACACTAATAAGGAAGACAGTACTTCTGTGCAGGGGTCTATAAGATGCATTTTATGACCATATTTGTCTCCTTCAGCTTTTACAGGAGATAATCTTCAGATTATTTATGAGTGGATAATTAATATTTACATTAATATATTTTAGTCTCATTTAAATAAATCAAGTGTCACAGTTCAATTTTCTAACAGTGACACAAGTCCCCAGTGAGCAGAGGAATATGTTGACATTGACCTCAATGGTCAAATTGCCATGATACAGTCATAAAAAGGAAAAAAAAAAAAAAATTAAAAATCAACAAATCTATCAATTTTTTTTTTTGCTTGTTTCTTGTTGCTCTAGGATATGTCCCATCTGGTCCATATTTAGATGAATGATTATGTATGTCACTCAGTACCAGAAAAAAACCTAGTAATTTCATTTGGTGTTTACTTTCCAAAGATGAATCACTGTTCTCAGCAATGGCTAGGGAATAGTGCCATGGTAGAAGAAATGTATGTGTTAGTTTATTTTCTGAAGTGTCTAATATGCTCCGTTTCATCTGAGCAAAAGCTAGAAAAACAGCAATCATGCAGAAGAAAAGAAAACCGAGAAACAACATAGACGGAAAAGGAGTCTGATGTATGTATATTTGAACAGTATTGAGTTTGCTTCAACAGCATTAATCCATTTCTGACAGGTGAAGTATCATGCTGTCTATAAAAGTGCAATTGCTATTAATAATACCTTATATTCTTAAAGAAACTTCCATCCCAAGGACTCACAGGAGCTTCATTATTGCCAATTTATGAAATGGAAAACTAAGATTTACTTAGAAACCAAATTTTCAAAAGAATTTCCTGTTTACCTGGTGATCATTTTTATTACTCCAGCAGCACAAACCAGTGTATGCTTTATCTGGAAATCAGTCCAGAAAAAGGCTGCAGAAGCAGAATAATCCTGTTTGCAGTCTGCTTGAAATTTCAGGACTCTGGTTTCCAGCTCAAGTTTCTGTGGGACATTTAGGTATCATGCATACATTTCAGGGGCAAAGCCCGCTGCTCCTTTGCCACTGGGAGAATCTGGAAAGTGTTAAGAATAGCCAGAATGATTGGAGAATGGCGAGCAAAGGGTGGGGTCAATTATTAACCCTAATTATCTTCAAGTGTCTCAGTGAAGGTGTCAAGTACTGTGCCCCTTTCACTGCTAAGAACAGAAGCACAGGACAGTCCCTGAGCTCTTTCACACACTGATCATATCTGGTCACATCTAAGACAGCACTTAGACAGCTCAGAACTGCTTTTTCATCTGTGTAGGCATATCATATGATTTTCCTGGTTGCAAACACCGAGGCAATAATTTAAAGCAAGTCTTTAGTGCCTCTGTGCTGTGTCCAGCTTTATGCGTCCTTTTCCAAGTCGCTTTGTCAAATTTCCCAGGGAAATTGACAGTTAGCTCTTGGAGGTGATAAAATATGAGTTGACAAAGTCATTGGTGTTTGTGAGAAAAAGGTACTCAAGACAGACAGCAGTCTTACACAGACTATTATTATTTCAGTCAAACTTCTGGAGTGCTTTGTGAATGGAAAGAGCAGTGAGACAGCTCTGTCTTGAATTTTCTATTCTTCTCTGTCAATTCCCCTCTTTTTTGGTGTAGAGATGCCCAGTCAGGTTTATCCTAGCAATTTTGAAGATTTCTGTCTGTTGATACCAGAATTCTGGGGAAAATCTAAATGCATTTTCACTGTAATCAGAGAAAAACTGAGAATTTAGGGTTTTCAAAGATGAGAAAAATGGCTATATTAGGAATACTTAACCAAAATCTAAGATAAACTTTTCATGTGAGTGGGATGTCCTAGTTCTATCTGTATTACTATAGCAACCAGCTAATTATTCCACTCCTCCTCCACTGCCCTTGTGTGCATGGAACTTTTTTTTTCCTTTTAGGATCTATTCACCATCCAAGATATATGGAGAGGTGATGGTGCCAACTTCTTGTTCTGAACTATTTTTGCAAACTGAAATTTCCCTTAAATCTTCATCATAAAGCAAATCAAAGGGTCTGCAGATAAAAGAGTCAAATCAGTTTGCTTTTTGGAGCACATGCTTAGAATGCTTTTTAAGACACTGCCTGAACTGGTAATGGTAATGATAGTGATATACCTCCTGATTTTGCACAGAGCTTCGTTTTTGCATCACATTTCCAAAATCCTCAGGATTTTAAGTGCCAGTGTAATCAGAAAAAGAAACAGTAATTTCAAATTTCCTTTTTTTAGGGCATGAGGGTTTGTTCTTTTATTTCCTCACTTTTTTTGGGTGGGGGGAAAAACTACACTGAAAAAACAAAAAAAAAACCCACCAAACCCCCTCAAATCCACAACTTTTACTCCATTATGTGGATTTAGTGGAGGAAAGAGGTATTAGTGGGGTGTTAGATTGACTCTTCCCTGGCAATTAGTTACCTCTGTGGTTATCTGCAGAGCAGCTGTACCTGGCACAGTGTACCAGGTGACCTGCTAGGGCAGCAGAACCCACATGGCACCACTTTTGGCCTGGCTGCACTGCACCCTTCAAAACTGTCTTGAGAAAAGAGGGCAGATGTTCTTAATGAGATATGTTTGGCATCCTGTGTATACACAAGGAAGCAGAAAACTATCGACAAGCAGCCTCGATAAAGCTACTGCAGAGAGACTGGCTTACTCAGGCCTGCTTAGTGTCATAGAACTGAAAGCCATTTTCACTGACTCATTGTGAGCTCCCTTTAGAAGTCTTTTGGGACAAGATTGCTTCTTTTAATATATTTTTATTAGCAGTTAAACTTGGGGAATATGATAAGATTTCCTCTTGACCAACTGCTTGGTGGACAGTTTCAATTTGTTTTTCTTAATACGAGTCGCTGTAAAATGTGATGAGTAGAGTTAAGAATGATATCTACCTAGAGTAAATTAGAATTTAGCTTAAGATATAATAGTGTTTATGAAGAATTTCCAAATTATCCAACAGAAAGAAGGGACCATTGTAATTCTCTAATCGGAAGCCCATATGGTTGACTGAGAGGTAGACGAGGAAAAAGAAAAGGAGTCTTGACTGAGAAATTGCCCTTTCTTTCCCCTTCCAGGCTCCCACTGGGGAAAGAGGAGAGGGAAAGGGAATACATACCCTACGTCTTATTTACATATAAGACTGGTGTTTGTTGGACAACATCCCGCCTCCTGGGATATCAATGTGAAGTGAGAAACAAATGTTCAATTGATTGTTTAACAGCCTTGTCTCTGCTCAGATGCCACTACCAAAACGTGAAGTGAGAGCATAAATAGTGGCAGAAAAGACTAAGTCATCTTCTACTTGTTGAAAATGTCTAATATATATGTCCACTTTTTTCTTTTTTTTTTTTTTTTAGATTAAAATATTCAATCTTTTTCTCTCTATTGGATGCCACAAAGTAATAAGGTTCTCTCATTTACCAAGCTGACCTATCTGTTCCATGCGGGGCTCTAATTATAAGTCAAGGAGGGAGAAGAAAATGCCCTCCTTAGAAATTTGCTTCAGATTTTTTAATTTAACTTTAGAGATCTCTCTTATAATGCATTCCTGTGGTTTTGTTGGGTGAGATGATACTTAGTTTAAGAGTCTCATGCTAAGTTAGTGACATTTCCTTGAAGCTGACTGCCTCCCTGCACAGATAATGAAATATTTCATCAGCTTCCCTGCAGGAAACTGATCTTAACTTTTAACCTTTTTTTTTTTCCCCTGCTTGGACAAAGCAAAAAAGAAAACATCTTTAAAGTGTTTATTCAATCTAAGCATTAGCTTGCCTTTCTGAAAAGTTTCACAGCTTCTGGCTTCACAGAATTCAGATTTGAAAGAGTAAAGGGTTTGAAATATTCAGGGAAGGACAAGACAGTAACTGCTTCATGCTGCATTTGCACATGGGTAAAAACTGATTTCGGTTCTGTTGTCAAATTATTTCCATGCTATCTGTAGATAGTTACAAGTATTGCTTTCACTCAGTTCTTATATGAAACATTCTGTGATTCTGTTACTCACAAGGTTGTATTGCTGTGTCATTTGCAGCTTCCTAATGTGAACAGATCTCCATGAACAAAAGGAACAATTTGATTGGTAGAAACCTGGGGTTACATACATGTAATGTAATAATTATATTTGGTACAGGATGACATACCTATTTTATCAGCAAGAGTTTTCCAATAAAGGGGGTGTGTTTAAAAATCTACGTCATTGGCCAAAGAGAAGCCACTAGTTCAGTGGGTATTGGTCAGTTTAGATTTCCATAGAGGTTTCTTATGACCTTAAAATTTATTGATCCAGGGATTTACACAGTCATAGATGATTTAGAAAACTCGACAAATTACTCTTACTCAGATGAGACGCACTCATTCCTAGATTATATCAAGTGAATTAGAATGACTTAAATTAAAAATCCTTTAGGTCAGTTTACTTTATATCTGCCCTGGACTGAATTTATGCCACAAAAGTAAAGGAAAGTAACTATGAGCAGACTTAAAGGTTGTCTTGATAGATTTCTTTCCCTCACCTTCCCTTGATGCACTGTATTTGTTTTTCTCCTGCTGTACTATTATTCACTGTTGAATTGACAGAGAGCTGCTGCTGGACTTGTAATTCTGGATGTTGGCTCTTTTTGCATTCAGACACAGAGAGAAAACAGACATAACAGGCATGCAGTTTGAGAGCATTAAGACTTATGTTCTGTTTCCATCTTGGTTCTAATAGTTTTGAGTTTATAATGTCATTCTTATTATTCATCTGGCTTTTGCCACTACAGTAGAGCTGCCACATTCTTACTAAAACCCAAGGTATTCTTTTAATTAATGACACAGAAGCAGTAATTGTGTATAGGATACTGCTTCCTTTCAGTAATCTCATTTCTGGTTTTGAAGACTTATTTTGTTGCTTGTTTTAGTAACTTTTGTAGTGTCTTATTCAGTCTGTTTTTTTATTTCTTGATTTTTAATTCTTGACCTGCTAGGAATATTTTACAATTCTTCTGTACTTTGTTTTTTGCTTTCTGCATTTTCTTGATATCTCTCTTAAAATACATAGTCATGTCAGTAGGTCAAGCTTATCTTTCTCCAAATTCATGAGCCTTCCCATGTCTTTTCTCTATTTTCATCCATTGAGTCTTCAGACCTCTTGGTCCTACTAACATTTTGCTGACTTTTATGTGGGAAATATCTCCTATTGAAACCCACAACTTGTTTTTACCAGTCTGTTTTTATTTATCTTTCAGCTTAATAGACAGAATGAATTTATGATTACTTCACACATATTCTAGACAAGCTATTCTGTCGCATTTTAATTAGTTTTAATTTTGCATGTAAAATGGAGAGACCTCTTGCTGATCCAGTTACTACTTGGTGAATAAATTTTCTTGCTATCACATCAAAAAATGGCTGATACCTGGTGATATTGTCCAGTTTGGATATGGCAAATACATTTTTCTTACAATGTAGTAGCTATTGGTAACATTTATATCTCCAGCAGTATTAAAAATCTGGTTAAATCTGTTTCTGCAAGCCTACAGCAAAACCCCAACAAATACCTGGAAGAATCTTTTCAAATTTTGCTTAAGTAAACTTTGAATAAAATTGAATGATATTCAAACACTAGCTCAAATATTTATCAAGTGTTAATTTATCTTGGAAACTATGACACTTAATCTGTCCATTTCAGAACTTATCCATACATGCAAGATGTATTTTATGTACTTCAGAGTCGTGGGCCATGGGAAATAGAAGACTGTCCTAAGCTAAGGTTTCAAAGTATTCCATAGCCTTGGTAATATTTTAAGACATTCCCTGCCTCTTTTCCTGTTAATAAAAGTATAGCTTCTTTGTGAAAAATGTAACATATGATCCAATATAAATAGAAAATCACCTGAAAGATCCCCAGTGCAGTCTCATCAAATGTGATGGGAACATATTTAGTGACTTGTCAGCATTTTCAAATGACATTTAAGTTTTCATGTGACAAACTTAGAAAACTACTGAGTCCACAGAACAGAGTTTGATAACCGTTGACTTGTCCTTTTGCCTGCAGCTTCAAACAAAATACTCAATGTTAGTACGGATTTCACAAAAGCTTTATTGTTGTTTTCTTTTTGTTTAATAAGATGCACCTCTTTTTCCAAATTAATACATACCAATTAACACAAATGCCAATACTGTTTTAGGAATTATCCTAGTTTCTTAGGAGTTGGAATTTATCAGAGCAATTTAGATTAATTTAATCTGGTTGTTTACAGACAAACTACAATCCTGAAAAAGGTCCTGCATTCTTTTTGCTTTCTCTTTCCGTCTGCAGAAAATAAACCTTATGCTTAACAATTGAGTTTATTTTTTATTGCTGTGCCCAAGGCAAAATCTCAGATTGGGGTTTGCAATCTCAGAAGACAGACAGATTTAATATATTTGTCACTACCTTGACAGGGGGAAAAAAATTGCTTAAATTCAGGTGTAAGAGATGAGCCTTTGTGTTACAGATGTAATCCTCACAATGAAATGTTTTTCAGGCACTCAGTCGTCCGTGTTCTGATTAGAAGACATGAGCCTTTGTTCTAATTGGTCTGACTGTAGTCACTACTTTTACTCAGATACTTCCATTTTCCTTACATTACCCAGCCCAAACTTCTGGGGATATTGTACCCTATTTACTGAGTTCATGTATTTCTAAATAATTACAGTATTTTTCTCAAACATAAAAATGCACTTTAAAAGACTGGAAATGGAAAGAATAACATTCTTAACCACAGTAAATAGCAGTAATAAAATTATAGCTGTAGGCTGATAAAAATGGAGTCTTTTTGAAGATCAAACATAGTGTCATGTTCATGAGTATCAGGTGAGGTGTCCAGGGCTTCAGTTTAGAAATACATCTGTAATTGTCTTTTGTCTTTACTTTCTAATTCATATTTAGGGGCTTTAAAGATCTGTTGTAACAGGACTCTTGTTACATTTAATAAGTGCCATGTTGATTGGCGTACTCTAAGTAGGCTTTTCAGTTTGCCTGTGGGGAAATTTAATATAAAAACATTCAACATTCTTTTATTAGTGTTTTTTACTATTCCCAGTCCCATCAGACCTTTGGTGCAAGCAGTGTATTATTGAAAAGCTTATCTGTAAGAAGTGAGCCAAGGGGAAATTCAGCCTTTATTAATATTGACATCATGTTCCTGCACAATGGTTGTCTAAAGAAACTTTTCAATTGGATTTCAACTGCTTTGATGCTGTATAAATGGAAACAACTGAATGCATGATTTAACAGAGAACAGTGAAAAATGTTGCAGCCTCTATGCTCTAACATAAAGCATGTGTTCAAAGATACTACGTGGCTGTATTCTGCAATGTTTTCAGTCAACTTTTAGTTAGGAAACCAGAAAAAAGAACTTCTTTGCTTCCATACAGACTCCATTTAAAATGAACTTACTTTTTTTTTTTGCATTTTTAACAATTAAGTCTTGTGATATTAGGTCTTGGACCTTGGTCAAAGGATTCTAGTCCTGTCTCTCTTAAAAAACACTGTGCAAATTTGGCCTAATTGTTTAATGGACCAGATGTCCTGGCAAGGCAAAAATTGCATAGGATTTGGAGTTGGGAAGCCTCATTTTCTAGTCTGGGCTTTAGCTTCAATCAAAAATCCCTGAAAATGACAAATTTCCTGGTAATATATCTTTAAGACATCTAGCTATATATACTCTTTGTAATATTTTCATCAAGCAAAAATACATTTACCATTACAAATTACAGGTGGAATACATACTGCATGGTCTTGGTTTTAGCAGTGTTTTAATTTGAAAACAGCAATGGAGAGGTAGAAGATTTGACAGCATCTGATCAGGAAAAGGGAGATCTAATCCAGTTATTTTCTCATGCTAAGGAAGAAAGGATGGAAGAGTTATAGCTGAATTCTTACACTGGCACAATGCATGGGCACTGTGACCTACAGCCCTCCTGCTGAAGGTAAGTCACTGTTCAATAATGAATTTAAGGTTTTCTGGGCCAGAGATAGAGGATGTAATAAAGTCTGACTCTATAGACAGCTCACTAAAGCACTCATTCAGAAGTGCTTGGTCTCCCCAAATCTGTAACTATGTCTCTATTTCAATTCATTATTATCTAATAGTGTCCTTAGTAGGTATTCTTTTTCATTTCAGACTTGGGCCATTTTAGGTTCTTGGCTTCTGCTGCAATAGAGTTAATTTTCTTCCATAATAGGTGGTACAGTGCTCTGCTTTGGATTTAGTATGAGAATGATGATGATCAGAAACTAATGGTTTAGTTGTTGCTAAGTCGTGTTTATACTGAGACAAGATCTTTTCTCTCATCCCAGCCCACCAGAAAGGAGGCTGGGGGTGCACAAGAAGTTGACAGGGGACACAACTGGGACAGCTGACCCCAAATGACCTAAGGGATATCCCACACCATGTGGTGTCATGCACAGCATAAAAACTGGGGGAAGCGGGAGGAAATGGGGAATGTTTGGAGTCATGGCGTTTGTCTTCCCTTGTCACTGTTATGTGTGATGGAGCCCTGCTTTCCTGGAGAAGGCTGAACACCTGCCTGCCCTTGGGAAGTGGTGAATGAACTCCTTCTTCTGCTTTGCTCATGCACGGTTTTTTGCTTTACCTATTAAGCTGTCTTTATCTCAACCTATGAGTCGTCTCATATTTTCTCTTTCAGTTCTCTCCCCTGTGCGGCAAGAGGAGAGTGAGTGAGTGGCTGCATGGGGCTGAGTTGCTGGCCAGGATTAAACCATGACATTTGAAGCGTTTCTGTTTTTATCTCTTTTCTTTCTGTTAATAAGAAGAATGGTGCTTGAAAATCTGTCTTCCAAATAAGAGCTTTTCATTGTGCCCCGAAAGGACTTTTTTTGTTTTACACTGGTACCCCCTGGCAACCATGTACATTGTAGCAGAGTAATCATAAATGCTTTATCTCAAATGTTTTTTAAGTTTGCCCTGTAAAATGCAATAAAAAAATCAAATATGTTGTATAGTCACTGAGGACTTCAACTAGGCATCATAGGTGAAGATCAGGTAGATGGTGGTATTGAGTGTCTCAGACTTGCAAGCAGGTTTTGATGGTGGGACCACATTATAAAATGTTTCCATTACAGCACAAACAGGCCCATGAGGAAGGGCTGTTATTAGGTACTGAATATATTAAAGATTATTCTGTATGATTCACAGAGCTGAGTTTAGATGCTATTCCCTTCCCTCCTACTTATTTCTGCTGCTTTTTCATCGCAATAGCTTTTTCAGTGGTCTCATAAGATGGCCTCTGAGATGTGGCTGTCTCAGAACAGTCACATGCTTCGTGAAAAAATGAAGTACTTCATGTTCTGAATTTCAAAATATTTCAGAGATTATGTCATTGGGCCTAGGGGAAGTGGAGATGACTCAACGTGATAAGCAATCTTTTCCTGACTTTAAACTTTTTTCGTTTAGTAGACTCACAAGTCTCTGAGTCAGTGTAATTTAAACTAATGAGGAGTCCAAGAGGATAGTAACAAAATGAACAGGGCATCAAGAAATAGCAATAAAAATTATTAGGTCAGTTTAGTTTCATGAAGATACAAGCCATGGTGACAACTGTAATTTATGCAACCTATACAATATGCCAGACATAGGACATATTTTCAAAGGAAAAATACGAAGGACATGGATGCAGTTCTGATGTTAGTTTTACTTCCCAGAAGTATTACAGGAGTATCAATTTATATAATACTAGGAGTATTACATAAATTGATATCAGTTGAGATATCAGCTGAGGTATTTGAAGGAGCTCCTAGCCTACAAGACAGAAAAAAAAGGAGAGACTTAAAAATCAAAAGAAAGATTGAGCTTTTTTGTTGTTTTTAAGCCTTAATTTTGTTTTAAGCTAGGTAATAGGAGTGAAAGACAAATAGTCATCTTCGAACCAGAACATCATATGATTGAGAAGGATTGGGAAAATCTGAATGCTGCTCCAGCCTGGAGGTCTGAGGGGTTTTTTTGTTGTATTTGAACAACGGTATCTTAGGGCCTATGCAATAAAACTTTTCATAGCCTTGATTCTTGATCTGTAAAAATTAGATGCCACTTATGAGAGGAGATGTAGGCGTTCATATCTTCTTGGATCTTATTTCAGACTTCTTAAGGTAACCGTTTAAAATAATTTGAATGAATCATGGAGTTTTTTGCAACTCTCTCTCTCCATTGTTTATACAGGGAGCCTAGGAAACTGGCTTAGGCTACATGACTACATTTAGACAGTGGAAGGGATATGTCAGGATAGATGCTTAGTTTTAAATGGCCAAACATATATGAAAGGAATATCTGCCTAAATGTTTATTTAGTCAGCAAGCTGGTGAAGGGAGTAATGTCTTTAGCTGGAAAATAAAGACATGTTACTTTTGAATGCAGAAGCTTATTGACACAAGACTCTAAGCAGAGGAAGATACTGTAAACAGTAACTATGGAGACATGCATCTGATACAATACTCTGTAATGTCTAGCAATTGTAGAAATACATTTATTTGGTGGACAGCAATAAATACAAATGGAATCAGGGAGAGAAAAAATTAGGCAAATGGTTATCCATAAGCAGCAACTGTATTTAATGTGGAACTTGGCAGGTGCCATCATCAAACAGATTGTTTCTAAAGCCAAAGAACACTTTAAATTAGGTACTATTTTGTTAAGTCTCCTAAGGCATTCCTTCCCTTTTCAGAAGTCATTTAATTTACAAACTTAAGACATAACAGACAATACAGTATCTTGTATTTTTTCTAAGTATTGTCTTGGATTCTCCAATTATTTCCTGGAGCGCTGAGTCCCAACAGCTCAGCTACCTGGTCTTTCTGACTTGCATACTATCCCAGTGCACTATTTTAGACACTAACACACTTTAACAGGAGTGATAAAGGGACCCTGTTCTGAAAGATGAAGCTTGAATCCCTTTTACAGGAGCCAGCTCGGGTTGTCACAGTTGTGCTGAACTTGAGTTAAAGGCAGTAATGAAGCCGAGTCTGCTGCTAAATAGAAGTTAGCCTGGGAATGACACAAGGACCAGGTTGAAGGGACCAGCTGTGGTAATGTTGCTGAAGGCTGACTCCACCCTAGACACACTTTTTTGAAAAGGACAAGATGAAGCCCTCTGAAAAAAATCCAGGGAATAAACTAGCAATTAAACAATGTGAATAAACAGGAAACAGTGCTTCAGCACTCTCTACAGTCTTCTTTTATTTTATCAGTGTAGACATACCAAGTAGGCTCTCATCAACATTAATAAACTATTAGCAGTGCATCACTTTCCTTCCTACCTCTAATTTTGGGAACATAGTGCTGAAACATCCATTCTGGGTAGCACAGGGCCAGTTTAAATTACAGGAGTTTGTTTCATTTCTCTGCCATATGAAGGATACTTGACTCTTTTCGGATCCAAGCTGGCTTTGGCAGCAGCCTAATCATATTTGCATTTGAGCCTGAGATAATAAATCCAGCCAGATCCATGCTGTCTCTGAGCAGAGTCAGCCAGAGTTGTGGCAGTTCACAGCATGGCTAGTCCATAAAGCAGGTACCTGAAAAATGGCTGTGACTGTAGGAAAAAATGTTTGTGCCTTCTGGCCTTACATTACATTATTACTTTACAGGCTGCAATTTTTGCTTGCAAAGAACAAAACAAAAGAGCCCCACCCTGAGATGAGAACACTTGGTTTCTGAGAATAAACATAATTACTGCTGTGTATTTTAGACAACAGTAAATTAAAAATAGAACATTAGGATCTCATAGGAGAATTCTGTCTTTTACAGTATGAATGATGATTATATACACTCCAGGTATTTAAAAACATAATTCATGTGGTGTGGAAGAAAAAAATGTGTCTATACTTAATAGAGTAGACTGCACACTACATTAAGGAGCTGTATGATTTCACTCTTGAGTTTTTGATAATCTCCAGATAAACTTATTTTATAAAGTGGCAGACTGTACTGCCATGAGGGATATCTAAAAACTTCACAATACAGTTATTATATAAATAATAGCTATGAGAAATCAGTCAAGTTTCTAGAGTGACACATGAGATTCAGCAGGCTCATGGTCCACAGAATTTAAATTAAGGCAATTCAAATTCTGGCCTTTGTGCTTGTTCCACAAAAGGATGACAGGGATTTTTATTTGTCTTGGGACTTTCCCCAGCTTTGCCTTGTGTCCAGTCAAAAAAAAAACTTTTTCAGGTAAAATCTACCTTTATCAGATCTAAATTGAAAGCAGAGTGTTGACATGTGCAGGAACAAGCAAGAAAAGGAGCAAGGGCAGCTGAAGGGCAGTTTGGAACTGGCAGCAACAAGTTGATAGGGATGAAAAAGGAAAAGTGCCTGAAATTGCCTCCAAAGTTTAGTGCAAACTGTTTCTACCTTGACATTGTCCAAGTAAACCTTCTTCCACTGGCTGGCTCTGGCTGCAATGTTAAGAGGTGAGTAGGTGTCAGCGTGTTCTGCACAGAGAGAGTGGGCACCCCTCAGTAAAAAGGCCATAATCCTGCCTCACTCTGTTCTTTGTTGTCGTACTTCTTTCAGTGAGGCATGTCAGACCTGCTCTTTTGGCTATGGCTTTAAAAATGTCATCAGGTCCCTGAAATTCCTTGTTTTCCCCTGATTGCCTCATCTGACTTCAGGGAAAAAGATCAAGCTCTGCTGAACACCAAAAATTACAGAATTCTTTAAAAAGAAAATACATGCAATTGTGTGAATCCTGTCATAAGGTGTGAGAGGGAGAAAAAAGGGGCAAATTAAAAATAGCACAAAAGAAGAAAACTACAAATAAAGACAAGTAGAGTATTGTTGCTTAATTAGCAAAGCATTTGTTTCATCCTGTCTCCCCTTCTGTGAAGTAAGAATAGTTAGTTTAATGAACATGGTTAAAGAAGTGAAAAGAGAGAGCTAAAAATTTTGCAGGGATATATTCAAGCTGTAGGTCCCTGTACTGCAAAAAGGAAAATGGAAACTTCTTTTCAGAAGGAGATTTTTCCTGCCTTGGAAGACTTCTGCAAAGCAAAATCAAGATCACACATAAAAACAAATACACGCTTATAAAAACATTGAAACTCATGGCATTTCTTATGATTAATAAATACCAAAACATACAAAGTACGGAGTGCACTGTGTCTCTTACAATAGAAAATACAGTTTTATAAACAGGGAAATTTTAATGACAATCTCAAAACCTTACAATTTTACAGTGCTACTTTCTCCAGGAATTTAAATCATCATGTTTTCTCAACTCTAAACTCCAACAAAATCCCCTTAATTGAAAGTTAGGACTTGTGAACGACAAACATGTAAGATTGATAAGCCACACACAGAAAGCTACTAATGAGGGTGTTAAAGTTTCCAGCAAATTATCCTAAAGATATTTTATTATATATGGAAGCCTTCTGCTAGCATGTAATGATATCTTGGAAGAATGCTTTTTAGATCCCTGCAAACTAAACAGCAGCTGAAAAACTAGAAAGCCTAAAAAGTATCACAGTTCATCATAAAGCAGACTTGGATAAAATAGGTTAGCTCGTAAATCAGAGCTATAGAATCGACTGCAGGATAACTAAAACAGCGGAAGCAGTACTATTTGCAAAGGAACTACAACTCCAAACAAAGCATCTAACCAATAGAAAACAAACACATTAAAAGAAAGGAAATTAGTGAAGTCATTACACAAACCCAGCTGGGAACCCAGCTGTTTAAAGATGAAGCAAGCACTCTAATTCTTGATCTTTGGGAGTGTCTAATTAGAAAACAAAAATTTTTTCTCAAAGACAGTATTAAAAATAAAAAGAAAGATTCCTTTCAGAATCAGGTTCGTCTGCTGTGACAGTGCAGGATTTTGGAATAACCAGGCAAAGGTAAGTGTTACTACTGCAGAGTTATGGAATCAATTATGCTTAAATAAGGGCTTCAATCTGCCCAGGCATAATTCCATGACGTATGTATGAACAGCTTTTGTTTTGCAACTTACCTGTTGTGCTTTTAACCCACTGTTTAAAACATTAAATAGGTAATTTGGAAGCCTACAGTGTTAATCACCCTCCTTGAACAAACCAATCAGGGAAGTACTGCACTGTTAAGGACATAATGGCAAAATGTACTTCAGACCACAGGCCATGCACCTCCATCCAGGGCCACCTTACCCGCAGGAGATGCAGCAAAGCATGTTTGTTTTATTCTAGAATTGCCATCCCAATGGTTTATTATAGAAATTGCACTTCTTCATTTTCATGGCACTACTGCTTTGATATCGATAACTTTAATGCACAAAGGAATAAGACGGTTATTACAAGCATAGGGATCAGATTGGCAGAAACAGGCAGGAGAGGATAAAGGAAACTGGATTTGAAACAGTACAGATAAGGATACACTAACTGTGGGATAAGTGTAGCATTACTTCTGACCATATGCATCTAGCAGTTTTAAGATTTTCAAGAAGATAAGTGTGAAGATAAAGAGATTTTGTGAAAGAGACGACCTATGTAATCACTCTTCTATTTTGGGATAACTGTCATTAGAGTCGGTGCAAAAGCTGAAAGAATTTGAGACCCTTTTCCCAGCTGATTTCAAAACACGCCTCAGATTGTCCTCACAGTTCTCTGAAACAGAATTTGCTTTAACTTTCTTTTTTCCAAAATGTTGCATCACTTTTTATGCTCCTTACACCTTCAAAATCTCTTCACTGTTGTTATTACTCTTTCCTACTGTTGTTATTATCTTATCTACTATAAAGGCATAATTTATGTCAATATAACGGTCATGTATAAGCTGCAGTGTAAAACAATTTCCCCAGTATGATTTAGTTCTAGGGTGCCATCCACTGAAATGCTAATACTATCAGCCAGAATCCAGTAGCAGACAAGGTGAGGTTTAATTTTTCTGAGGATTTAGTGCAAGGAAAGGATCTTGAGGCATCAAGAATGGTATAAAAAATTACATGAAGCATGACTGTGCAGTAAAGTTGTTTTAATGTGCACTGACTTTTTAAGAATGCTATGTGTATGCTGAATATTAAGCCAATACTTGAAGATATTGGTGTTAATCTTTCAAAGAGTACCTCTTCTTACATTATATTAATAAAACTTTAAATTGCTATAATAAAAGAAGCATGCGGGTTCACTTTTACAAAAATGTATTCTCCATCACTAACCAGGTACTCTGCAGGCTAAATTAATTGAAGCTATTTTATTAAAAATACCTTACCAGTATGTAGTATTTTCATCCCTCCATTGGTTCAGTCATTCATTAAATTAAAATCTATCTTCCTTCTGAGTTTTCAGCCTACCCTCTTAACTGGATTGCATCCACATCACAAAGATTTAAGTTTGGAGAAAGTCTTCTAGGATCCAAAGATATGAGAACCTGCTACTTTTCTTTTCCATTATATCTGTAATATTTAAGCTGTTTAGCTTGCTTTCTCAGTTCCCCCCTCTGATGCCTGGTCATCTTCCCTGTCAGGAACCATGATAAACAAATAACCTTCCTAGCAGTTAGACAGATGCCTGTGATTGTGTAGTGGCCGTTTTCCAAATTTCAAGATGGATAATTATGAGCAAGAAAGAAATTTTGGAAGAACTCAGGCAAAATCTCTCCTGAGATGGCCCATAACAGAACAGTCTGCCTGAAGGTCCTCCAGAAGCAGTTCAGTCAAGGAAGGTCTCACTCTGAGCCTTACCTTTCCAAATCTCTCCTGAGCAGTCCTGTTAAATGCACAGATTTAGAAATATTGAGATTATGATGTAGAGGATTGCTACTTGGGGATTTTAAAAAGTGTTGGTCATTAGCTAACATTAATTAATATCACTTACAGTAAGAAGTGAACTTGGTGGGCAGCAGATAGGAGACCTATCTTGACATTATTCTAGCAAAGAGGTATGTTTCTGTTTTGAATCCATTCACTGACCCCTTCTTCGAAAGAACTCAGTGCTCAATAGAAAAAATAATTTGGAACTTAAATCATGTATAAATATTTAGTATGTACACAGACAATGCCTGCTCAAGTATTTGATATTTTATTTGGATGAGGATCAGGTCTTCTTGTAAGCTTTCAATCAACTTTTTAAGAAAACTGATTCTTCTGGGTGGGAAATAAAAGATATCACCTCAAAATATTTTGTAAACTTAAATGGGTTGTTAAAAAATTACATTTCTTAGCAATTATGTAGTTCAAGGGACACAAGTGCACTTGAAATTTGGGCAAGGTGCATGGGGTTTCTGTACAATTCTGCACAAGCAGGAGATCTCGTGACCGAATATGATTCCTAGATAATACCTTCAACTTACTATTCCACCTTTTCCCCCCACCTTTACATTTTTTGGTTTTAAATACCTCAGCTTTTCTGTTTTCTTTTCTTCTACCTGTTTTAACTTGCCTTGCATTTGTTTGTCATGTCTTATTAAGAATGAAATCTCTCTAGGGCAGGGAACATGTCTTATTTATTTTTATAGAATTCAGAACAAATATACAGTATTATGTAAATGATTTTAATTTAAAAATAATAATAGTTTCCTATCAAGTCTAATTTTGAAGTCTGTGCTCAATTTTTCTCTAGTATGCTTCTTATGTTTTTGCCAAGTATTTTTCTCATGCATATTTAAACACTTACCTTTCCTTACTGAGTGCCTAAATCAATTTACTTTACTTAAGCAGCAGGTTTTCCTGTGAGAAGTCCCAATTTCAGGGGGCAAATTCATAGGCCCACTGGAGGTAATAAGAATTTTACCATTTACTTCACCAGGGACAAGATTTCACCCACAACCTCAGGTGGCAACACTCCCTGTGCCATGAACCGGTATTAAACTAACTGCAAGGTAAACTCTGACTCCAGCTGCCACTGAATGGGGGAGAATCTACAAATTATTTCCCCTTTCATTCATTTCATTGTGTAAAACACTTTCCGAGTGATACTCGGTATCTCTTTCTTTGACTTTTACTTTCCTTTATGGTACCCTCCTTTGACTTCAGTTGTGCT
The DNA here is from genome assembly GCA_013397055.1 of Pachycephala philippinensis. NCBI lineage: Eukaryota > Metazoa > Chordata > Aves > Passeriformes > Pachycephala > Pachycephala philippinensis. The sequence goes on from VWZT01008901.1 coordinate 736,523, forward strand.
CACTCTTTAGCAAGAAGGTTGTTTTTGCATGATGTTCACCTTTAAGCAAATTAACATCTGCTGATGCTCTGAGCTCCACTTTTCTTATGCCTTCTTTACCCTCTGTTTTCTTTGGGTTCTGTTCCCCCTCCCACCCATTTAGTGAGGTCAGCCTTTCCCAAAATTTTTCTTTTTTCATCCTAGTTCTTCCATGTCTACTCTCCTAACCCGACATTGTCAAATAATAGCATTCTCTTTCTTACATTCACTAGCAAAAAGCAAAATCTCATCTCCTGAAGCTAAATATTATTATTATTACCCTTACTTTCCAAACAGGAAAGCAAAACAGAAAGGCAGTGAATAGACAAAACAAGAGAAGGAATTGGTGTTTAGATCTGGGATTAGCACAGAGAAAACAATCTGCAATTTGTCCCATGGTTGAGATTTTCTCCCAGTATTGGGATATTCGTCTCATGGCCGTGGGATTATATTGCCTGTTAAACTGAAGCAGGCAATAGCCACACTGTCATTTTTCAGTAGCTTGGGCTGCTTCCACTGTTTGCAGCTCACAGAAGAACCCCTGTGCAATCAGGGATTAAGTATAAATTCCACTGAATAGGCTGAGATTAGTTTTGGGAGTCACAGCATCCAGAAACTCAAGAGGGCCCAAGCTTTACAGACGTCTGAGGGTGTCTTTGACACACAGACCTAACACTCAATATGCCCTGGCAGTCTCTGCACAGACTATATTCTATCTCTCTTTGAGAGGAAAAAAAACAACTCAAACCCCGAGCAAAAATAAATAACAAAAATTAAGCTGTCCTCCTAAGCAATTTCTTAATGTGTGATTTCTTACAGGAATATTTTCACCCTGTCTTGTTAATTCTTGAAATGAGTACTAAGGTGTTTCTACTGGCAATGGATTTACTTTATATTAGCACAAGTATAGAATGCTTCAGGAGGAAAAAGGTGAATTTTAATAAAACTGAAGAATAACCATCCAGTGTGTTTGTTTCTTTTAAACATCATATGCAGCTGTTGTAAAGTTGGCAAAGACGCATGCCAGAAAGCTACACATCTGATACTACAAACTGTTTGTTTCACACTTTATTCAGTAACAGCTGGTAAAATGGTATTTAAGAAGAGTTTTGATTTAATCTAATGAGAAACTATGTTGCAATGTACTGTACTGCCTGAAGAAAATAATTGGACAAACATTGATTTTTATGTTGCTATAATAGCTTCATTTTCGATAAATACGAATTTATATGCATGGTTATTTTCTTCCATTCCTCTCTACATATATAGGCTAGAGATTTGCTTGCAACCAAACCAAACCAAACCAAACCAAACCAAACCAAACCAAACCAAACCAAACCAAACAGTCTTGAAATGAAGTTTAGCTACTTGAGAACTGCCAGAACTGGAAAAGATCTCCCTTAAGATTTGTTTTATATTCGGCTGAGGTAAGACCAAAGGTGGCAAAGGGAACCAAAGGGTGGGACCTAGAGAGAGGCAGAAAGAAATTAGGGCACACCAATACCAACATGAAAGGAGCATAAACAGAAAACAGAGCATGGAGAGTAGCGTAAACCAAATTTCACTGTTCAGTTTCGTACATACACCAAGTATTTGAATTATTAAATATCTTATTTATGTAATTTAAGAATGACATAGTTCTTAAATACACTAAGACAAGACAGCAGACAAAACGTAGCATCCACGAGAGCTCTGACTCAAAGCAGCTCTTTTCTTCCATTAATATGAATACTGTCAAAATTTTGCTTATTTTACATCAGTGTAAATCAGGGTCAGAATCAGGTCTGAAAGTATGTTTACTGTGAAATGAAGCAAGCAATGAGCTGGACACCCAATAATTCACACTAATTAAGTGTTACTTACCATTCTGCACTACAACTACCTCTATCAAAGGCAGGGCACATATCAGAGAATAAGTCACTCAGTGGACCTTACCTCAATGTCCAAACCACACAAGATATTATCCCTTCTCCCTCAACAGCCTCCTACTTTGTCCCAAGAGACTTTTCATTCCTGAGCACCTTCACTGTCTTCAGCCACACAATTCTCCTCAGCTTTATGTTATACATCTTTTATCTTGTAGGTGGAAACACATGTCCTCACATCGATTCAGAGCCTTAGAACTGAAAATACACACTCAAAAAGAAAAATGCAGTATAAGAGCCACAGGGAGACCTTCTAGGAAAGAAATGTGACCCACCAATTAAGGACCATCAGAGAAACTGGCCCAAACCAATGTGATGATGAATCAGTGTGTACCTCTTGGTCTGGTTGTCAAGGATCACGCTGTAGATGTGCTGGATAGACATGGGTGCCACCAAGAAGACAAAGTTCTCCTTTGAGTTCTAAATGGAAGTGCAATTGCCAGTGAAGCAATCATGAGAAGACCAGGGTCTTACATGATTCTTCTGTGGGCGATTTAAATGTGTCCATATTCCAGAATTTCTTGGTAGTTGTTTTGCTGGCTTAGTAATGCACACCATCAGCTATTTCTAAACAGTTTTACATATTTCCAAGCAGCTTTTCCCCCCACATATTAAGAATGAGCCCTGTCATGTAGTCATCCTTTGGATGATTACAACTTCAACTTAAGTTTATTGGGACTTTCGAGTATGCCTCTAATACAGGATGAAAAGCATTCATGACATCTGATACCTATTAATTTGGGAATTCACAATTTAATACCTTCAGTGTTATGAGTGTCTTATTTGCAAATACATTTCAAAGTGTGTTTACTTGTGCTTATAATGACATTATGCTGAGAATATTTTCCCCTCAAAGGAATTTATCATATTTTGTTTGCTATTACTAACATGTTTTTTGAGCTGTTAGTCTGAAACAAATATTTAGACAAGTGAAGGAAGTAGTATTATTATTTCTCCCATTGCACATTAGTAAAATGTAAAGTACTGTGCACCTAGATTGTTATCTGTTTCTGATGAAGCTTGTGATTATATTTTCTGGGTTTAGTTTGAAAGCTAAGACATCTGTTTATCTGGTGCATACAGAATAACTCTCATGTCTCTTCATCTCTTAAATTTTCAAAGGCTTTCATTCTGTTTTAAATCCTTTGAAGAAGCAGTAATCAAAGACAAAAATTATCAGAGGTACATTTTTGTTTTCCAAACAATGAAAATAACAACGCTCATCATACTCCGATTTCAGGCACTTGCAATGAAACTTCAAACCTGGAGATTTGCCACAGAAATCAAAAGTAATATGGGTAGCAGCAAACTCCAAAGTGCTGGCTGGATTACAGTTAATATGGGTATACCCCCCCTAGACTTCAATTCATCATATAAATTTAAACCAGGCATTTAAATAATAAAGACCAATAAGGCAATGCAAAGACATCAAAAAACATCCCATCACAGCATGACAATGCATCAAAGTTTTCTTCTTCTCCTTTTTTTTATTCAGATAAAGAAACCAGGGAGAATAACAGTGAAATGCCTTTGTAGCACAAAAGCATTCTGAAACAGAACATTGAACAAACAATATTTTGCCATTCAAAACTGATTTTCAATTTCAAAACTTAGATTGAAACAATATTTTGCAAGAAGGAATCAATATATTCCTGTAAAGAAATTGGCATTACAGTTGAACTGTTTTAAGTAAGACTTTTTTTCTTGCCAAATCTATTCAAATTACAATTTTACTTAGCACTTGAGGGGAAAACTAACAGAGGTCTTTCTGAAGAACTGAAAAGTTTTCTATATATTTTTCATTCATTTATTACTTCTACATACACCTCCACTATGATCATGCCATTTAGAATACTCTTTGGGCAGAAGAATTAACAGAATTAGTCAAGTTAAGAATATGGGAATATGTGAAATGTTTTTTTCAAAAACTCCAATTAATTTGTGGCAGATTTGAATGCCTTGGGTAAAAGCCCACACAAACTTGAAGTCAAACATGATCTTTAAAGATTTGCCTATTATCTTTTGTTTTATTAGAGATTAGCGTGATGAGGATAAGAGTTAAGAAAAAATTCTATATTCCTTGAATTCCTGCTGCCCAGATTTAGATCCTTGCACTGTAATTGCCTACTTTGCTAATCATCCTTTACAGTCAATGCAGAGAAACGTGTTTTGCTAGTCTCCCGCTCACCTGACCTATCATAGACTTCTGCTTCAAAGTGCCGTGAATTGCAGCCCAGAAGCATCTAATAACAGGATCTGGAATGACCAATTCACTGGTAGCTCACATCTACATGATATATTTATATTTCTGTATTTGGTTAAAAGGATTTCATGCTAGGTATGTGCATTTCCTTCAGTTTGTGACAAGTCCTTGGTGGCCCCATATATGAACTGTAGATCAAGAAAAAGGAAGGAAGGAAGGAAGGAAGGAAGGAAGGAAGGAATTAACTTTTCTGAACTGGGTGCAATTTTCACCTTAAAGACACATTCCTCATTTCATTCATCAGTATTCCTCCAGCTGCCCAGCCACAGAAATTAGGCTGAGAACATATTGGAAGAAAAGAAAAAATGTAATACACTGTCATTTTGGTCTTCAGCGTTCACTCTGGAGTGCACAGCAGACATCACACAGTGTCACAGTCCTACATGTCCAACAGGTTCAACCCTGCACTCTGCACAATGACATGTAATGGGACTCTGATGGGTTACTGTGCCAAGATTGTGCAGCCTTGTCATGCCTCTCATCACTTTGGATACCAGTTGTACAAATAGCATGCAAATTCCATCTTCATGGTTGCACTGACCAGGAGGAGAAAACTGAAGGTGTTTCCTGCTGTGCTGGAAAACAGAGAGGAACTTCCAAAGATGCCTAGCTTTTTGACCCGGGACCTTTGCTTGGTTTGTTACTGATGTGTAGCACACAGATATCTAGCACAGAGAAGAAAAAAAACCAATTATCAGTCACTCAAAAGTAGCTAGGAAACGATATTCCTGCATATTTCTTTTGACAACATCAGTTTCCCTTATCCCTACATTCTCTTTTTAAACAAGTGTAGTTTGATTAGATCATTAATGATCAAAATAGGCCTCGATAGAAGCAACTTTCAGTTCATTTAATAACTATGACACCTGAGTCCTTGGCCCCCAAAAAACACACACACATAAAAAAAAAAAAAAAA
>VWZT01008901.1:741659-788213 GCA_013397055.1 Pachycephala philippinensis
AAAAAAGCATGGGATATTTCTAATTTTAATCATTTGGAATTGTTCTCATTTGTTTTAAAAAGCTCATTTTGCTATCACACTTCATCTTTGAGATTGCAATGCAGTTTACATGTTTGACTAGTCTTAAAAGAACTGCAGCAAGTGCTAAAAGTGGAAGCTTTCCTCCATGTTATCCTAGGACCACATATTTGCTGTCTGTGAAGAGCAGTGCTGGCTTTCAGTCCTGTTGGCTCAGGGCTGCACTCACAGCCCTGTAGGCAACTCGGAGTGTGGCTTACAATGGCTTTGAGATGATTTAAACCCAAACTACTACTGAAAGTGCTAATTCCCTCAATTCTTCCTCTGCCTGCATACTCCACTCCCACACCCCCCATTAGCATTTATGCCAAAGGAACTGATCCAACTAAAAAGTTTTAGTACTTAGGAAGCTGGGTGTTGGACCAGTTCCCAGATCTCTCTTACAAGGTAGCCATAAGATCTCACGTGCTGGCACAAGGGAAAAGGTGGGAACAGAGAGAGAGTAGAGAGAGGTTGGAGGGATCATCTTCTTTAGCAGCATTTTGTACTTAAGCTAAATTAAAGTGTTCATGAAAGCACAGCCTAATTTAATTCACATTTCCAAGTTCTTCAGTGTTTCCAAGATAGATGAGCGACTGTCACACTCTCTGACTCTCAGTTCTACCTCCCTCCCCACCATCTGGGAACAACCTCAAGATGCTATCATCACAGCAGCAAAAGAGCCCTCAAAAGCATATTTGCCTGTCAGCTGGGTAGTTGACTTCAATTAGAAGTGTGAGGAGTTTTGTCCTATAGGTCACAGGTAGATTTTCCTAGCCAGATTGGGTTGGCTAACAAATATATTCGGGTCCTTTGCCTTTACTTGCATGATTTGATTTTTTGGGGAAGGGGAATAACAGTAGGGTCAGCTATACATATCTTATGACCTTGATCTAAATGGAAAACGTAGAATAAAAGTAGAAACCTGTGCAATTATTATGAGGAAAATTAAGATTTTCAAGCTGCAGTTACAAAAAATGATAAATAGAAAAGGTGAGGGAAACCAAAAGTAAAGAAGGAAAGAAAGTAAAGAAAACTGAATATATAGTATTTTTAATACACTAGCATGGTGAAAATGCTGTAATGAAATATCCAAAATACATTGGTAGATCTTCTGCCTCAAATGGACAGATATTCTTTTAAAACACATGAATAATTGTGTCTTAATAAAACTCATTTCAGTGTGAGTTTCAAAAATATTAAGAGAGCAACTTTTGTATGCATTTGAATATTGAAGCCCTATCTGTTGTAAACCAATATGCTAGTAAGTATTCCAGAGTGACAAAGACCCAAACAACTGATGCCTTTGTTGAATGGTACATGGCTTAATGATTTTCTTTTTCCACAGAAAATGATCCATTTTGCCTTTTTTGCCTTTTGGCTTTCAGCAGGTCTTGCTTCCTCTTCTGCCCTGGGCATTTGTTCCCCTCTCCACCTGGAAGAATATCCCACTGCTCAGTTACAATGTGCGTGTACAAATCATTGACCCAAATTACCAACTCAGGTGTACTTGGCCACTCTTTAAGGAACGGAACACCTGGGACTGTGAGATAAAGTAAGACAGTTAGTTTTAAAAATTATTTTAAAAAAGTAAAAGGAGTTGTGTTCAGAAGACAGAGTTAACAAGCAATATCTAGAACAGAATTTGGACCCTACACTTGAGAGAATTTTGAAGTGTAATTCATCCTGCCTCTTATCCTCTCTGCCATTTCTAAATGAGCCTTCTTAGGAAGGGAAAGCCTGAGTTGTTTATCTGCCCCCCAGTGTCAATCATTCAGTGTTAATAAAACACCCCATTGCAGACAGTGTCTGTCAGCAGCAGGCTTTCCTGAAATGCTACTGAGCAACACTGAACTGCACGTGTAGGTGAGGAAAAGGCATTTTCAGCAATGGGCTTGCATGTACATGGGGTTAAATCCTATTCTGAAGCAGGCAGATGAAAATGGAGAAGGAATTCAACTGCCTAATGTGTCTGGTGTAATTTTAAATGCCTTAGGCTATGTCTGCATCAGGAGCTCATGAAATCCAAGAGGAGCACTTGCAGTGCTCAAGACTCCGTGTTCACACCACTCTGATCTCACATTTTTTCTCTTTGGACTATCTGTAGTCTGGTCCCAGAGGGTGAGCTTGGTGTGCTCACATGGAAAGCATTCTTCAGTTTAGTTTAGACTCCCCCAAAGCTGGTTCAGTGGCTTTGGAATCACTTTGTAATGGGAACCACAGCTTAGAAAAGGGAACCTGTAGGAGATAAATGCACTCCTGATCCAAGCACCTGCAAGGTATCTGAGGCATTTAAGGCAGGCAGATAGAGAGAAGAGACAGCCAGAGACTGTGGAAGACCAGTACCTTTTTTGGAGGAATATTTAGAAGGTAGGCAAGACAGCCTAGTGTGTCTAAAATAGCAGTAATACCTCTGCCACTCCCTAAGGGGAAAGGGAATTGGGTGAATACATCTGATGGCAAAATGGAAGCAAAACTGAGCCCTGTGCACATTCTGACCAAAGCAAACAATCTCCTTAATATTCCCATCTGTGAACGCGGACCTCTGTGACAGTAAATGAGGTATTTATATGTATTTGCACAGAATCTTTTTCTTTTATCTTCTCTGTTTGTATAGTCCTATGAACCTCTGAGAATTATCTGTATTTATCTGCCTGAGTCCTCCCATTTGGTTTTGTATCTCTTCAGTTCTATCTTTTCTTTATTTTCAGAAGTCCACATGGCAGCTTTCCAATTGTATTTATCCACTCCAACTAATTGAGTCACATAAATGTAAGTAATTTGAAACATTATTGTGAGAGATTTCTGTTTGCCTCTTTAATTAAGCAGTTGTTCACAGGTGCATACAGTTACAACAAAATTAATTGATAGCTTTATATTGCAGTTCTTGAGTCTGCTGCTATTTGGTGTTTGCAAACAGTGCCATTACATACAATGTGTCTTATGTTGTTCACAGGGAACATTTCTCATTTTCCTTCAGAAAAGGTTAGGACAGATTGACCTATATATTGGAAAATCTATCCAAGCAGTAAAGGTAATTTTCCTAAGAAGGAAATAGAGCAAATGTTTATTTATGGAATAGTTTATTACCAATGGGAAGAGCTGCAACCCTGCCCTATTTTTCTGCATCCATAGCAAGTATCTTGAATGCCAAAAATCATTGCTAGGGAAAGCTAATCACTTCTTGTGGAAATTGTGGGCACCTTATTCATTGTTGCCACAGACTTCATTACCTTAACCATACAGGATTATTAACAAAATTTCTTTTTAATGGTCCATTTTTTGGTTACTATAAACATTAAAAACAGTACATGGAAAAGGATTTTAGCAACAACCTGGTAAAACTTTAGAAGAGTAAGCGTGTAAGTCTGAATTCATCCTGCAAAACTCTCACACCTAACTTCAGGCTACCAGTGGTCTAAATGGAAAAAGATAGGCATGAGGGCAATTAATAGAATAATAGGATCATAGAATACCTCAGGTTGAAAGGGACCCATAAGGATCACTCCCTGTTCCCCACAGGAGCATAACTGCACATAACTTTATAGAACTGCAAAAGATTTCAGTTTGCTTTTAAATAATCTTTATTTTTTAATTAAGACAATAGATTGGAACAATCAATGCAGTGCCGAGAAGCTGTGCACAGCAAGCAGATATGAAATCTGTTTCACCATGCATCTGCTGAATCTCCTATGATCCGATGCTATGGATTTCAGGTTTTGGCACTGGATTTCAACAAAGCTTTTGCTTCATTTATTTTTGGTGCTAAGTAAGGTGATCCACCATTATCGTGATGATTCAAAAGCATGATTTTCTTTGGGCCGACTTTGGACTTGCCAGCAGATGGACTTGCACCTAAAATAAGACTAACTTCTCGCCTACTCATTTTCTGTTCAAATCCTGCTTTGTAGTTTGACAAAAGAGTGGAAGTTGAAATCCCCTTTGCTGTCTCTGTAATTGCCTGTTCCAATGATTTCCAAATGTGGAAAGCATAACGACCTCACTTTCTTAATGCTTTCTGTTATCTTCTTACTTCTTCTGTTGCCACTTATTTTTTGCTAACTGCCATTAATTCTTCAGCTCAACCAGCAGAAGAACTTCTAAGAACATTCCTCTTCTGCTTCTGCAAATACAACAGTTCAGCTTATTTTAAGTTAGAATTTCCATGTGGAAGTGACTATTTCTTTCTCTCTGTCTATGTGTTTGGTATCAAGTTACATAGAATGAACTTAGGCTACAGGATTGCTTTTATAACATACGGTATTCCTGAAATATCTTTATTTTCTATTTTCTATCAAGGTCTTAATTTAAGACCAAAATACATGTTCAAGTTGCTAGGCAAATACTCTTGTTTAGGGTGAATAAATACCTAGATAAGAGTCTGTCCCTCTGTTTAAACTCTTCTTGGCAGGATTCTTATTCCTTGCAACAAAAATAAGATGAAGTAATAAAACAATAATGAATAAACAGATAATAATTTACCATTGACTGAGATGGGAGCAATAAAAGCAATAAAAATAAAAATATTTTCTTCTACATTCAGACAAACCCAAACTACTACCATATGCTTTTCCTATAGACTGTACCAGTGACAGCAATAATATAAGCTCTCCCCTAAAGTTGTTTACTATATAATAATTTCACACAGAGCAAACTCTACTTAGTACAGTCAAATGCAAATTTATGCCATCTAGAAACAGAGCAGAAAGGTCACACTTAAATGAAAACAAACTGTGTCCTGTGACTGAAAAAGTATTAGAGATTAGAGCAGGGAGTTGGACTTGATGATCCTTATGGGTCTCTTCCAGCTTGAGTTATTCTATGGTTCTGTGAATTGCTGCCTTCCATTGTGATAATTTCAGAGCTAATCTGGAGAGTTCTCATATAATTTTCATGACACTGTTGGAACAGTTGATGTGTTGTTGTGCCTGGGCCAGAAGACAGTAACTGGCAGCCTTGTTTTCCTCCATATACAAAACAAGATCATGTGCATGATGAGCAGCTGTGTTTCAGGAACAGGAGGCAGTAACTTCCAGCTGAGGGATAGAGGATGTCGTGAGGTTCATCTGAGCATGAAATCCCCAAACATTTCAGAAGGAGGGTGCTGAGAAGCAAGTGTGAATCTTTCAGCTACAGTGAAAAAATGTAATAGAGGGATACTGGGCCCAGTTTTTCTGTCACATTTGACACTTGCAATAGAAATCTGAGAGAAGTTCTGAAAGCAGCTACAAAAGCGATTAAGTTGAAGAGTGCTAAACTTAAAGAGCTCAAGTAGTTTCATTTCCCTAGAAGAGAAATACTCAGCATAGCTGTAATGAACATGTATCTATTTTGGAGAGAGGCTTTTGCAGGTAGAAAAGATTCTTAACACAGCAGGAAAGGAAAGAGAAGAGAGACAGAATAAAGATCCAACAGCAGAAACCTGAGGTAGAAAAACTCAGCTAGGAAACACAGTGTCCTTTTCTACGGGAGAACTTCACAAGGATCTTTTGTATTTCCATCATAACTTCAGTTCTCTGTATTAGTTTTGGGTATCCTTACTAAAATCTATTCTGCAGGTCGTTCAGAAATTACGAAATTACTCCCTGAATAGTTGACTGAAAATCTGTGTTTGGAGTAATCTGGACAGTAAGCAGTTACAACAGCTGAGATGTGAGTGTATTATTAGTGAACACATAGGTAACTGTCTGAATAGCATATAAACCAGGAGATGGCATGATTTTCCTTCCCCTCACAAACTCAAATACAGTTCAAATACTGCTGTAAAACTGTCCATATCACTCATCATTCTCTGTAAGATGAATCTGAACACTGGTGCTCACCATTTAGTTGGGACATCCCTTAGAGCTTATCAAGGTTGTCAAGATTGCACCCCCTGGCACTTAAGCAAAATTGCATATGTAAAAGAAATTATGTTCAATGTGGTCTAAACTGTTAGGTAGATGAACCCCATGCAGAAATTAGTGCTGTTGGTGTTCTGTCTTGAATTTTTACGTAGCATCCATCACTGCACTATGTATGGACTTCTAGTAGATCTGGGCAATAAAACTGAGGAGGTAATCTTTATTCAAGAAAAAAAATCTTCCCTGATTTGTTACCATAATTGTCTACTGGAATAGAATATTATGAATGTTCTCTCATCTGTCGTTACACTAAGATTTGTTCTTTCAGTGGGCAAAGACAATTTCCTTGGTGCAAATACAGCAGCACATTACCTAGCTTTCTTTAGACTCTTTAGAAAGTTTGCTTAAGTCTATTACAAATAACAGAATTGCAGAATCATTTATGTTGGAAAAGGTGAGATCATCAAGTCCAACTTTTAACTGGCCACCACATTATCAAACAGACCATCACACTAAGTGCCACATCCAGCCGTTTCTTGAACACCTCCAGGGATGGTGACTCCACCATCTCCCTATGCAGTCCATTACAATGTTTAACAACCCTTTCTATGAAGGAATTCCTCCTGATGTTCAGCCTGAACCTCCACAGATGCAGCTACAGGCAATTTCCTCTTGTCCTGTAGCTGGGAGAAGAGACCGACTCCCAACCTCCTTTCAGGCAATAGCAGAGAGTGATAAGGCCACTCCCGAGCCTCCTTTTCTCCAGGCTAAACAACCCTCAGCAGTTACTCACAGGACTTGTGCTCCAGACCCTTCCCCAGCTTTGTCACCCTTCTCTGGACATGCTCCAGCACCTTAATGTCCTTCTTGTAGTGAGGGGCCCAGAACTGGACACAGGATTCAAGGTGTGGCCTCACCAGTGCTGAGTGCAGGGGCACTATTCCTGCCCTGGCTCTGCTGCCACACTGTTGCTGATACAGGCCAGGATGCCATTGGCCCTTTTGGCTACCTGGGCACACACTGGCTCATGTTCAGCCACTGTCAACCAGCACCCCCAGGTCCTTTTCTACTGGGTCACTACTTTTCTCCAGTCATTCTTTCACCAGCCTGTAGCACTGCATGGGGTTGTTGTGACCCAAGGGCAGCGCTTGGCCTTGCTGCCCCTCATAGTTGATCTGGGCCCATCAATCCAGCCTGTCCAGATCCCTCTGCAGAGCCTTCCTCAAAGATTTATGAATCATCATATGGCAAATGATTATCCTGGACTGATTTATAAGGCTACTTTTGTTGATGAGGAGGAAACTAGTTCCGAGAAAGTATTGTAAAAATGCATGGTAGAGTTCTGTTTGCTCTGTCTCTGTGAATTTGTATTAGTTTTACTCAGACTGGGCATAAAAATGTTTTTCTTTTTAACTGCCAGCACTGAAAACCTTGTACTGGGATCTGAAAATCACTGTCAACAATAAAGTTTTCTCAGGCCAAATTGTTACAATTGAGTAGACACCTTGTCTCCAGCAGGGTTGTGAAGGTACAAATAAGGGAGGCATTTGGCATTCCAGAGGGAAACTTGGAGATTGAATAGCTTTGCTGATGACATATGAGATTGACTAGCATCCAGCTTACTCCCCCAGAGCTGTTGGGTCTGGTAATAAAAAAAGGAAGAGAGTTACAAATCAGAGTCAAAGCATACAATTGTTTCTGAAGCAGACATATATGACTCACAGGGAACCTATCAGTTGAGCATGAAGCTGCCTTTCCTTTGAGTCACCTTAAGCACGTGTCCATTTGACATGGTCCAGCATTTACAACCCAACAGAATAAAAAAGAAGTATATGCAGCCAGATACAACGAAACATTTGAAAATTTACAGGGCTGGTGAGTCACAGTTAGGAGCTTGTTTGCACACAAATGACTTTCCCAACCTGCTTAGGCACCTGTGCAGCTTTTGGGTCAGGATTCACAGAGGCACTTAGCATGGCTCTTACCTGGCTAAGGATGCCAGCAATTGTGAATCCCAGTTCAGGTGCCAATCTGCTTTGGATGCAGAAGTCAGCCTGATAAACTTCACCCTTTGTCTCTTCAGTCCCTGCCTTTTTGTCTTTCCTGTTCCCTATTTCTCCATACCTCAGACTGGATGGTAGTCTGTCAGCAACTATTGTCCGTTTGTTACAACTCCACTTACTACCATTCCAGCTGAGCTTATTTCATGTTCTGAGTTAAAAACAGCTGCAGCATCTCATGAGCTTGCAACATTGGGAAATAAATGATGAATTTCAGGTCTTAGCAGCAGCAACTGAGTAACAGGAATTTGCTCCCAGATGGACCTGGGGGGAAAAAAACAAAAAAAACCCTGATTGAATTACTGTCCTGTTTAAAGCCCAGTGTTGTGTGCAATATTGGCCATGCAAAATGGGCTCATCACTTGTAGAATGAGGTACAGCAAGAGAGAAATTATGGTCAGCTTCCCCAGGGAGGTACAGATTCAAGTGCAGGGGTGAAAAGATTTATTTTTAATCAAGTGGATAATCCTCTTCACTGTGCAATGGGAATTACCGCAGGTATAAACATTAACCATTGTAACTATTAAGTATGAGGGGATATTAGATTAATTATTCTGTAGATGTGAAATAAACTGCTGCAGCTTTTGCAGTATGTAAAAAGGACAACAAGTCGAGAGTCTAAATTGGGTATTTAGCTCAATACACAGAAAGATACTTTGATTTAGTGATCACGTGATTTAGTGATAACAGTTACAAATTCAAGGTGTAGGGTATTGAATCATGTTGAATAATACTTACTTGTTCCACTTAACAATATTTAATGCAGTGATTGGAAATTCCACAGTGGGCAAAGGGATCTGAGCTGACACCTCATACTGTTTTTCATTAAGGTTTGTCTACCTAACTCCTCTGGATTAATTTGAGAGTAAAAATACCATTGTTTTTAGTGATAACTATGTAAAAATTCTGTTCAATATTTTGATCAATTTTTTTTGTTTGTTGATTTGGTTTTTTGGTTTTTTGTACTTGATTATGGGGAAAATAATTTAATGAAAAATGATCGTGTATGAAAATGGAGATAAATATCTGATTATGAAGTCATCCTTCGCCAGGTGAAATAAATTTCTTTTTTCTGCCTTTACAAAAAAATAATACCAATAACAAGTTCTAATATATTAATTTAATTTGACTTAGAATACCAGCACATCACAAAGGCAGCAGTTTTAAAAAGATAATTTGCAAATTCTTCAGTATATACTGCAGTGACATCTCTGTGTTACAAGTTAACAAGAGAAAATTATACCTAATACTTCACTGAATTCATTTGCAATACTCTGGGACAAAATTCTGGTTTTATACCATGGCTATATCAACTGGTTTCCACAGGATTTCCACAAAACATAAAGAGATCGGGACAACACATTTCTTACACAGGTTAAGCATTTTTCAGGAATGTATAAATATTATTTTGTGTCTCTACTTAGATTAAGGTTAATATTGTTGAAATATCTACATCTGCTTTTCTTCTAACTGTGATGTTTACCACCTAATAAAAATGCTGAAGTTACCAAGGAAAGATGTTTAATTTGTTCTTGCTGCTCAGTTGCATGTTGCATCCTATTTTGTAGTAAATGGCACGATGTCCCAAGTGGGCTGCCATACTGTCAGATACATTATTTATACATAACATTACTGGTTAATCAATGAACAAAAATGCAGGATTCTTTTTTCCCCCTTTTCCTGTGACATCTTTAAAGCTACAGTACAGAAGAACAATTTTGCAATGTATTACACTGTTACTCACTTTTAAATATAGCTTCAGGAGTTTCCTGGCACAGTTTGCACCATGCATCTGATTAAATTGAATGTGATTGTTAGACAAATGCAGTAACAATTTGAGCAGTGCAGAAGAGTAATTTAGTTAACTATGTAGGCTATCCTTTCCAGTTAAAAGTGAGCAAAATGTATTCCAGCAAATGTTTCTAACAGATCTTTTTTAAATCCAAAATGAAAACTGAATAGCCAGCCCATCATGATTTTTCATGTGTATTTACAAGAGAAACAGAATTTAAAAAGTCACTTGAAAGCTCAGCAGTTTTAGAAGTTCACTTTGCATTAAATGGAAAACGGAATTTATAAGCGAACGAAGAACTGAAATATGAAAATATATGTGTGCAAACAAGAAATGCAGCTGTACTGTGTCACAGTACTACGGGGGATTTTTGTTTTTGCTTCAGCCTATTCTGTTGTATTTTGTTCATAGACATTTCAGATCAATACAAAATATTCAGCTCTGTTCCAGTGATTGAATATGAATACATTATGTGCATACAAAAATAGTGATAATCTATGTTGATACAATAGTTCATTTTGCATTAGTGTCCTAGATGGGACAATGTTAAGAAGCAATTTAAATGAAATTCATTTAAATGTCAGCTCTCATGCTTGCGATTTTTCTATAATTGGTTATTTAATTAAAATAATTCTCATAGTCATTAATTTAGACTAAAACTTGCTGTGCACTGACATGTTTTAATTACATGGTATTAACAAAATTGATATGCTTTAAAAAAGCATGGTTAAATTTTAAACAAGAATAAATTAGAAATCTCATAGATCATCCTACTTAGAGTATTAGTAGAGAAAAAGTCAGTCATTTAAAATGTTTATTATAAACAAAGTCCCAACATTATTGTGCATGCATCATATTTGGTTCCTGCTTCAGTGTGAGGAGACTTTTATGTTAACACAGCACCTCCATCTTTGAATTCCTTTAACCAACACACAATAAATAAGGTAATGAACCAAATTAAATATTAATAGAAATCCACATAAACCACAGAAGACAGACATAGAACTGACGTTTGAATTATACTATACCTTTGATATCATTAGGACAACATACTAATGAAGTTTTAAAGGGTTGAATCTTTATCTACTGTTCATGAAGACAAAAAGGATTATATGAGCTTCCTTATAAGATGCAGATAAGGAATGAAGAAAATTAAGTATTCTGGTAAAACTGCCTGAACAGTATACAAGAACTAAAGTCTTAAGACACTCTGTGAGGTGTAAGGTAATCCATAGGCAAAGATCCACGTGCCTTTATGAAGTACCCTGATGTCAAAGGAACTACTTTCATAAATAAAGTAGGTACTTTGTTTTCAGGACTGGACTATATTGAAGACTGAGAATCAGAATTTTATCTCATTGTCTATTAATTAGGCTAGATCTATATTACTTTGACCTTTTTAATATTCTATGATTTAATTGGATGATCAGTCTACCTCAGCCTATGATTGCCAATCATTCTGCATAATATACTTCTACTCTTTCTTACCTTGATGTGTTCAGGATCAGACTCCTATTAACAAGAACTAATGATTTTATAGTGAACTGCAGGGGCCAAAAAAGATGTATACAAAATTGTAGAACTTTACTAATTCCATAACAATATAAATTTTCAGTGTTGCTTTTCCTGGCAGCCAACATATGAAGGATTTATGCCTCTTCCAAACCATTCCCTTTTGATCCTCAAAATCCACACTGCACAGCCCAGAGCCTAAAATGCTGCTCAATACTGAGGCCTTATCCAGTGTCACACTGCCCAGCCACCTGACTTAAAAACACATTGTAGTAACAAAATGCTGCAGAAAAGCAGCTCTTGCATGTGGAGAGTGCTCCATGTCCTCTTACAGTCGGAGGCCTGGATCGATCTAATTTGGATGTCTAGAGGTCAGCTAATGATTGTAGGCTGTTTATAGTCAGTAGAGAGCAATAGAGCAGAACATCTTATTCCAAAGGTGACTCTGTGTTTGGTTAGATGAACTGTGCTCTAGAGGTGGCTGTAGTTCTCTATTCATTATAAATAAAAGCCAGGACTAGGCCAGAAATTTAAGGTTCAGCTAGCTGAATTCCACCCATTCTGAATCTATAGATTCATCTGCTTTATCTCTAATCTTTTTTGTTTGGTTCTGATTGACGCATAATGACTTATTTTTCTATGTATTTTATGAATATCCATGTTCTGCAGAATCATAAATTCTGTGTGTCTCTCAGTCTTTAGAGTCCTTATCCTCCATATGTGTGAAGAAGGGAAGACCTGCTATTTTTGCAAGATAACAGGAAAACTCTTAGCTTACCAAGAGAGCATAGGAAGTGTGTAGCAGAACCAGGGACAAAGTTTAGTCTGGTTAACCACCATCTAAGCTCCAGGCACTAGAAGAGTGGCCCATACTCCATATTTTCCCCAGTATGACTTCCTTTCTGTTTTGTTGCTGCACTGATATGGTTTTTCATTCAAGTAGTAGCACAGTTATCTTACCCTGTGAGCTGATGGGGATTCTGACTTCTCAGTTGGAGCATCCTGTCCTACAGCCCTTGCAATGAGGCTCGCTATAGGTACCTCTCTTATAGCAGATTGAAGTGTGACTGTAGCATGTGTTAACTAAATATGACTAACACAATTACACCATCAGCAAAAAACAGGAGACTAATTTATGGTATGCCAGCAATCTGAATGTTGGTGTATATCATAATGATCCTTAGTCAGTTGTACTCCAACTTCCAGCATGTAAAAATACTACCTTGACTTTTCTGCTGTTCTCTGCATGAATCAGATCAGCTACTAAGGTTATACTAATATCTCTGATAATCGTATTTTATTTTCTCACTGTCAACATGCTTCCTGAACTGTAAGTAACCCATATCTACATTGTACAAAATCATAGAATCATTTAGTTCAGGAATGATCTGCTCTCACCCCTCTTTAGGAATAATGTTCATGGGATATAGGATCCAGTTGTGTACTTATTAACTCATTTTCATGGTAAATGAAGCTTGTGAAAGAAAAGTTTGCTGATGCTGGAGCAGGACCTCATTTACCCTCAGACTTTTTTCCAGTGCTCCTTCAATGCGAAAGTATCTTCAAGCGTATATAAATATAATTTATTGATAGCCTCCCTGGAAAGTTTCTATCAGAGGCATCTTCAAGACTGAGAGCAGTACATTTTCAGTTTAAAATCCATATGCAACTTTAGCAGTGAAGCTTGCAATTCAAGCAGAATAAGATCGACTCTGTCAGCTTCTAGCTTACTTCATTGCTTAATAAATTGTTTTAATTGAGAATATTCCGAAGCCATCTTGAAGAATACAGGATGGTCACTTGCCTTAGGAACAGTGGTTCTTTAAACAAAATGTCTCCCCCTACAGCCACTCTCTCCCCTTCAGCCCATGAGACAAATACAAAATGAAGTCATATAAATCTGACTGAATATTTAAAAGAAAAGGAAAAAAAAAATGGGGAAAAAAGGAAAGGTAGCAGTAACCTGCAGCTTTGTTGTATGGAATGTTAAAAATAAAAAACTTCCTCCTGAGATATCAAATAGTTTCTGCCTTTACAATAGAAGGACAGAATAAAATCTGCAGTGCTTACAAAACAGTGTAACTTGTAGCATCACAGCTGTGCATCAGACCTACATCTGGGCTTAGTAATTTGTTCCCAACTATGACCAAAAAAAGAGAGGGAAAGAGAGAAACAAAGAGAGAGAAAAGATAGATAGAGCAATTAACAACACCCCCTCACCCCCACTGATAATTAACTTAATGCTATGAAAGCTTTGGGGCTTTTTTTCTTTTTTATATTTCTTTCTCTTTGTATTTTATCACACCCTCTGTATTGATATCCAAGTCCTAAATAGCATGCATAATTTTCAAGACTGTAGCCTATGGAGATGCTAAACACACTGGTGTATTTTAGGAAATGCATAAATGTAAAGATATGTGATATCACACATCCTGTAATTCCATCACAATTTGTTGATGTGTTGCCAACAAATCTGTTTCAATTTCAGGTTCAGAACCGATGTTTCTCTTGGAAGTTGGTCACTGCTATACAAATGTGTTAGCCCCACTTCAAGCTTAATGCTGAAAAGAATTCAGAAATAACCCTGGGAACATTTAGTATTTCCTTGAAAAAGCTGTGGATTGTCATTAACTGACAAACAGTCCGCTGCCAAGTTCTTGCAAGAATTGTATTTGTTGTCTGATGCCAAACAGCCTCTTTAAATGCTAATGAACAAAGTATGGCATGCATTCTGTTCTTGATGGATTATGCCTATACCTTCTGTGGTCAACAGAAGGGGAATTCCCGGCCCATATGATTTCCATTCTGGCACACAACTCTTTTCTCTGCTTACAAGGCAGTAAGCACTCAAATAGATTAGTCAATCTTATTTTTAAATTAAGTATAGCCTCCGCACCCTAATTCACATGTATGAAATCTGGAGGAACTATGCCAGGCTGCCTACGCACTGTATGAGTTTTGTTTTCTTTAGAGGATTAAGCTCCTGACTTAGTATCACTGATGCTCACTGTATACTGATATGCCTTTTAAATTCAAACATGAATGTTTCATAAACAGATGATTTACATGTTTGTCTTTACCTCTTTGGAGACAGATTTAAGGAATTAGATTTTTAAATTGTCTTCTTTAGTGGTTTTCATAATTTCCTGCTACAGAAAGAGCTGGCTTGATCCAGAAATACATTAAAGAACAGTACCTTACTACCATGTGTACATGAAGTTTTACAGCCAGTAGGAGGTCCAGATTTGTGTGTATCAATATCTTTGATTACACCTTCAAGCCCAGCTTTCCAAGAAGACTAACTTATGCAGCAAATAGCAAGCTCAGGAGTTGTGCACTGAATAATTTTTGTGTGATATGATATTTTAATTTGTTTTAATTATCATTCAGTAACTGCTGTTCGTCAGATGATCCTCTCTAACTAGTTTATGATCTGCTGAAAAGGAAGGAAAAGCTCTTCTAGGACAACAGCAATCTACAAGCTACAGGCACAATACAATTCATCTTTAGTTAAAATGCACAACTACAACATATAAAATATAGCATTAATAGAAATAAAGAGTTATAGAAGTGGATAGGAAAAAATTACAGTAGTATTTTATGGAATCACAGTGAAGGAATTTTTCCTTTTAGATGAGCCACAATTTGTTTCTCTGAAACTGACTTTTCAGGCTGAATCCAGGTGATTCCCACATGGAACCAACTTAACTATTTCTGGTCTTCCTGCAACTTCACGAATAGCTTTGCTAGATAATGTGAAATAAAAATTTAATTAGTTCACTCTGGAAGTAGAACTTCCAATAAAATATGAGTTTTCTGGGGAAAAAAAACCCTCTACCTACCTATACACATAGGAGGAATATTTATTTTTCTCTATTACATGGACCCATCAAAGCCAGGTTGGATGAGGCTTTGAGCAACCTGTTCTAGTGGAAGGTGTCCATGCCAATGGCAGGGGATTGGAACCAGATGATCTTTAAGGTCCCTTCCAACCCAAACCGTTCTATGATTCTATGAGCTCTGAAAATTGTGCTTCTGTATGGAGAAAGCATGTTTCTAAGTTAGTGAGAAGTTTGGTCAAAGCTTGTCCCTCTCTGTGGAGAAAAAAAAGTCCTCAATGCCTTTTGAATGAAATTCCTATAGAGAAAAGGAGGAAAAAAAGAAAAAGAAAATTAGCAAAAGAATCCTGTGTCTCTAATTTACTGGAAGGGCTAGAAAATCAAAATATCCTGTCATCTTCTATTCAGAATCATTTATTAAATGGATAACCATACTTATAGGTATTAATTTTACAAGAAAACAATTTTTTTATAGCCTCACTCTCATTTGAAATGAGCAATTTCTTCTGGTCTTCCAGCTATTTATAGTAAGACCTTTATAAACTCAAACTAATTAATAAACGAGATCAATTTCAAGATTTTTTTCCTTGTTCAAAACCACATAATCATTCATTTCAGTAACATTTTAAAGGCCATGTCTAAAATAGATTTGCACCCATGTCCCCAATGTGAATTTTTCACTCTTTGGCAGCATGCAATAGGTAGTGTATAATGACCTTTTCTCTGTTTGGAACAGGGATTAGAATAATATATTTGACCCTTTTTACTCACCTGGGAGTGATGCTAGTCTCCATGTTCAATGAAGTAAAATATGTCTCTAGTGTCCCAAGGTTAAGGCCATGACTTTAAACTATTTAACACAAGCTATCAGGCTGATTCACCTCAGTCAGACTTTACAGAGCAGTCGGTTTTCGTTTTTCTTTTTTCTATTAGGCTGCATTATATATACTTCATTACAACTATTTCTTATCCACAATGCAATTAAGGGAAATATTTTGCATTACAAACAAAGCAAGTTAACCTGGTCACATTGTGCATTATAACAAAATTTATGGCTGCATAAATGGCAGTGTAAACTTACAGAAAGACTGGTAATTATAGTGCCATTGATGGTCTTTGTTGCTTTAATTCTGAAGCAGCCAGAATGATTAAACTGAATCTTAATCGACTTCTCCATTAAAAATGCTGGCAGAGAAGCTCCCTTAACCTTTCTCATTGATTGAACACAACAATCACCATTCAATTATAATGCAAAAGGACATTTGTTATAATGTACGAAAGATGCATGAGCCATTTCCTTTTACTCAAGACAATCAATGAGATGACTCCTACCTCAAAGAAGGTAAGGTGAAGCTACTGTACCTGGAAGAGCATTAAAGTCAAAGCAGAACTCAGATAACTGCAAACACTATAGTTTTCAGGGAATGGCAGATTACCTAAGTGAAAATAAAGCAAGCAGTTCCTCACTCTATGAAAAATAAATATCCTCTATAAAAGATAGATAAGAATACAGAATTGCAAGTAAATTCCTATTTTATAGAACTAAGGGAAACTCTCACGTGAAAAGAATTAAAAGTTACATATGGATGTTTAGTTTTAATGACTTTTTAATATCCTCATTTCTTGTTTATGAGGAATATTTTGTGTATTTAAGTGGTTACAGTTGAGAATGAATGGAGCACAGGAATCACAGAATCACAGAACGGGTTGGAAGGGACCACAGTGGGTTGTCTTGTCCAACCTCCCTGCTAAAGCAGTGTCATCCTAGATAACATTGCCCGGGGTTGCATCCAGATGGTCCTTGAATATTTCCAGTCAGGGAGACTCCACAACCTCTCTGGACAATCTGTCCCAGTGCATGGTCAATCACAAAGTAAAGTTCTTCCTCATATTTAAGGGGAACTTCCTGTGCCTCAGTTTTTGCCCATTGCCTCTAGTCCTATTGCTCATCACCACTGAGAAGAATCTGGCTCCATCCTCTTGACACCCTCCCTTCAGATACTATTAATATTGATGAGATCCCCTCTCAGTTGTCTCTGGCAAGCCAAGCTCGCTCAGCCTTTTCTCATAAGAGAGATGTTCTGGTTCTTTAATCATCTTTGTTGCCCTCCACTGGACCTGCTCCAGGAGCTCCATGTCTCTCCTGTACTGGGGAGTCCAGAACTGGACACAGCACTCCAGGTGAAGCCTCCCTAAGGCTGAGTAGAGGGGCTGGATCACCTCCCTCAACTTGCTGGCAATGCTCTTCCTAATGCATCCCAGGATACCTTTGGCCTTCTTGGCCCCCAGGTCACACTGCTGACTCATGGACAGCTCGCTGTCCACCAGGACCCCCAAATCCTTCTCTGAAGAGCTGCTCCCCAGCAGGTCAGCCCCCAGCCTGTGCTGGAGCATGGGGTTATTCTTCCCCAGGTGCAGGAGGCTGCATTTGCCTTTGTTGAATTTCAGACAGTCCTCTCTGCCCTCTGCAGCCTGTCAATATCCCTCTGAAGGGCTGCACAGCTCTCTGGGTCACTCCTCCCAGCTTTGTGCCACCAGTGCCTTGCTGAGGGGGCATCTGTCCCTTCATCCAAGCCATTGATGGGTAAGTCAAACAATACTGGGCCCAGTATTGAACCTTGGGGGACACCACCAGTGACAGGCCTCCAACTAAACCCTGTGCCACTGATAACGACCCTCTGGGATCATCCATAATGTCCCATAAGGTGGTGTGTGTGGAGGGTGGAATGCTTGCTGCATTTACCCAAAAAACTGCCCCTGGCAGGGGATCAGCCCAGTGGTGCCGTATAGCACTCTAGCTGGCAGACTTCTCGCACCCGTGCTGGTGGAAGGCACTAAACACACGCTCACACCTTAGCGAAGATAGCTCATGCGTTACCAGAGACAAAGAATCCAGAGGGCACCTCAGGTGGACTTCATTCCACGCAGCACAAACCTAAGGGAAATGCACTCACAAAAACGGAGAAATTCAATCCAGGTGTAGACTTATATGGGGTTACAGAGCCAATGATCTGAGGGCACAGGGGCGGGACACAGGCGGGACCAGGGTGTGGGAGCTAATGGGGAAACTCTGGGGGAGTGGTGAGGGGGCAAGGGCCAATAGGGAAGAGAAGTCCTTCAGGATAAGGTAGAAAAGGGGCGGAGTGGAGGACCAGGCTTGCTAGGTAGTCACACTGCCTGGTGGGGGAAAGGGGGGGACGGCTTCTCCTTTCACCAGGAGGCAGGGGCCCGTCCACCATTTGGGGGTGTCAGAGCTCTCTGACCCTTTGCCCTTTGCCACGACAGTCCCGTGTTGAATATGAACACTGCAATCACTAACAGCACTGCTTCTGCACTTGAAAACTAAGCGACAATATTTCTGAACCGCAGAAAGCTTGTGATTGTCACAAAAACAATTGCCTTAATAATATCTTTCTTTCCACAAGTAAACTGCAAGGAAAAGGACACAAGATAGTTTACGCATTACACACGTTTGGGAAGATTGCTCTTAAAGAGGTCTTACAAGCTTTCCAGTGAGATCTGTTTTTAAAATCTGGCATATCCTATTCTGAAAATGTTATTCACTTCCGTTCAAAAAAAAGTATAATTTTAGATTTGGTCTGAAAGCTCTTATGCCACTTTTGATATCATCAAGATACTGGAAACCCACTGTGGATAGAAGGAGGAGCAGCCAGGCCCCTACTACTGTTAATGCCACTCACAGAGGAGAAGTTGCCTCCACTGCAGTTTGCACCAAGTCAGATCAGCCCCTGAGCTGCTGGAAAGTAGCTCATTGGAATGAGCTCTACTTTCAAAGCAAAATGTGCAGGAGCTGGAGACTCAATCTATGTTTTCAGCTATAGTCCCTAAATTGTTGGGGTTGGGTATCCATCACTAGATTTTGGGCAGGAGAAATCCATTCAAATTTTGTCCTTTAGTCTTTTGTTTATTTTGAAGCATTTCTTCACCTTCCCCAGTAAGCCTTTGCGTTCAGAGTGGATGATGGACAGGGTGAGTACTATTTCAAGGTTATCCATACACTGCTCATTGTTTTCAGTTTTGCTGTTCTGTCTCTATGAAAACTTTGAGATACAGTTCAACATCCATTTTCTGAGAGATGTTGGTGCTGCCATTGGATTTTAAAAGCCCCATAATACAGTACTTATACTCTGAATCCTTATATGCATTTCCTAGTAGAAATCACCATCTGTTGTTGATATCTGCCTGGGAAATTATTTCTTCTTCTGCTAGCATCTTTCTCATTACTCCAGCTTCTTCTTTAATGTAAAACACATCCTTTTTACAGGCTGTTAAGTCAATTCATAAGTATCTGCACTGTTCACCAGAATCAAGAATGGCCAAAAGGTTCAGAGGTCTGAGAAAACTATCCTGTATAATCTAAAACCCTGAAGAGTTGCTCCAAAGCTTTTGACAGTCACTCTTCTAATCTAAAATCACTAATAAACAAACGAAAATAACAACAGGAAATTAAGGCAGGGGAAATATGCTGTAATGGTTTTGTACTGCTGGATTACCCAGGGAGTGTTGGTTTTCCAGCATCTTTTTAGCCTTAGAGGACAGTTCCTGTATCCTGCTATTTCTTGTAGATTGATAAGCTGTTTTTTGACATCACATCAATTAATTGTTAATAACAACCAGGAGATGAGTATTTTCTGCTTGAATATAATAGTTCTCCCTACAAGAAATGCTCTTCTCCAAATTTTCTGTGATGTTGTAACGGCCACAGTTATAGCATAAATTGTTATACAAGATACGACTGTGTTCTTGATAATTCACATGGCAAGAAACATTAATTTTGAAATTTTCTGAATTTCTGTTAGCTCCTATAAAATTTTATTGTGAAAAATATAATTTTCTCAGTGTTGTTGACTATGTTTGTAAATTCAAAATAGAAATAAAAATAAGATTGAATCTATTTTTCTGAATGGTGGAAAGTTGAGTATTTATTCGCAACATAAAATATTGTACAACAATAAAATGTACTATTATTACACTGTCATTTACAATACAAGATATGCTAAAACTCTGGACGTGTCAAATCCATGAATAGTACTGCAAGCAGAACCCAAAATTTTGATCGTTATCACTATTAAGGTGTTTTTTTCAATCTCCCTCTCCCGAAGTTTTACATACTCTGGCACAGGAGCTGAGAAAGTGAGAAATGTGAGATGTGAACTCTCCTTCTCCATTGTGGAATATTTATTCCCTTTAGAAAAGTGAACAGTAGGTTTGAATACTGTTGTTCAAACTGAGGGAGACTAGAACTCTCTATCCTTTAAGGCTGAAGGAATTGCTACTTTCAAGAGTAACAACCATGGTTATCTTTCCCAGTCTCAGCCTGTCTGTTCCTTTTCTTCCCACCTACTTCCTTTCCTTCTTTTAATTTGATCATAGTCAAATAGGGAATTGATTCACCATTTGTCACATTTGGTAATCCAAAGCAAAGTTGAGGGAACAAAAGGACTGACACAATGAAGTACAAACACACTCAAACATATCAGCCCCTAGCAGAATAGCCCTCTGTTTTGACAAAAGCATGTCAGCTTTAGAGCAATCCTGCTGACAGCTGCTTGTTTCTGTACCTGCTGCTTTATCCAGTCATTTATACAGAACCAGCTGTTTGTGTGCTATGCTTTCTTGGGAAAGAAATCTCCAGTTTTAGGGCAGAAATGGAGATCTTTCTTACTTTTCAAATATTGATTACTGATTTTATTTGCAAGACAGTAACTAGCAAGCTCGTTGCCAGCCAACAGGCAGCAATGGAGAGGGAGGTGAACTCCCTGGCCACCATCTGTCCAACCTGTCCTGGTTGTTCCCAAGCAGCCATGGAGCCCTGAGCTGCCAGCACTGCCTCTGCCCCTTCAGCAGCCCAGAGGGGATGAAAGCTCATGAACAGGGAGCCTGCATTTGTGGACATCAGTACAGGCAGGGCTTGGAAATAAAACTACTGGTACAAGACTACATTTTCATCTAAAGGCAATGATTTTGCTTCCCCTGCCATAGGCAAGAGTCTGCTTGTATTGAAAGGCAGCTCTATTCTGATGTAATTAGACCTCACAAAGAAAATATAACTCTTGGTAAAAAGTAAATATATTTGAGGGATTAGGCAACAAATCAGAAATATACAGTGTAAATTTTATGTCAGTCAAAATTATTACATTCCTTCATGAACCGTGTAGAATTTTAGTTTCCTTCTGTTGTCCAGAATGAGAATCTGTTAGTTTGATTGGTCCTGCCCAGCATTACTGACAACTGCATATACAGCTTTATTAAATTTTATTTGGAGTGAGATCTACTGCAGAGAACTCATCTGGTGTGTCCCACACCAGCACAATTTCTTGACGATGCAAATGGAAAAGAAAAAGCTAAACATTTGTGTTCATAAACTGGATATCAAAAGTAATCTAAAATGCACAATGTGAAAGAGATCTCATTAAAACTATTTCCAGGTTTAAAGTGAGATGCTTTGTAAATATAACTTGTCTTATACCGTAAAAGCTGTTACTAAGAAGTAAGTTATTCTTAGTAAATCTGTCATATTTTATATCCAGTGGCTTCACCTCATCCTCAGTGTTATACAAGCCTTTTATTTTTGTGGAAGTAGATTTCTCTCATCCATTATAAAAGAAAGCAAACACACTGAAAAATGCTGCCACAGAGAACTAGGGTTAATATAGTGGTGACTAAATTCAACTGTTCAAGCACTTTAGCAGTTCTCAATGACAGACAAATTGTAGGATATTCATGTGAATACATTGGGACCAAAAATACTGAGCTGAAAATCTTGTTAAAATAGAGTTTTTCAAGCTACTTGAAGTATCTGTATTCTATTTGGACCAAAAAATAGCAAGATACATGTACTTATGGTATGTTGGTACTCCTGTTTTCTTTCCTCGTGGGCTGTAAATATTCACGTGGAAAAGAAAAAAAACCAGCTAAGCTGCTATGAAATTCACGTATGTTTCAATTGCTGAATATAAGGTTTGGAAAATTTTATTGCTCCCGTGTTCCTTCTGCCCAGCCTACTTTGGGATACAGCAATAAAGCAAAAATAAAATGTAACCCTTAATGTAATGATTGTGTTTTTATTGTCTGTAACACACCATTAAAATGCACTTGGGATATTCCAGTTTGTTGTATTTAGTACTAGACTATGACTACTAGTAAACTGCTGAAAATGCCTGAATTAGAGCTGAAGATGTGACCAGGAGGGAAATTATATGACATAATTTTCTAAGTTGAAGAAATTGAACAGAAAGCTGTTTCAGTTTTACTTTAAGCAAAGACAGATTTCATATGCAAGTAGTATTTATTGGAATTGCTGCCAGTCAATCCATAAATATTATGTTCTTACCTTCCTATCACAAGAAACAAGAAAGAAGAATATAATTTCTGAATTTTCATCTTATTTATTTGGGCACATCTTTATCTCTTCTGAGCTCCCTGGCTATCATTAGCACCAGAAGCGAATTAGTTAGTTGCTAGTGAAAACAAAAGAAGTAGAAGTATACAAATGTCTTGCAGAATTTAAGGATGCATTGCAATAAAATGAATTTTGGTAAAACTAGAACAAACACACATTGCCTGCACTGAGTATATTTTCACTCAACCCCATAAGCAACTGAAATATAATGTAGAAATATCTGAGTTAATTTTAAACAAGCTTACTTGATAATGATAAGAGCCCAGAATTTAATGAAGAGTGAGAAGGAGAATAAACTAAACTTCAAGATTTCTGGTTTTATTGTGGTTAGCTGCTGTTGGTACTCAGGGTAGCTGGTTTGAGGCAGCTGGAGCATCTCTACTCTGTGCTAGTCCCACCTCTGTTATCTGATGTCTGCTGCTGTGCCATTTAATCTGCTTATGTGTAAACAACATGAGGGGAACTAAGGCCTCCAAAGAAGAATAGAAAGCAGTGATGCACAGTGACTCAAAAAAATAAAAGATGAGAAAGGAAATTAGATGATATCTTCAGTTATTACCATACTGATTTTAAACCAAAATGTGAGGTCAAAGAACACTGTTAAGGAATATCACATGGATAGTTTGACTGAAGAAAACAATGTCATGTATAAAAACTGCCTCTGTGGGAAGACCATGTAGAGAAGAAAGATGCAATTTTCATTTGCAGGCAGGTAGAAAGAATGTGAGTGAGTCTGATAATACTCTAGAGCTCGCTTCAGATTCTAGAAAATTAAAATCTTACAAATAGAAATGTAAAGGTGGAGGGAAAAATGGAGGGGAAAAAAAAGTAAATTCTGAAGGAGGCAATGTTTCAGAGGGAGTAAATTCTGAAGGAGGCAATGTTTTTTTCTGGATAATGTTTGGAGAACTGTTTGAGATAAAGTTGCTAGCCTTCAGTAGGGCATCCTTTTGCGTAGAGCTGACATTGCAATCTGGTTATACTGTTGCAATGCACTGTAATCTAACCAGTGAGAGATCATTATTTGTTAAGTGACTAGAAACAGACAAAGAAAGCATATATATATTTTTGGAACTCCTTAACTATCACTTTGAAACACTGAAACGATTTTATCATGCTTACAGGCAGAAAATGTTTCGTCATTTGAGATAAAGTAGGATGACAATTGGTTGCAATAAAGTGGAGTGCAATAAAATAAAATGTATGAAATCCATGTACAAGCTCCTTTGTTATAGCATGTATTAAATCATTATTGAAGAGCCGTTCAAGAAAAGTGCATTAGAAACATCTCCACTGCACTTATTAAAACATACTTTTGCCTGTAACTCACAAAATTATATGATACAACCAACCTGAGACTTTGTGGTTGGCTTAGTTGACTTAGTCTTGCTGCAGCATCCAAACTCCTTTTATAGGAGTTTCTTTTTCTTTAATAAGACAGTTGTTTTCACTAACCACTAATCATTTTTCATAAGTACAGCAGCATGTGTGTGACATTCTGTGGAGAAAAATGTCGTGGTAGTAATTGAGAAATATTATACCAGACAATAGTCACATAAGATCAGTTGAAGTTATTTGGCAAATTAAAACAAAACTATGGTGCAGTATCATTCTTACAACTCATTGCTAGGGGAAAAAAAGACAAAAAAAAGTTTTTAAATAAATTGCTAAATATTTGATAATATGTATCCTTTAATTGATTCATGCACGAGGTCTCTAATTCAGGTGCTGGATTCATCATGTCCCCAAAATTTAGCTTATAATGCAAAGTTAAATTCAAACTTCTGGATAGTGTTTATGAGCTATGTTCATGTTATATTGAAGTTTTCTTGGGAACTATATTGTCATTATTATCAAGAAGCACTCCTTTTGCAACAATTTAATGCACCAGATGATAGATTAGATATGCCTCTCTAGTGGTGATACAGGAACACTGTCAATTTATGAATGATGCAAACATTTTTTTCAAATCAAAAAAAAAAGTCTATTCTAACTTATACTGCAATAGAAAACTACTCTTACATTATATTGCGTATTAAATGTATCTCAACATGATTTAGAATCCATTAAAGGTTGCACAGAAAGAAGGTTTATGGAACTGGATAAAAGTTAATAATTGCATGTGGCTTAACTGCATAGTCATCGGGGTCAGGTTGATAATGTTGAAGCACTGGATAAAAAGGTTGTTGCATTACTGTCATTTCAGGTAGTACTTTAAAAATACCAAACAAGAAAAGTTTCAATTTTTATCTCAATATCTACTTCCTCAAATAAGCAACTCAAGCAATGTCATAATTTACATAGTCAATTTTGCTCATGTGTGCTCATACTGAAGGATGCTATATCCTCATTTTATCCTAAAAGGTCTCCAGGTTCTCATACCCTACAGCCTCATACCCACTCTGTTGCTGAAGGTCTCTGATTTCTGCGTGCCCTTATTTCTGATTTTATGGGCAAAATATGAGTGTTTGATTTACCACAAGATAGGGTTTACCCTACATTTGTATTTTGGTTCTTGTTCTAAGAAGAATATGTTCTGGAACCCTATCTTACAGGAGTGAAAACAACATATTTATCTCCTTGATCTGCCCTATAGATAAGTAAGGTTACTTAGAGTAAGTAGCTTGTCGACCTGAGAAAGCAAAAAAAAGGTAAAGAGACCTTTGATACTGCACGGTTAATACTTAAGCAGTAAAATGCTGAAGATCAAACTGCAGGCTCAATACCCACTGTCTGTGTATACATGTGCACTGTAGTGCAGTCTCCAGCTGTGTAACAATTGAACTTTATAAAGATCCTTATTCTGTTACTTGCTGAATTTCTTCCTTCTGTTATTTTAACTTACTTCTCATTATGGATAAAATGCCTGACTGCAAAGCATTCCTGTGACTGCACACGTTGCAGTACATACGTGCATGATAGTACTCACAGGAACTGACTGGTTGCACTGAAATGTTGCTAGAATGACTATGGACTACTTCTGCTCAACAGAGAATTTTTATTAAAAAGATTCGATAAAGAATTTTATTTGTTACTACCTTTGAGCCAGACTTTAATCTCAAACAAATTCCTACTTATTTTCCTATCATTAAAATTTGGCCCTTGGAAGATTTCTCTTGTCCTTCTCTTTGAATTCTATCAGTAATTTTCCTCTGTCATTCTAGCCTGAGATCTCACCTAGCTGTCTTTGTTTTCTAGAAACATTTCAAGGAAGTTAACTGGAGGCTACCAAATGGCTATTTTGAAAAATATAATCCTGACTCTGTAGACTTTGTACAGGCTATTTCAACCCAAAAAGGTACATTTTAAAGATATCATTATTTTGTACAAGGAGTATGTGAAATTTCAGCGTTGTGCCACCAATCCATCAAAAAATCATCTAATGCTAATGCTTAGATTCATGTGTTTTGTTAAAAGTATCTTATATATTTATCCTTATTTTGTTCAGTTGCAGGCTCTTGTTTCTTGGACTTCAGTTTTGCTAATTTACTCTTTGTTTTTCCTAGACATATTCTCATTACTGCAACCATCTGGAAAAACTTCCTTTTCTGTAAATATACATACCCTCTGTGACAGAATTGATATTAACCAAGGACCTTATTTGTACTTTTAAAATAAATGCCTGCTTTACTCAGGAAAGTCCAAAATAGCAACAAGTGACTTTGGCAGGAGAACCCCACAACAAACAGTTCGGTAAATGGTTGAAAAATTAATGACTGGGAATAAGTAGAGGGTTTTATGCCATGTTATTTCCAGAATGAACAGCATATGCAGAGCATGAGCTGTGATGTATAGAACTAGATAAATTCCTTTTGAATCAATGAGAGATTAAACTAGGATATATCTGGAAGAGATTAAATTAAGACATATAACTTTGAACCAAGTTATTTGATACAATGCATTAATGATTAATCATCACTTAAATAGATCTCTTTTGTCATTGGATATGTTCCTCTCAATTATACCAAGACCAGAAGACAGTGGATCACACAAAAAGTTTTGGAAGAAGATTTGTGAAACAATAATTAACAGGGAAGTGAGGAGAAGAACTGATATTGATTCAAATACTCACATAAATGTTTAACATAGTCTGGAGAAAAGAAAAGAAAAGAAGAGAAAAGAAAAGAGAAAAGAAGAGAGAGGAGAGGAGAGGANAAAGAAAAGAAAAGAAAAGAAAAGAAAAGAAAAGAAAAGAAAAGAAAAGAAAAGAAAAGAAAAGAAAAGAAAAGAAAAGAAAAGAAAAGAAAAGAAAAGAAAAGAAAAGAAAAGAAAAGAAAAGAAAAGAAAAGAAAAGAAAAGAAAAGAAAAGAAAAGAAAAGAAAAGAAAAGAAAAGAAAAGAAAAGAAAAGAAAAGAAAAGAAAAGAAAAGAAAAGAAAAGAAAAGAAAAGAAAAGAAAAGAAAAGAAAAGAAAAGAAAAGAAAAGAAAAGAAAAGAAAAGAAAAGAAAAGAAAAGAAAAGAAAAGAAAAGAAAAGAAAAGAAAAGAAAAGAAAAGAAAAGAAAAGAAAAGAAAAGAAAAGAAAAGAAAAGAAAAGAAAAGAAAAGAAAAGAAAAGAAAAGAAAAGAAAAGAAAAGAAAAGAAAAGAAAAGAAAAGAAAAGAAAAGAAAAGAAAAGAAAAGAAAAGAAAAGAAAAGAAAAGAAAAGAAAAGAAAAGAAAAGAAAAGAAAAGAAAAGAAAAGAAAAGAAAAGAAAAGAAAAGAAAAGAAAAGAAAAGAAAAGAAAAGAAAAGAAAAGAAAAGAAAAGAAAAGAAAAGAAAAGAAAAGAAAAGAAAAGAAAAGAAAAGAAAAGAAAAGAAAAGAAAAGAAAAGAAAAGAAAAGAAAAGAAAAGAAAAGAAAAGAAAAGAAAAGAAAAGAAAAGAAAAGAAAAGAAAAGAAAAGAAAAGAAAAGAAAAGAAAAGAAAAGAAAAGAAAAGAAAAGAAAAGAAAAGAAAAGAAAAGAAAAGAAAAGAAAAGAAAAGAAAAGAAAAGAAAAGAAAAGAAAAGAAAAGAAAAGAAAAGAAAAGAAAAGAAAAGAAAAGAAAAGAAAAGAAAAGAAAAGAAAAGAAAAGAAAAGAAAAGAAAAGAAAAGAAAAGAAAAGAAAAGAAAAGAAAAGAAAAGAAAAAAGAAAAGAAAAGAAAAGAGAAAGGAAAAAAAGTCTAGGTATTTAAATTTGGTAGGAATTTTTTACTAAATACTTAATACTTAACAGTTAACACATCCTAAATTCAACCAATCCTAAACCAGAAAGATTTGCCAGATCATACAAAGCATCAAGATATGTTTAAATGTGCACAGGCTTGGTGAACCCCCGTTTGAGGAGTCCTTTATAGAAATCCAGCAGGCTAAGTGAGGCAGTGTTTCCTTTGCAGCCTTTGACAATATTTCACACAAAGCAGCACTTAAACTACTTTGCAGGGACCAGGAGATCAGCAGTGCTTCTGTAGTACTCAGAACCAGACACGTAAACATTGGGAACACTACAAATCTACTCTACAATGTCAACAGAGGCAATGACACTTAAAATATAATTCTAGAACGGCCATGAATTTAAATGCAAGGACCCCACAAATGCCAATTTATAAAGACAGCTCTCTTAATCCATCCCTAACAATTAAGCAAATTTACAATTTACTAATCCCCTTGATCATTTTTTTAGTCTGCAGGGAGGCAAATAAATAGCTGAGAGCAAATAAAGAGGAGAGCATCCCAGCCCTGGAGAATGTGACAGGTTGAATCAACACTTGGTATCACCCTCAGCAGACGACTATTTCACTCTTAATTTTTTTTCATATTCTTCTTTTGGCTTCCACAAGGAGACTATAAGGTAGTAGCTAGGCTACTGGGGTATAAGATACTATTAGGTTTCTAAATTAGTGTAGATGGATCTCTGTGAAACTTCATCATGGTTAAAGTTGTCAAATCCATTGATAACTGTATTTAGATCCTTACCAGGAATGAAAAAACACACAATTGAGTGCTACTGAAACTGTAAATGCCAGGTTAGCGATAAATTCAGTAATGCTTTAAATTTCTCTCTGAATTGTTATTGATAATTATTAAAGTAACAAAAATGAAAACAGAAGCCAGGTCCCTGATAATTTTATTTTTCTGTGTAGTACCAGACCCTAAGTATTCTCCAGAGAGATCAGCTGAATGTTACCACATTGTGTCACTAAAACAATGTGGAGCCTTTCTTAGACACATAGGTGTCTGTCTCTATGTGCTGGCATCTACCATAATCAAACCCACACTGCTGATCTTCAAAAAAACCCAGAAAATAATCTCTGAACTATATGTAAAAACTCATTTGTTTCACCTTCCTTTAAAACTTTGTAGCAGTTCATCACTTTTCTGGTGATCTTTATTCATTAGTTAAAGAAATTGAAGGTGCTGTTAGCTGACATCACACCATGAGTTCAATAACTGAGAGAGAAAATATTTGCTCTGCAAGTAAAACATTGGAAAGAACTCACTAAGTTCGATATTATTAACATGAAAGACAAGACACTTAAAGGTTGCTTTTCTTTCCTATTTCAGCTACCTGATGCTTAGCCTTCCCTCTGATGCACTCTATACAGTGTTTTAAAAACTAACTTCTAATTTATATAAAGCTTATTGGAGAAAGGTGATTTTCACTCTTTCATTTCTGAACATCTCCTCATACAGTGTGAATAAGGAGGAATAATCTGGTTTTCATCATGTTCTGTGTCAACAGGGAAGGCTTAGTTATAGCCTAGGTTATAGCTGAGGTAAATCTTAAGATGAACCTTTACATCTGAACCTTTCCAAATGCAATGAAAACATGTCTCAGATTGTTCTAACGGAATTTGTTTTTAGTGTGAGAAACAATTTGAAGATTTAGATACCTAACCTAACACACTGAGACTGATTTGTTATAAGGCTCTGGTCTATAATCCAAGCTCTTAGTTGAAATGAAAGTTATTTTTAATAATGTTAGATACTGCAATTATAAAAAAGTCATTGAAGATAAAATTTTATTCCTTTTTTTCCAATCCAAACATACGATGTTTTTTACATATTAAAGCTGATGAATAATCAGCAATAACAGCATCATTGTCTTCTTCCTGAAGATGGCTGTTATTCTGTGCATCCATGTATATTTGTGGCAGAGATTTTCTTTCCTTATTCCAAAACACATAGTGATTAGAAGGTATTTTTAATTAAAATAATGGCTGTTGTGGTTATGTTATTGAGCAATATTTTGGGATAAATATGTTCACTGTTAGAAGTGTAATTCTACTTTTCATCTTCATGCTAGTAATATTTATATAGTTCATCTTTAAATTGTGTAAAATTGGATTTGATCCCAACTGCTAGAAGGTGTTGTTTTTAAAACAAGGCTAAACAAGCACAAAAGTTAATATGAAGATACAGATTTGATTACCATTCAGACAAAACAAGTTCAGCCAGGTTGGCTTGTGCAGTTATTCCAGTCTGACTCCAGTGACTTTCCACTGTGTTGACCTTTTAAAGAGCAACTGTATTTTGTTACAACCAATAGTGCTTTTGAAAGGAAGAAATACTTAAGGTGACAGGATACAGTGCAGGTCACAATGGTTAATAACATTCATTCAGCAATCTCTTATAGACATCTGCATTAGACCCAATTCATTAACGGTCACAACAGAGTTTATTAGAGATAAAGAAAAGCATTAACAATCACACCCCTGTGAGGTTGTCTCTTGTGCAGCACCAGTCTCTAGAAATATTCAGAATATTCAATTTAGTATCTTCCTTCTTGAAAGAAAGTACGCTGAAGCAGCAATACAGGAATTCATATAAGTCTCCACTGGGTCAAAGATAATGCAATTTATAGCATTATTTTGGCATTTTCACAATAGTCTGAAATCTCTGTTTCAACAGAAAAAACAGGCTTCATGCAGAATGCTGCAAATTCCACTATTAATATATCAACATATAGAAAATTATGTGAACACAAGCAACTGGGTAAATCTAAAATATAAACAATATAAAAAAACCTCAACAATGATCCTTTCAAAAATAATGAAGACAGTCCCAAATATACCACTTGAAAAAAAGCCCAAACAATGCAAAACCAAGAACCTTCAGTTGCCTGTCAGTGGTGCAGAAAGCCACCTGTGCCAGCTTCTCATCTGTTTGAGATTAATCACTACAAATGTCAGAGTCTAATCCTACCAGATATTGCAATGAAGCATCAGACAGGACCTACCATCTTAGTGTGATTCAAAAGGACTTCTTTGCCAGGAAAGAGCCAATCTAATGTAAAACAGTCACTGGTTTGGTTTTTTTTTCAGAGTCCAAGTGAAAACTACAGAGAATTATGCCATTTTACTCTTTGATAAGTTCAAACTGGCAGAATAAAAGACAAATTTCAATAATGATTACTGCAAGTGTCTCACCCAGAGGTAAAGACATAGAAGAGATGAATCCATGATTTTCTTTTCATCTGTCAACTACTGCCTTTTCTTCCCACCTGGCCTTTCAAAAGTCTGTGGCAAACAATGCTTTCTTAACTCATTGCTTTGACCTTGCCATTGATTTGTTGGCCTGTTGAATTCTGTTCAGTTAGATGTGTTGCAGGAGGCCCAGAAGCCCTAAGAACACATCAGAACTGCACTGTTAGTGCTAAAAAAATATAATCCAGGGACTTGAGTGGGTTTTATCTTTCTAATTTAGGCATTTAAGATCTAAACGTGTTATGTCTGCCTTGGTCACCTGTCACGATCAAAGGAGAGAAACTATGCTGAAACACGATCTCATATTTTAGATGTTACTTCAAAATAATCTGTTGACTAAATTTGCTGATTTCTCACCATTTCTGGAAACCAGAATACACCCCTTTATTATAGGTGTTTATGCTTGGTTCTCTTTCTCTCAAAGAGCTTGTAACATATGCACCACCCCCAACTAAACAGGATGCTACTAAGGGAAAAAATGGAGGAACATCAGATAACATTTTAGAATGAAAATCTCTTCAGTTGCACATTGCCCACTTTTGAAAACGTTTATTTCTTTTATTCTGCTATTTATACTATTTTAGTAGTATTTCCTGCAGAGATGGCAGGTTGTTCAATAAGTTATGTAATAACATTTCTTTCCAATGACTAATTAGGTAGGTGGGGTGATGGTTTGATAGGTTTTTTTCTGGAATTTGGGATCATAGCAGATTACTGTCCATATGTCTTTGTGAATAGTCGTTATTGCATAATTTACTAAATAAGTGTACAGTAGATGCTATCTATGCAATTTTGGTACTAGTTTCTTTCTAGATCTACAGGCTTGTGACCTTCAAAGTTTTTTATCTGTTCTTCTACTTCTCCCCTAAGCAAACCTTCCATTTTTTGATATTTGATATTTGACATTTACAGCATACTATTTCCATCACTGGCCTACAACTTCTTTAGCCTCTGACTGGAAGGGACCATTTGTGGTCTCAGTCATGCCAATTTTAGTAGAATGTTGATATCGCTACATTCCCCCTACACGTTGATTTTAATGTGTTAACCCTACTAATATCTAAGTTTCTTTTCTCTTGTTAGATTCTTATCTGCTGATGCTTGCCTCTCCACAATCCTTTGCTTGTCTCCCTTCACTGTCTACATTTCTTTTGTTTGCTGCTTCTTAGAAAATCCAGTTGTATTTCTCCTGTCGTCTTTCTTCACGTCTGTGTAAATTTCTTGTAATTCTTTCATTTTCATCAGAGGCACAAGCACTAGGGTTGGCTTGAAAGTTTGTTCAGGAATGTTGTATGATCCAGTAGACTATATGAAACAAGTGTTCTGGTTTTAAGTTACCTCTTTAAAATTTTTTTTCTTTTTTTTTTCCTTCTTTGTGCTTATCATGACTTGACCATGTTGTTTCTGCAAAAATCACAGAACTCATGTGAGTAGATCAGATGGGGCCTGCTGAGCTGTTCTGTACATTTGTGACACTTCTTTTCTGTATCAACCTTTACTTGCATATTTAAAACCATGTCTTGCATCCCATTGACTTTGATTGCTCCTGTTTGAAGGTGGTACGGAAAGACTCCTTCAGCTTTCACTGCCATGATTTGCTGTGGGTGCATGGATCTTTGCATATCTAGAGAGCAAATAAAACTTCATACCCGCACAGATCCTTTTACCAAAATCCTTGTTCTTCCTGTCTTCTTGTCAGTCTTTTATAAGCTACAACGTTTCCATGAAATCAGAGGAAAATTTGAATTGTTCCTTGAGAGCAAATCATGAATATCAATAAAATATCCATAGCAAGCTCTAGATCATTGTTTCCATGGTTTAGCAATAAAAAGTTGTTCCAGCCCAGAACAGTACAGCACAACACAGCACTAACAACTACAATCTGTCTACTGCCTTTTTGACTTGGTACAGGCAAGAAACAAATTTAGATCAATACCCACCATTTGGCATCAATATCCAATTTCTATCAAGACATCAGCAGTAAGAATCTTACTGTGCAGAGCATTCAAAATATTCTCTCTGAAAGCACTATTGACAAAAGAGTGGGCCGTAATAAGAAATCAAATGAAGCTGAATAAATACTTGCATTGGATGTTTGATATCAAGAATGCATTAGCTGAAAACAATAAGCAAAAGAAACAAAAATATATTTGGACAACCACCTCAGCAAGCTTTATGGTTGCATTAGTCTAGGTGCCTCGGGTGCTGCAGTGCTAAACATGGAGAAAGGAACTAGGCCTCACAATCCTGGAAATGGAGGGGGGTTGATGTCATTATTAGTCTAATTTTTGCATGGACGTTTTGTCTGTTTGGAAGGACAACAAACTCAGCACGACCATTGTGACTGGTATTTTCTAAATTTTGTGTGTTCTAGAGCTAGCTGTTTTAAAAAAAGAAAAGGTCAAGGACTTCTGGGCACCAAGACGAAGAGATTGGATGAGCTAAGAACAGAGTAGCATCAGAGAATGAAAACTGTTTGAGTTTCACAATTATCCAATAGCATATGCTGAGGATGCTGGTTGAGTAGGCATATTAACTGGATTTTAAAATAATTTCCTGAGGTACGTGTGCTGAGATAAATACTTTTTGTTACTGTAGAAATGCAAATTGAAATGAAGAAATAAATCCTATAAAGACTTGAGCTGTGGCAAATTGCAGTCATTAGCTCAACTCCATTCCTTTGTGCTTCCTTGTTCTAAGGTTTCTTATGATCATCATTATTTAAATGTCATGTTGTGCATTGCTAAGGGGCATCACTTTGCAACACTTATAACTATAAATATCTGCTGTTGTATGTTTTAAGATACCTTTTAACCTGAAATTTTTCCTATATTATAGTGAAAAGCTACAAGTGTGTAATATGTCATAAGAATGGGAAAAAAGCTTTTGTAACAGGAAGGGGTAGTACCACCATATCACCATTCTGAGGTTATCTTGTATTTATTTTAATAAGCACTTCTAATGTTAGGAGTTCTTTACCTGGATTTCTTCTATGTGTGGGAGTGCTCTTTGTTTAAAAATCAAAGCAGAGACTCCAACAGTGTACAGTCAGATGGTAAAGAGCTGAAGTCTGCATATTATAGGCCTGATTCATTTGTGCTGTTCCAACCCATGCTCCAAGGTCCCAACAAGAAAACTAACCACAACTGACCTTGTGAGAGTAAAAGCATTTAAATTGCAATGCTTTGGCAGGCAGGTGTGATTCTGTGGGGTAGCTATACAAACAATTACTCAACTTCCCAGTTTGGTGGTTGTATTATGATCACTTAGGAAGATTGCTTGAGCCCCTGGTGTCTCCTTTTAAGCCTGGATCTTTGGGGCAAAAACAGATTTTTTTTTTTTTTTTTCATGGCGGTGTCTCTGCATTTGTGTGTTACATGAGTCAATCCAAAGAATAGACACACAGCCCCGTTTCCTAACAATTTTCTTTCTCAGAAAAATGAAGCACAGTGAGTGACAGAGTCCCTTCCTTCACCTGTGCTCAACCAGCACAGTGGATTTTGAAATGCTTATTTAAAATGTAATGTTTGTAGAAAAATGCCTTTAAGTAGATGGAGGAAGACATTCGAGACCAGAACAGGATGAACTGCTAAATTAAATAAAGCTTCTGGGTTTAGAGAATGTAAATCAACAGCTTGTTGCAAGAACAGTCCTCAAGTTAGCAATTTTGTGCTTGTCTGCATCTCTTATTCGCCGCCTGTTGCTTCTAAACCATTTCTAAACTTTTTACTAATTATGTAATTCTTCTAACCTTAAACTTTTTCTTATTCCCGAAGTTTATTTTATTCTCAGCTCCTTGTATTTTCGTCTCATACAATGATGATGGGATTTATCTCATTTGTCTTAGGCACTTACAGTTTAATTGCTTAAGTCTAAACTGACCAGTTTACAGTCCACAGAGAATAATGGAAGCCAGAGTTAGTAACTTAGACCAGTGCTATATGTACTCCTAACAACATCCATGTCTGCTCCTGAGAACTCTGTTAGTGACTTACTTATTCAGTGGTTCACTTTCAGTTTGTTCCCTTTCACATTGCTTGTGGGTAGACTCACTTGAAGCAGCTGGTTTCCGTCCACAATTCACTTTGTAACAGGTGACCCCTATCCCTGTCTATTACCCCCACGAAACTAAAACATTACTGTTATATTTTTGTTTCATCTATTTCAAAGAGCTTGAAATTATGTGAAACTTGTGTTGCAGGTTACTATGATGGTGTGTTTATAACACAAAACTGAGGGTACATTTTGTACCCCGAGGCCTGACTGGAGGATGTAAAGCAGTGCTTGAGAAAGGGTTTCGGAGCTGTATGTGGCAGAGAAAGGCAAGGCTGGCTCAGCTTTCCTCTTCTCTCTTTTGGGAATGACTATTGGCACAAACCATCAACAAAACCAAACCAGATTTTATTTCTGAGGGAACAAAGAAACCAAATCAAACAGTCTAGGAGTGAAGTAATATGATAAACTAGGGAACTGAGACTCGGGAATGAATGAAGAATCGAAGTTATTTGATTGTGTACATGTATTTTAAGAAAATACTTTTTAAAAGTCTAAGGTAGAGTGAGGTGAATAACATTCTTGATTTCTTACCTACTTTCACAGAATGAACAGACATGAACTTCCTTTTGTCTAGAAAAATCTTTACCAGTAGGAGGACCAGTATGAGCACCTTTAATGTTGCATTTTATGCTGTTAATTTTGGGGGTTGATTCTATCTTTTAGCAATGGGATGCACATTTGTACCTTGTGAAAAAATGTTGGAGGGGTTGAAAATATTCTCATGGGACAAATAAGTTGAGGTGGCATTTCAGGGGTTGTGAGGACCAAACTGGTCATCTATGTCCAAAAAATTTAGTGTCTTAAATTATTCTTTATTTTTCATTCCGTTCTCTCTCTTTTAAGCCCAATAGAAAATCTTAGACTTCCTAGGCAACATTGAGACACTTAATACTAGAACTATTTAACACTTTAAAACATGATATTGTGTTTAAATCATTTGTGTGTTTTTAAAATTTATCCGTGGTCTTTGACCCAGAGCTCAGACACAAACCCCCTAAACATTAGAAAATGATAAGAGCTGGTTTTCTAAAAGCCACACCAAAATTGTTAAGAATTTTTTTTTTTTACATTTGCATCCAGTCTTTCCTGCATGTGCAGCAAGCACATACAAAGATATATCACTGTACAGAAAGATGAAATTCAGACAATATCTTGAGCTGCTATTCTGTTTCACCATTATTTGAATAGTCATTTATTTTCTGGTGCCCTACTTCTAACAAATTTCTGCTTGATGAGCGCCTTTAGGGTATAGATTTATAGTTTTCACTCACTTGATGAAAATAAGTTTCTCGTATTGAATGAGATTGTGATTGCTTTATTTTTCTAAATATTTCCTCTTGTAAAAGGTAACTCACATGGCTTGGCCCATAAATGCTAACCATGTATTCATTGCTATTTCTAGATACATGTTTTTCTTAGATTGCAAGCTCCTTGAGATGAAATTCTGCAATCTTACTCAGAAGTTAGCGATTAAAATGATCCTAGTTAGTACTCTTAGCCATAAATCTACCAATTGTAATAATAGTAGATGCTGAAAAATAGATGGTGTGTTCATTGTTTTGAAGCAAAAAAGCCCCTGCATCAAGACCTAAGTTTGACCCAGTTTGACCTCATCACAGCTGACCCTGTTTCGAGTAGAAGATTGGACTAAATGGCCTCCTGAATTCCCCTGTAACATGGATTATCCGATGATCTTATGAACCTCAATGGCTAAATTTCATTGTTGCTTTGTCTCTCCTGGAAACAAAATATCAGAAAAATATAATTTATTTCTGTTGTAAATTTTTTAATGTATAGATGTGTGTTTTATATATATATATAAAAACACACAAATGTACAAATACTGGCCTCTTGCTATTCTTATAGGTTTCTAAAATGAAATCATACCCTTTTCAAATTTATTTGGTGCTTCTAGTCTCACAGAAATAAATTTACTTTGTTTTAGTAAGGGAAACCAAAATGAAACTCACTAAAAATGTTACTTTAAGAAGCCAGTCAATGTATTCATGGGAAACTATTATCCATCCCTCAGCAGAATATTCTTAACCTGTGACTGTTGTTGCCACTTTTTAGAGAGGTTCAGTTCTACTAGGTCATACATTTTTCAGTGGTAACAAGGGCTGCAAGATGTACTTTCAGTTTAGAGTCACTTTCTTACTCTGGCATCAGTGAAAACATTCAAACTCCCTCTTCTTTTTCATTCCTTTCTTTCCTGTGTCAAAACTGGATCATATTTTGTGTACATTTTCTTGTAGGATTGAAGAGAACAATTTTATGTTTGAAATATAAAATCAATCTTGATGTTAAAATTGAGCTATATGGGCTTTTTTAATATTTGAGAGCAATCACACTCTCTGAGGAATCTGTGTACAAACTCAGATCCGAAAGAAAATGGTGGTGTTTTTACAGTATGTGAACACAACCATCTGATTTATAGTTCAATCTGTTAATGCACTCTGTTATTAGGCCACCTGGCAGTTTTATGCATTGTGAATTTAAAGAGGAGCTCAATGTAACATAAGCTTTACAAGCTGGGGAAATATTATTGAAATGAAACATGAATGAGAACCATTTAAACAATAAAATAATGTGTGTAGACTATATATTTTTTCATTTTAGTAAATGCACAGCCTAGGTTTTATTTGCTGAAGTTAGATGAGGTTCTGAGAGACTCCAATGAAGAAACTTTGAACTAGCTTTTTCTTATAATACTGGAAGTCCTGTAGTTTTTGATGCTCACATCACTAAAACCAAAGACACATCTCTCTATTGCACCTGGAAACTGCAGTTTGGAGAAGTGTTTTCACAGTTTTGTTAAGGTGACATTTAATTATTGTATGGGTTGCAGTTCATTCCTCAAGAAAAAAAGAAAAAAAAAAAAAAAAAGTCTGTACCAAAAAAATGATAGACACAGTTTTACCAGCCTGCACTATAAATGTTCATGAGCAAAGGCCTTAAAGAAAACAAAGATCACCTTAATAAGATGGAGTTAGTTTTAGCTATGTGTGTATATATATATATATATATATATACATACATACATATAAGTAATTTACACGTGTATACAAATATTAATTCTATCTCTCTTTTTGGGTTAGTTTTATGTCTTTAAAATTCTTGTTTTCCTCTTCAGTTATGATTCCAGAAACTTCCTTTTTTCTGTTTAAAATGAAATCCGAGCACATTCACATGACCTCAGGGCTGGGGTTTTAAGTGCGAGAAGAGTTGGCAGAACTGCAGATATAAGCATTCTATTATTCTGTGTAATAACCCCTCCTCACCTGGCACAGAACCCTGGAGGCACCTAAATTTTCCTAGGTGCTTATGGGCACGTCTACACTCTGAGCTGTGTTTCAATTAAATGTTTGCTAATTTGCCCAATAGCCACAGGAGACCATTTTCATTGGAGTTAAGAATCAAAATGAAACCTTATCTGTCATTTGTTGCTTTCTTTACAATGTTAAAATAAAGAGATATTTTGC
The DNA here is from genome assembly GCA_013397055.1 of Pachycephala philippinensis. NCBI lineage: Eukaryota > Metazoa > Chordata > Aves > Passeriformes > Pachycephala > Pachycephala philippinensis. The sequence goes on from VWZT01008901.1 coordinate 780,164, forward strand.
ATGCAGTGGAAACACACTGAATAAAATGGGTAGAGTGCCTTTTTATCTTGCCTGGGTAGTTACTTAAGGCACTTCAGAACTCCTGCTTTTTCATTTGCCCTCAACTACAGGGACAGGATTGGAATGATTTGGGAATTTGTCTTCTCAGGATTTTACTGGTCGTGAGCTGGGAAGGCTGATTTAAACTCTAAAAAAAGGCACAACAAAAGAGAAATTCAAGGGAATGATTACAAACTTCTGAGTCACAGTTCTTTCCCCATGGCAGTTCAGATAAGCACCTTCCCTTTATTCAGTTCGAGAAGAGAAGTTAAGCACCTTATATAGGAAATCTTGTGAGTGTGTTTATTAATATAAATTTCTTAGCACCTCCATGCTCCAACAGGCACGGAGTAAAGAGGTGTGATTCAACAGGGAAATAGTGCACTGTTAAAAGACCTGTGTGTATCTCCCTGCAACCTTGGCCATGGTATTTAAAGCATATACAAGGCTTTGTAACCAACCCAGAAATACAGAATCTCCAAGTCTTGCCTAGATAGGAGTTTATTTGCATCTGGAAGATCCAGTTTCTCTATTTGAAATCGGAGGGGAAGGTTTGAATCCAAGTTGTTCACATCTTTGATGAATGCTCTGATCACAGAATTGCAGAATAGTTGAGGTTGGAAGGTTGCTCTGAAGGTCATCTGGTCCAAACCCTCTGCTCCAGCAGGGACACCTTGAGCCAGTTCCCAGAACTATGTCCAGAGAGCTTTTGATTATCTCTAAAGATAGACTCCACAACCTCTCTGGGCAGTCTGTGCCAAGGCTCAGTCACCACAAAAATGAAAAACATTTACCAGTGTTCGGATGGAGCCTCTCGTGTTTCAGTTTGTGCCCATTGTCTCTGGTCAAGAAGTGCCACTGCACACCACTGTAAAGAGGCTGGATCCTTCCTCTTTACACCCTCCCTTCAGGTGTTTATACACATTAGTATGATCCCCCCTGAGCTCTCTCTGCTTCAGGCTAAACAGTCTCAGCTCTCCAAGCCTTTCCTCATAGATGTGATGCTCCATCTTAGTGGACCTTCACTAGACTGCCTTCATGTTTCTCTTGTACCAAGGAGCTCAGAAATGGACACAGAATTCCAGGTGTGGCCTCACCAGTGCTGAGTAGAGGGGAAGGATCACCTCACTCAGCTTGTTGGGAATTCTTAGCCTAATACAGCCCAAGATGTCATTCACCTTCTTTGCACCAAGGGCATGCTGCTAGCTCACATGAACTTGATGGCCAGTAGGACCCCCTGGTCCCTTTCTGCCAAGCTGCTTTCCAGCAAGATGGTTCCTGGCATATACTGATGGCTAGGGTTATTTCTCCCCAGATGCAGGTCTTTGTACTTCTCCTTGTTGAACTTTTGTAAGGTTCCTGTCCTGCCCATTCCACCATCTGAGCTCCCTCGGGATGGCAGCATGGCCCTCTTGTGTAACAGCTGCTCCTCTCAGTTCTGTGTCTTCTGAAAGCCTGCTGAAGGTACACTCTGCTGCATCATCCCGATCATTAATGATGGTGATGTTGAGCAAGACTGGAACCAATATTGATTACTGGCATACACTGCTAATTACTGGCCTCCAACTGGACTTTGTGCCTCTGATCACCACCCTCCAGGCTCAGTTCACATAGTTTTCAAGTCACCGCACTGCCGATGCAGCCCATACATCAACAGCTTGTCTGTGAGGCTCTAGTGGGAGACAGTGTCAAAGGCCTTACTGAAGTCCAGGTATCAATCATAAGGTATTAGGCAAAGATGCTACTACTAATAAACTTCTCATAGGAGACGTGTTCAATGCTTCTACAAAAAGAATAATTTTTTGCAGTACCTGTAGCACCTTCACTGACTGTAGACGGAGTATGGGATTACTCAGTGTGATGCAAAGAGTAAACAATGGGCATAAGTTTCACTTTTGTGAGTCCTTAGGTGAAATGGAAGTCTTACTTTATGCCGTGGCCAGGGAACTAAGGTGAGAGACTGTGTCACCCTCACATTTCATTTTATCTAGTGCAAGGAAGCATATCTGCTGACTGAGCCCAGAAATGGTTCTCAACTTCTTGTAGATCATCACTGGATGAATTTCAGATGGTGTACATATGAATTTATTTGTCTAAATGTAGGTGTCATTATTTAAGGGATCTGACTTTTTCTTGTAGGCAATGGAGAGCTACTCAAAAAGACATATAGCTCTCTCCAAAATGGCTCAATTCTCTACCCAACCAGAAATAACTAGTACCATCTGAAATGATTTGACCTCTCTATCCAGTGCCTGACACTCCAATAAAGTGTGTTTGCCACATGTTCCATGCCTTATATAACAGCACGTGAGACTGTCTGTAATAGTCTGAGGCATCTTAAATAGTAATAGACACTAACTTTTTGTCAACCTTTGCTTTTGGCTACTTTTTAAATTCTATCAATTGCTTTGGCAGACATTTAGCTCACACACAACCATCTATTTTTGCATACCTAAATATAGGTGTTACAGGTGGGAGCTAAATCTGGTTTTCAGTGAAAGCATTACTAAATGTTTGTAAAAACATATATTTTGAGGACAAATACACCACATCTATACTTTGAGAAGTTTCCCACCACTGCTCATAAACTGTCTAGTGCTCTTTGAATATCACTACCACACTATAAGGTTGCAAATAGCCAGTGTTAAAAAATCAAGTTTTTAATCAGTAAGTTTTGAAAGTACTTGAATGCCATCTAAATCCAAAGTGTCAGGGCATGGAGTAAAAATAAAGTTGTTTCTATTCTGCTTCGTTTTTGTTAATCATGATGATCACAGTAAGAAAGCTATATTCTTCTTTCTTTAAAAGAAAGAATATTGAAAAATCTTTTATCTTGACAAATTTGGGTCTTTTTATAAGTCTTCAGACTTAGTCTAACGTATAGAAACTTTCATCCCAGGAGTGACCGCACTCACACAAAGTCAAGTTTGAAGTACGTATGAAAACATGAGGAAGCAGACAATGAACTGACAGTGTTAATACTGAAAGAAGGAATGCAAAGGTACAGCATCTCCTCTGTGAAAACAGAACAATTCAGTCTCTGCAGTTGTCAGCCAGTCACCTTTCACAAGCAGAAAATTCACTCCGCAAGGCTTTTTAAAATTCTTCTTTCCTTGTAACAAAGCTGAGCTTAGAAGTTTGAAATCAATGCCTTGTAAAAAGAAACCAAGTGGGTGGCATTTTCCAACCATGAGACATGTCATTACCATTGACCTCACTACTCTTCTTAAATAGCCAGAGAAGGGCAACAAAATTGTCAATTAGATTTGCAGTGAGCAGGAGTCAGCTTTACTTAACTTGTGCTTGCCTGCATAATCATGCATATCTCTCCTCTATATCAGGAGTTGTTCAAGCCTATAATAACTAGGGTTCAACAAGTCTGAACCACCTTCCTTTGCTGATGATATGGAAGTCGTTGATTTGCTACAGATTATTCGGGATTTTTGTAGTCTTGACAGATTGTCATATTTTAAATTCCACCTCTTAAGAGTTTCTGCGGCGGCTACCAAATAGGAAATAGTGGAAGGAAGTGCAGTAGTAGGCAAAACATGATTGTGTTTTTACTTTTTTAAAGACTGTAGCAGGTTTCTTTGTTACTCTGCACATCGTAAAGCAAGCACACTAAATTTGGCATGATGTGCAGTCTCAGCATAGGACAGGGTAAGGGACAGACAGAGTGCTGAAGGTGAGAGCTAAGCACCATTTTCAGAGTTATATGCAAACAGTGGGATGAAATGTAGCAGCATTATGACATCCTTAGCCACAAAATCCTAATGTCATAAAAGCACAATATTTACTCAAATGTTTTTAAAAAGTTTAAGGCGGTTAAATTTAAAGCTGATGAATATGCTTGTCAGCTGTAATAGCTGTGCAATGGTCCTTCAGTTGGCAGGGTCAACTCTAGAAAGGGTGCTTTTTAAAAATTAGTAATTTTTCCTGCAAAATTGATATCTAACTTTTCCCCAGAAGAGAAACTCTCTTTCAACAGTATATTCTTCCAAGATTTCCTTTACCTATTGTAGCCAGTCTCTTCACCTAATCGTGGCACTGGACTTCCCTGTTTTATAAAAGCAGCCTAAAGCTGTGCTGCTCTTAACAAATTCCCACTGACTCACGTTTGAGTCTGTGGTTTCACATCACAAGTTACACTCTGGATACATCAAGGCTAGAAAGCTTTTGTGTGCTGAAAACAGGTGCACAGTAGTCCTGTTAAGCAGTACCAGTTACGTTTATCAGCCATTTGTAAAATGATAATAATCTCAGCTACCTTTTCCACATGCACATACTCTGTAGGTGATGGGGCTTTCATGCAGATCAAATATACCATTCATTAGCAATTCTATGCAGCCACAAGATTAGCTACCTGTGAGGGACACATAATATTCCATTTTACTTCTGTGATGTAAAGATTCCATGGGTTAGAGATGTGACTAGTCTTGAGCAGGATTTGGACCCGTTTCCCATGTACTTGTTTTTCCTTTAGCATCCATCCTGGAGGTTTTCTACCTTACCCATTATTCAGGTGGTTGATAGTCCTGTTACACACTGGTCTTTGTCTTTATTGAATAGCTCCACTTAAAACATGTTGCTTCCTGCTTTATTTCATGGCACATCTTATACATAAGAGGACCTTGACAGGAACATCCACAAAGACACCTCAGGGATCTCTCCTCCTGCCCGCCCATGATATATACAGGGTGGATGTGCCCTATCTGCTGCTTGTTGTTAACTTACATGCCTCATTTGTTTTCTTCCCCATCTTTTGACACTCAGATGTTCAGAAGACATTGATCTACATGCAAAACTGAATTCTGGACCCTTCTTCCACTAAACCAACTTAATTTAGATGTTTCATACACAGAAAAAACGAGACAATTTTCTCCTTTCCTCTAGCACTACTGTTTTCAGTTTACACATTACTGTCATATCTCCTTCCATTTTGCCATGCCCCCCCTGGAATTTTCAATGCTATAAGGCCTGGTTTGCTACAGAGACTAACATTTTTCAAGTGTTATTCCACTCAATTCATCTTGTTTACTTAAAATACATTTAGTAAAACATAAAACATAACAAAATTAGTCTTAGTTATTTAAAAGTGTAGAGCTGTAAACTACTACATCACTGAAAGAAATCTCAATTAAGCAGAATTGCCATCCACATTAAGCAGTAGTCATTGCCATTAAGTATCATTGGACTTAAATTGTTCCCAGAGAGACGTCCTGATTAAGCGGACTTCCTAGTTTAAGTGTATCTCAATTAAACAGAATGTGCTGCATCAGCATTTCATTTTATGAATGCTCTGAGAAGACATTTGATTAGGATTTTGAAATGGTTTGTCTGATTGCTATCATTATTGAAAATTTAGATGGGAATGCGACAAGAACTTAGGGGAATCAGTATTTATGGCAATTAGGCACCTAGCTCTTGGGCCTTTTAAGAATGACCAGTTAAAGGGTTTTGGGTGGTTTGTACATACTAGTTTGGTTCTGTGTTGACGTGGTTAGTTGTGCTTAAAGGGGTTAAACACTAAATTTAGGGGTAGGTATGTGTGTGGTCTTGAAGGCTTAAAAACTTTAATTTCCCTTTTTAAATTTTTTTGGCTTCAAGGAGGTGTTTTTCTACACATGTAAGTTTAAGATTTTAATGCTTATTTAGAACTTGTCAGTGTCTTCTTATGTCTTTGTATCTGATCTCTCTCATATTTAAATATCAGATGGAAACATTCTGTGTTTTAAGCCTGATGTGAAGTAAAGTCATAATCCAGAAAGTTTCATTTGCATCCAATCAACCTGTATTTCCAGAACAGGACTAGGTTTCTCTTCTGAATTTTTTATAGACATTTCTATAAAATATCTAGGCTCTTATTGAAATAATTATCACCTGCCTGAGCCAAATAAATATGGATCCAGTGTAACACAAAGAGCAAATCAGGGAAACAGAATCATTCTTTCAGGAAAAAAAAATGATGATGTAGATATTCCAGTGGTATAAATGACTCATTCTGTAACTTCTATTTCATGAGATTTTATTCTGAAATAGTTATTTTATGACAATAAACGTCAAAAGAAACTCATTTTTGAATAATATTGTTAATATGAGAAAGAAATGAGGAACAACTGAAAGTCATAAATGTCTCTAGGTACATCATCTAGCTAAAAAAGATCATGCAGCATAACAATGTTTGCCCGTGAGTTTGTCTAAGCCTAACAATCTTTTGAAAGCTACTGACAGTTTATTCCGATGAGATAATCAGAATAAAAGGATAAATACATTGCAGATGTTTTATTCTTCCCCTCTGTATCTGGGCACTGCTCCGATCTTGCCATGTGCAATCATGTCCCGGCTGCACAGATGAAGTCTCTGTCACCTTAGAAAATGGAAGTCCACTTATCCACTAATGCAAGAAGGTATTTATCTGCTTAATTCCCATTAGCATTAATGGGAGTTAAATGCCTAATATCGCTCAACACTGGTCAGAAATATGCCTTAAATTTTCAGCTGCTTGAAATAGCAACCTCTGCAACCACACATAAGAGATTATAAATAAGGAAACAATAGAAACAAAGCAGGCTCCTAAGAGGTACCAGCAGTATATAGATAGAAACAGGCAATTTTCCCCTCAGCAAGCTTTTTTGCTTAAATCATTTTAGTAAATAAATATTTAACAAGTGACAGAACTTAATTGATGTTTATATTTACACGGCAGTTAATTTATATTCTGCTAGAGCTGAATCCTCCATCCACAATAATGCTTTATATCCCTCCGTGGTGGCAGACACCCAAACAGCACAGTTGTGTTTTTGAAGAAAAACATAACAACAAAAAAAAATACACTACTCAAATACTATATAAGTCATTACATTTTTTTTTCCTCTCTTCAGCTGTCAGATGCATTGCATTATATTATCAGATTGATAGATCTAGTGTTATTTCAACATTTACCATTTTACAACAACAAATAGAAAACATATAAGGAAGCTTTGGTAACAAATCTTTCTTAATATGTATGTGAAGTAGACAGTTAGTCCAAGAAAAAAATATAACTGATGACAGATTTTATTTCAATCTGCTGGTGCTTATTAAGATGTCTACAAAGAAAAAAGCCTCATCTGAATACATCTCTTTGTGCAAACAAAGGAAACTTTTAATTGCTTTAATCAGCATTTGCTTTGTCTTTGCGGTGACATAGAAAAACAAGTCAGGTACAATCAGTAAATGTTTTCTAAAGGAAATTCGTAAGCAGAGACTTCAGATGATTTTTATTATTTGTGTTTAGAACACAGTTAAGTCTATGTTACAGGTGCAACAGCTTAAATTTGCTTTATAAAACAGATTTGTACAAGATTTTATTTTATATCATTTTAGCACATGGAAAAAGAAGCCGACATAAATCTGATCAAAACCCTCTCCCACAAAACCCTACAGCAAGAGCTGTAGAAGCTATATCAGATTTTAGAAATCAGAGCACAGCCCAAGGAAACAAGCTGCATGTTGACAAAGATGTGCAGCTCAAAAGATAATAATTTGACAAAATCCATGTCAGCCAACAGGGTTTAGAGAAAGTGATCTATTACTTCTTTCAGCTCATAAGCTCTTGATTTTATATCCTGATGAGTTTGTAGCTTAGTCCTTCTCATCCGAAAAAAGGGCCAAAAAATTCCTTCCTTCTATTAAAAAAAAAAAAAAAAGAATAAAAAAAGCGACAACACCCAAATCTCTCCTGAACAGGAAATGGGAGTTAGTGCTTGCATGGAGGAAATACTCAGCACTTTCTAGATCAAGTCCCACAAGGGAATCAGTTTTACAAATTTCTATACTGGTTGGATGAAGTCATGGTCCTGCTGAAGGGATGGACCATTCACCTATCCAGAGGAATCTCAGAATCACGGAATGGGTGAGGTTGGAAGGGACCACAGTGGATCGTCTGGTCCAACTTCCCTGCTTAACCATTCTAGAGCATGTGGCACAGGATTGTGTCCAGGTGGTTCTTGAATATCTTCAGTGAGGGAGA